>JAIFZK010000003.1:7222500-7585000 GCA_027481765.1 Tenualosa thibaudeaui
CTACGCGCATGCGCTCTCTGGTGTTGGTGTGTCCAGTGGCTCTGGGTATATCTGTTTACAGCGCCACATATAGGTGTGGAATATGTATTACATCATTTTCACTCAGTGTTCCGTTGTCGTGAGGACACTGATATTTTTCGCTCCGGCTTGTGTGTGGACACAGATTTTTTTCAACCCGCAAAAAAAAAAAAAAAAATACGGGAACGTTGTCATGTGGACGGGGCTTCAGAGCCTAAGCAGGCATTCAACCCTGCTCATCCCACACAGCAGGGTCTCAGCCCAAGGCATTAAACACTGGGCACACTAGGCTCTTTCTCCATGCCTTAACTGACAAAGGGGCAATGAACAACAACAGATCCGCACATTCAGCAGGGCTCTAGTGTTCAGGTGTGAGTCTGGAGGAAGGGGTGTGAAAAAAAAAAAAAAAAAAAAAAACCACACACTCCTGGCCTACAAGGACAAGTTGGCAAAGAGGACTCAGAGTCTGCTTAGAGTCAACATGCCAAAAAAACGAGGTGGGATGTTGAGAAGAGACGTGAAAAAAAAAAGCGAGCGTGTAACCCACAGCGCATGGCAGCCAAACTCTCTCCCCCCATGAGCTGCATGCAAACTCTGGTAGTCAAATAAGCATTATCTATTTCGCCTTATCTGAGCAATCCAGTAACATCTAAGTCTGCACTTTGTCATTCAGAGCTCTGCCTCATCTCCCCTTTCGCCAATCATCCGTCACCTTTTTGGATGTGGGGTTGAATCCACATGGTCTCCTTCCCACCCTCACCCTGAGCAGGACCATTGCTTACTTGCTTCCTAGTGAGCCTCACAGGGGAACCACTAGGGAGCTATAACAACACAGGGTGATTGGGAGGGGAGGGCTGTTTGGACAACTGGAAGGTTACCAACCTGATTCTTTTTAGATTTTATTTATTTATTTGCACAGCTTTGTTTTCTCTTTCATGATGGATCTACTGTGGATGAGCACCCATGATACATCTCCCTTTTATTCTCTTCATCCCCCTGGCACGGTGACTTTGCTACAGTGAGAACACTGTTGGGCAGCCACATTATGATTCTGAAGGATAGGTCATTGTCAATGTCTCATACACCTTTATATTCTACAAGCCCAGTTCAAGTTCAACATATTTCAACTTTCACAGAAATAAATGTATGTTTATGTCAGCCAGTTCAGAAGTGTCTACTAGCCCTAACACTTTCACACAGAGGAAAAAATGGGTAGGACCCATGGCATGTTCAGTGAGTGAAGAAGCTCATAGCAGTCAATGAGTAATGTAATGCTTTGGTCTAATTTTTACCAAAACACGCTACACAGACATATCTGTCAGCCTATCAAGTGAAGCACAAATGTCTGAGATTTTAACTTCACTCTATCTCCATCCCCTGCCCCGGAATCTTGACCGACAGGGATGGTGTGCACTTTGTCAGTCTGATCACTTATTGCTTAACTTGTACTAATGATTATTATCCATAACTGATTTAAAACAGACAAATGGCTTTCTGACAGCTGGAACTGAAAATAGATCAAGCTTTCAGAAGGAAGGCTTTTGGGAGAGATAAAAGGATAACTTATGAAAGGTCCCGTTTGAGACTGCGCAAAGCATTATTAGCCAGGTTTTTAAAAAATCTTGGATCTTCATGGTGTATTTCATTGAAGGTTAAATAATTATTCAACAATTTTTAATTTGCCATTTTTATGAACACTTTGAGTGTTCAAGATGAGCTTTATAATACATTATTGGCAGTTGTAAGGCCATGTGAAAACAATTTGCATTTTGATCCCTGCTTTAAGCATTACCCACAGGCTCTTCCTCATGAAGACACTTTGAGCATGTAATTTGCATATTTAGCCCATCAACAGTAGAATAAAAAGAATTAGGATTCTATGTGACAGGATCACTTCCTTGTTTAACCAACGACTTGACAGCCATCCAATGATTCCTTTTCTTTCAAAGGTTTAGTCTGAGCTGTTTTTACAACACAATTCTAAGTGGTGAGAAAATATATTTTGAGGACATGTACCGGGCTGGAAAAAAAGGTGGCTAATAACTAAGTATCTGAGAATGACTACTTGAATGTTCAAAACAGTTTTCCTCTCTGGAAATTGGATTTTACCACAACCAAATAGGACATAAAATAGAAATGTTACCCACTTTCATTTGATGACAATACAGCAATTCTGTGTAAAGCAGTGCTGTAAAGCAGTGCTTATTCATGTGGCTAGTGAATTTGCACCCTTGCATTCTACAATATCCACAGGAAATAAGTAAATTCCTAAGAATTCGAGGGTCACTGTCATTTCTGGTCAAGCTCACAGGGTAAATATTGAGATTTCTTGCTGACTTACTAGAGTGCCAACGGCTTCGTCTGTTATGCCAAGTTTGCAATGTTGCAAGTTGACACTTGAGATGCAAACTGAATTGCCAGCAGAGACGGTTATATAATTGTGTAAACTTGAAAATTAGAGCTTATCTTACACAATGGAAATGTACACTTACTTATCTAAGTAGGCCTATGGGATACCTTCCTGATAATTGTATCCTAAGCATGACCATCAGTTTGATTTTATCATCGTTTTTATAGACGTATTTCATTTAAAGGACAACATAGCAAGACCATATAAAACCTTGAATCAGCAGAAACAGTAGGCCTATCAAAAAATTTATTCTAATGTGTCCCTGTTATTTTGTTACAGCTCATTACCTCTGTATTATAATAATGTATTAGGCCTAAGGAATTTTTTTTTTTTTTTTTTTTTTGGGGGGGGGGGGGTCTACATAAGTTTCATGCTAGTTATAACCTCAACCTATCAACTTAACAAACACAACACTAGAATCAAGTGTATCCACGAGGACGTTCTGCAGTCAATCATGAAGCCTAAAGTTTCTACCAGCCCTGGCTATAGCCTGAACTTGGTCACATATTGTCTGCAAATAGCCCAAATTAGCAGCATTCTATTTTATATTAATTTCACTTCTTGACAAGGTACACTCTATAAGCATCAAATGGGCTACTTATGCTAACATAAAACTGTAATGTCACTTATTCCACAGCAGCACCATCGGTTCAAGAGGTCTGGTCCCTGTCCGTAATGTTTTTTGAGAAAAGCAAAAAGAGAAACAGACAAAGAGCATGTCCAAATTCGAGCTTTACAGCGTTCATAAAGTAGCCTAATGTATTGAGAGAAATCTGATGAAGGACTATTTCACAGGATACCCCAGTTGTTGTTGTTGTTGTGCTACTTACATAGAAATAGTCCCAGCTGGAAGGTCCTGAGGAATATTCGTCAAATCCAAGTTGCTACAGTCCACAGAATCTCCGGTGCATGTACAGTTTTGGGCACATGGTATATCTGAACTCAATCCGTAATTTAGTAACAGTTCCAGGGATAACATAAAATAAAATACATAATATGAAACAGATCCGATCTGACCCAGGGAGGCCGCCATTTTGTATCCAGTTCTAATCGCGCGGTGTCTTGATCACTCTCCTCAAATCCTCAAATTGAAAATCTGATGTAGATTAAGGATGATCTTTACAAAGATGTTACTTTAGATTCATCGTGGTGTAAATACTAAGCATGTACATTTGATAACAGATGCGCAATACGACCCATTGAAGCTACATCTGATTCCTTGTAGCTGACCGTAAGATAGCCTAATTGTCTTCCCGTGCCTATGGCTAACTAAAAATCAAAGGTGAATCACGAATTATCCTACAAGGCAATAGAAGAAACTTGTCCAGCGGCCAAAACTAAATGCAACTTGCCGGCAGTTGTCCTTAAAAGGTTGAAAGGGGTCTCCTTGTGCGTTAGCCGCTTAGTTTTGGCATGCCTTGGTAATAAGGCTGATTTAAACAGTCTAAATGCTGTTAGTGTTTACTATGCTATGTCAACAGAGTAAAGTCGATAAATCGCTGTTATTTCATGAACAGTCTCTTCAAAACTGGATAACGCATACGCCGCGTTGAGTTTAACATTTTCCAACAACTTCCAGCCACCATGTTCAGGTTGCACGACACTGTAGCATTAAAGCCAACGCTTTAAACAAAGTTTCTTCCACAGTCGCCGAAATCCAAGATACAAACTTGCAACAAAGTAGCTGTGAATATTGTTACCAAGTTTCCCGTCAGTGCGAGGACGGCGCAGTCTGAGTGGCCTCCGAAACAGTTTTCATTAGCGATGTAAGGTTAACAGCAAAACACAACGACCAAAGACCTCTTCAGTAAGCGTCGACTACGTCCAACTTTTCACAGACACATATAATCGAAGTGGCGAAGTCCTGTAGCTGCTTAGCAGATATGTAGGATATGGTTAGGAAATCTCGGTGATCCGGTTATTAACGAATTCAAGCTCTCACTTCAAATCAAACCCACCATGAGAGTTTTTCCCTTCTTCTGTTCCTACTTTCCTTTTTTTCCTCGGCGTTCCACCGTCCCACGTTGGATACATCACAATCCACAAGAACCTCCCATTTCGACGGCAATTGGCTATCCCACTATCAGGAACGAAAAATCCCTGGATCTGACTGGCTGCCAGTGAAATCTCTGGTGCCATAAAGTTCGACTTCCAGCTGTCATTCACAACAGTTTAACTCCGCCCACGTTTCCCACCCCGGGTGTGAAACCACACCACCACCTTTCACTCTTACCGCATCTTAAAGTTGCAAAGTAGAAGGCAAGAGGCTACGGAATATTTTACAGAATGGTGTAGTTACTTTTAGCTGCTTATGGGATTTTGACAGTAAATTTAACTGAAATCTGACTACACTCTTAGGCCTACAGCTTTTCTAAATATGCTGCCATAATCTGTTAAAAGAAAGTTTTCATTGCAGAAGTCTTTTTTTCGCGCCAGATGTCAAATAGCCAAGACCATGTTTAAGTTTTACAATAAAACAACAATAAAAAGGCCTAGATCAGTATAAAAGATAACAACAATAGGTTGATCAACTTGTTAACTGTTTTTAGCATGCATGTTTTTATGTTATACTATTTATGTGTTTTATCTTTACTTAAACCAGGTGGTATGGTTTTATTGACCTTTTTTTTGACACATGCTCCACCACCACAACTGCATACAAACCTACTTCATATGGTGAGCAAATGATACCATGTCCACGGTTTCATGAAATAGACTAAATTTGGTTAGTTTACTACTCAATGCCATGGTAATGCATTTGTATGATAAGCATATTGAGCAACTATACCAGTTAGGAGTGCACCATGGGAATACAATCGCTGTCACTTTTGGCATGTAGCTATGCATTATATGCTCTTTAACTGAAATGGTATTTGGAAAAGGTATTTTGGTGGGCTATTTTCAGATCACTGTTGACATGACTTCTTGGGGTGATTTATCTGGAAGTGGACCAGCTGTAAATAATTTGGTGTACAAATATCTTTTGTGTCACATAAAGGTCAAAGCACCAGTTTAACACTAGGATCAGTAGAAACCTGTATCATTTGGCATATTCCATACAGAAGCATGGGCTATGACAAAGTAATTTTCAATGCAAGGTATTTTCTTATTAAGAATAGCTAAGTTTGCGTCGACACAATGTGTCTTAGAACTCATAAACTCTGGGCCATCTCTTTTGATTGAAGACTTATGAATGTCACAGAGACGTTATTTCAAATCTTTAATTAATGTCAAAACTAACAAAACAAAAGATTTTTTCCCATATGGTTCTCATAAAACAGATGTGAGTAATGTCTATTTTGATCCATATTGCTTGTGCAGATGCACTGTATGTCAAGGGCAAGCACAATTTTAAAAGGTTTGGGGGCAAAAGTGAGGGATTTATGGTTCAGTTTGAGAGGTGGACAGCCCATTAAAGAGATTCACCATGTGAAGAAAATATTTGCAGCTTTTGCTGCCTCAGCTGGACTTTTACTTTACCAACTAACACCCCGCAACCCCCTCCCACATGCATCCTTAGTGGCATCTGCGCTGTGTTGCATTTGACTGATGGGAAATGTGTCTTGAGAGCGTGCTGGAATGGCGATAATGAGAGCAACAGATGAGCGCATCTGTCTCTGCAAAGGGCGGCTTCTAAGCCTGGGCCACAGGCTTCTCACATATGTGCACACTGGAGCTGGATGAAAGAGGTTTGGGCTTGCTGTCAGAAAAGGTGCAAGACATAAAGACATTGGATTTGGTATAGGTGTGGTGGGGGGCGGGGGGGGGGGGGGGGGGGGAAAGAGAGAGAGGGAGAGGGAGGAGATGCATAGTTGGTGTAAGAAGCACACTTTTCACATTGGGGGATTATTCCAGGTTTGAAGGGGAATAATGGGGGCCCGGTGGAAGGGGGGCTTTGGGCCCAGGGCGATTTATCATGCTCGTCGTGCTGGAATCTTCAAAGATAACGAGCCATCTGCTCGAGCCATTCATCAACTATAAAATGGAGAGGCGTGAAACGAGGCCAGCTCATCGTCCTCGCACTCCGATGGCTAACGGCTGTGTGAGAGCGTGGAAATACCTTGCTAATAGGAAGCAGAGCTTGTCGGACATCTCCACCTATAGTGGGTCACTGGCTAAATGGTGCAACATGTTGAGGAAAAAACAAAAAATCTGTAAATAAATAAACTTGTGTTTAAAAACGATGCAGAGCCTTAAAGTCATTACTGTCTCAATCAATTAAGTAATCCATACTGAGATAATTGATTACTATATGAAGAAAGCTTTCTAAGTTCTTTTGCAGAATAATACTAGTAAAAAAGTCAAGATGCATTTTGTCTTTAAAAAAAGTTGTTGTTTGACTGCTGTGTGAGCAGGTGGAGGGAGTGAGTAACTAAGCCTAAAGCAAGTCATTTGCAACTCTAAGCCTCAAGGTTTGCACAACATCTTTCCAGGTGTCCAAACAAGCCTGTCTGAAATTTTCCTCATTTTATTGTGCAAGTGTGTGTGTGTAGTAACATTTACATTTCTCACCATTGTTTGTTTAATAAAGTGAGTGACTCTTGCTCGGCTCTGCCAAGTTTCTCTCATTTTCTCGGGCTGAGCACACCATGGCCAGACTGACAGTGATGACAGACACACTCTACCCTGACCTGTTCCGCTGAGGGCAGGGTGGATGTTCATCTCTCTCTCTCTCTTTCTCTCTCTCTCTATGTGTGTATTGCAATCACACCTTTTCCTCGATGTCAACGCTGGTGAAGACACTCATTGTAGAATGGGGGTTGTGTCAACAGTTTGTTTTCATTTCTTTACAGGGAGGGTGTTGGTCTGAATTTGTTATGTCCTCAGTCCAAACCCCAAAGTTGAACACAGGGCGCAGTGGTAGTCAGTCTTCCACTGGATGTATTTGGGGTGGCTGGGGGCGGGGGATGAGGGAGAATAGTTTAATCAGGAGGCTTTTTTGTTTATTTGGTTGTGGAGCTGAATGATGGAACAATGTCATAAAAGAGGCCCTGGCCTGGAACAGTTTTTGTTCTGCCCCAGGAAAGGAATGTGTCTCAGTGAACCTTAATGAAAGGTGACTTCAGAGTGCCTGGGCTGAAGAGGTGAACCTGCTTTTGTTGGGCAGCATTCTTTGTGCTGTGTTTTTAGGTTGAATGCATCTGTGCCAACTCCCTGCCTCTCTCTCTCTCTCTCTCTCTCTCTCTCTCCCTCTCTTTCTTTCTCTTTCAAAGCTTTGATAGATTTCAAATTATCTTTGCAAACAGAAGTAACTTCAATTAATTTTAGATGAAATAAAAAAACAAAAACACAGCTTTATGTGTATTAGAAGCAGTATTTGAAATTATAATTGATTTTCCACATAAAATTAATTGCACTAATAGACTTGCATAATTTAATATGCTTTTGCTTAATATTTTAATGTTCTACCACTCAGTGCCAGCAGCCTTATTGTATAAATAAGGTCACAGTTAACAATCACCTGGTAGTTATTAATCCAAACAAGATGTGTAATTATCAAGTTTATTAGGTCACTGCACCTACCAAAGGGTACTGGGACTAGTACAAATCTCTTGTTTGCGGCTGCTTCACCAAGCAATTAATTATCAAGTACACAGCAATTAATTAGTAATCTGCCACACATCTTCAAGTAAATACAGATCATTCAGTTAATAGACTTTTCCCCCCAAACTTTAACCAGAATTTACCCATGTATGCAAATCAAATTTCTTCTCCCAACAAGATCATTCAGTGCCAGTCAGGGCTGGAAAATAAAAGTTTTAAAACGTTGCGTCAACCTTGTTTCCTTCCTTGGGCAAGCCTGCTAGAATGCTCTGTGGTCTTTTTGTGTTTACAGGCAATTCGTCAGCATCATTACTTTATCTAAAGTGCACGATTAGCTGTGGAGAAATGCCAATTAGGCCACAGTAGGAGGGTGTGTGTGTGTGTGTGGTAAGGGGCTGTGTAGGGGTGATCACCCACACTGAATGGCATTTATCTGAGAGCTGCTGGAAGCTGGACTGGTGGTAAGTGCAGAGAAGGACAAGAATACCCTTCCTATTCCTCCACACTGGCCAAATCACCAACTATGCAGCCCGTACTGTGAATTATATTCACTCTGTGTCCCACTCATACACACAGAGACAGACAACGGCACGCAGGATGTTAAACCACTTGCTTGTTTTGGGTTTTAAATGAGAAATGTCAAACAATGTTATACATCTGTCTTGCATGGCATGTTGTGTATGAGGTTGGAACATAACACTCAAAAATTATGGCCCAATTAACCTGTTGCGCTGTTGCCAATCATTTCTTCTAAAAAATAATGCAAATGGCGCATAATAACCTTGTATCAGTAGAGTAGCGTGAGAACCATTGGTAAGCTTAAAAAAGAGGTAGAAGTAGAAGAAGAAGAAGAAGAAGAAGTGAAAGCAAAAGGGAGGGGTACTCATCATTCTATTCTGCTAATGACTTGTCCCTCTGAGGAGTGGAGCCCCCTGAAATAAAAAGTGCTGGCAGCACTGACAGAGGCCCAGGCTCAGGCTCAGTGCACTCATGCAGAGCCCTCTAAGTCTCTTCACCTGAGGTAAAGGGCCAGCTGCAGCTGCTGAGCCTTTTTCCCGAGCTTCAATAGGCAACCTTTGAATGGGATGGATGGGGTGAATGGGTGGATTGCCGGGTGGGGGGATCAGTCTGGTAAATAGCTGAGAGGGGAGGGTACGTGGGCCAAAAACAACCCGCGCCCCCACAGAGTGCACCGCTCATCGGCTTGGTTATGATAAGAAGGCCAGAGCTTCATT
The DNA here is from genome assembly GCA_027481765.1 of Tenualosa thibaudeaui. Classification (NCBI taxonomy): domain Eukaryota; kingdom Metazoa; phylum Chordata; class Actinopteri; order Clupeiformes; family Clupeidae; genus Tenualosa; species Tenualosa thibaudeaui. The sequence continues at coordinate 7,231,708 of JAIFZK010000003.1, forward strand.
TAATAGCTGATAATAGAAATTAGCATGGTGTAATGAACCCGCCCGGAAAGTCCATTATTTAGCGAGTTCAAAGGGACGAGCGGTGACAACTCTGGTTGCTGGATTCCTGCAGACTCTTCAGCCAAACATGAATAGACCAATCCAGGCTTGTCTGGCTGAGCAATGTGAAAGAACTTTTTATTTTTTAACTCACATCTTTGAGTTCACACATTTCAAAAAAGGTCACACATCTAAATGGAGTGAGTTGGTAAGTTTTGATTGCGGTATTGGTGCCACCCTTTAGGCTCTGTCCAGTGTTTATATGTGTGATGACTAGGATCCATTTGAAGCTGTTCAAAATATTTTAATGGATTGCATATTGGACCTGACCCAAGATCATCATTTTAAAAGAAGGGGATCTCAAAAACAAAATGTATGCACAAATATGTCATTGTTTCCCAAAGAAAAATATATACATAATAACAAAACCCCCTCAAGAAGGTATTCAACACATGTTTGAAATCCATACCTCAACAAAAGAAAACAAACAAAAAGTTTGTTCCCTGTGAATATTACCTAAGGTTGTTGATATTACAAGGGGGCTTGGGGTGTTGTTATTAAAGAGGGTCTTGGCAGCCACAATTGACCACAATCACCAGTGGAGCCCAATTTGTTCCAATGGAATGCTTTGGTGGCCGCTAAGCATGGGTTCCTATTTGCTTGACAACACCCAAACCACCACCCCCTTACACACACGCACACACACACACACACACAAACACAAATGTCACATGTTAGCCTACGGGGACATAGTCACCCACTTGGACAAGATACCAGCACACACTGACACCCCCCCAACGCCCTCCGCCCCATCCCACCACCTCCCCAAGCTATGGCTTGGTTTTAGAAAGGGCTGGTCACTCAGTCTGTCCTCCCACCAGGCCAGTGTTAAACTGCTTCCAAACCACCCTTATTCCACCTCTAAAGTGCCACAGCTGCTCAGCTTATGAGTACGTGCCCCCTGGCCACTGCTCTAGTTAATGGGATAATGGTTGCCACCTTATGCACACTTCAGACCCATACTGCTGCGCTGAGGGCAATGTGTGCAGGGCAGATGGCTGTGGGAATGATGCTATGAAGGTGGGGGGAGTGAAAGTATAAAAGTTGACATTGGGTAGTCCTTGGGGGGGTGGGGGGGCGCGGTGTGGGGGGGGGGGGGGGGTCCTGAGGGAAAGGAGTGAATGTTTGAAGGAGCTGATTATGGTTTCTGTTGAATTGGTTAACATTTGAATGGAAAAAGAATCTTGAAGGCGAACACACAGGTACAGTTTTATGAATCAATAAAATTTTCCTCACCATTAAATGCAATCACCGCAATCAGGGAGCACTCAGCCATGCCAGACTGCAATCGCTGGGCATTACTTACCATTGCCAAACAATAACATTTTAAATATACGCTCATCAAACTCACCCACACCCAACATCCACTCCAAAATTTGACATGGGGATACAAGAATATATCTGTTAAAAAAATCACGTGTATATCTTCACTTTTTTGCATATATCGTTTTTACCTCAGTAAGTCTTTTCACTGGGGCCTCAGGCCATTTCCCCATTCATTCCTCTATTTAGGGGTGCTCAAAAGCACAGGCCAAGTCCAACACAGGCTCTTGAGCTCCATACAGAAGCTGGTACAGCAGGCCCATTCAGTTCCCACCGGTCAGGGGAGAGAGAGTGAGAGAGAGCCCAGCTGGGAGCACTCCATACACAGACCTGGGCCTTTCTGCGCACTGCTGAATACAGAGACTCAAAGAAAAAGAAAAAGCTTTCCCAGGGACATCCATCTCCAGAGTGACACGCTGTCTGAGGGCTTGGAAAACCCTCTGTGCACTTTGTTAAGACAGACCAAGGATTGTTGTGTATATTAACTATTTACTGGTTTCCTCACAATCTCCTCAAGATTCATTTTTATTTTTATTTATTTTATTCCTTTTCTCCTTTTTCCGTTTTATAGTCATATTACTAATTACAAATGTATGACCCTGCTCATAGGAATAGGAAATAAAAGCAATTGTATGTGCAGAAACACAAATAGTTTGTGTGTAAATTAAAGCAACACATTGACCAGACCTCCTCAGTATGTGCATTATTTGAGCTCAAATTCAAAATGGTGGAGACTGAGTATCTCTGGCAAAGAGTTTATTTTGACAGAAGATGACCTGACATGTCCATTTTCTCTGCCCTGTAGTGATCAGTGAAACACAAGTCGAGTGTTGCCATTCCTGATTGCCTGTTGGACCATTAATTATTCATCCCATAGACGCATGAGCATTCATTGTATGTTGATGGTAAGCATAGTGTCAGTATGGGCACGGCCATTTTGCCTTTACTGTGAACGAGTTTCACAAGTGGATCCAGTAGACTGTCGTCGGAATATTGCTTTCCCAGGGCTTCTGTACTGCATCGGTCGAGGTTCTTTAGCAATGGGCTTTGGGGTCTGGTTAAAGGCCAGGGCTTTGACAGAGCAGACACGTCACAGTTCTGCATGTCTAACTCCAAACAGACTCTCTCAATATGCACAGCCATGGCCGCCTGCACGGGCCTCTCACACCAGGGTCTGTCCAACACCTGACTCTGTGCAGTTAGCGTGGTGTGGCATGCCGGATCCACGTACTTCACAGGGGCCTCTCACACAAAACCCTTTCTCATGTTCATGTCCAAGTCTCTATCCCATGTGGTTTCAGCATTGCTTTTGCACTTTCTCAATAACAGGATATGAGAATATAAATTAAATTCAAATCAAAAGTTTTTTTCATTATTATTTTTTGATAGCCACAGTACACCAGTTAAACACAGAATTGATGAGTGTTGATACCTGTAAGAATTACACATTGCCAGCCATTTGGACACATTGGTGAGTATATTTGTACAGTCCGTGGGATTGTAGTTGGACTCGCGGTCCATGTTGTCCGACAGATGTCCTGTCTCTCTCTTTCTCGGAGCAGAACCAACAGGAAATGCCTGACTAATTGAGAAGATTAGTGAAGCTTCTGCCAGCTGTTGGAGAGGGCCGTTCGAGTGAGGAAGGAAGGTGAGGAGACATGTTCTCCTCCTGCTGTGCTGCCTTTTAACTCCTAACTTCCACATACTGTATGTGATAATGGGGAGAGGAAGAGAGCCATTTTCAGGTGGTCCATGAATCTGTCACTGTGGGCCTCCAGGTTAACAGGGTTTCTCCTGTGAATTTCCCAGATGACAACTCTCTTGGCAGAGAGGGAAAAAAGTAAAGTTCAGTAATGTGTGTTCTTGTAGACATCTACTACACCATACTATGAGTTTCTCCTGTTTCATTGCTCTCTTTCTCTCCCTCTGTCTCTCCTTTGTGTGTGTGTGTGTGTGTGTGTGTGTGTGTATGTGTGTATGTGTGTGTGTGTCTGCATGCTTATAGATGATGATTGTAAAAATGCAAGCATTCTGAACAGAATGGCTTTGCCAGAAGTGAAGAGAACCATATCAAGGTCCATAATGGGTAGCTCAGTAAAAGAGAAAAGAAGAAAACTCATATCTGGATTTGGAGGCAATGCTCAGTCTTTTAAAAAGGGCAGTAAACTAGCAGGAGGAATCCTAAATCCTAATTTTCTTCATATATATCTGTATGGACTGAGAGATCAGCTGTATTAGACGTGACACACAGAATAAAAATGCAAGTAAAAATTTGGAGAAGGGCAAAAACAAATCAGTAAAAACAGACAGTAAATGTAAATATAAAAGTAAGTGTCAGCGAACATATTGAAATGCAGTTCACCATTTTACCAGGGCCTTGAATGAATGGCATCTACCAAAGTTTGTTTCACAATTAATCATGTTGCCTTCCTTTGAATATTCGGATGTATGAATCACACAGTTCATTATGAGAGCAATTATTCACTCAGACATGAAATGAAAATCAAACACACCGCACGTCAGTGAATAGAATGACCGTATTTCACACTAGTGACTTGTCAGAACATTAGCAGGTCATACAGTATCTGCAGAATTTGTTTTGTCTTTTGTTTTGCAAAAATATTGGTTGTGATTTTTTTCTTTCACGTTCATCTTGTCCAGTCAATAGAGACCACAGCAATGGGGGTGGGGTGGGGGGTGGGGGGTGGGGGCAGAACACTGTGGGCCATTCAGGGCAAACCTCTTGGCTGAATCTGGGGCAGATGATGGGAAATCAGCCATCATGATATATTATTGCTCATTTACTCCCAAACGGCTGTATTTAAATATAATTATCTGCATTAAGGAATGAGGCATGATTACGGCAGACATCTGTGTAGAGGGGGTTGGGTTAGGATTGAGGGTGTTGAGGGAGGAACAGCGCAGGCATTTATCTCTCTCTATTTTTCTTTTCTGAAACGGTTCTGTTTTAAGCAAACAAGAGATGCCTCCACACGTGTTTGTTCACACATGGTTGATTTGCACGATTGCAACGGCTATTATATGCTGACAAAAAAAAAAAAAAACGTTCAGCCTATGTGTATAGGCTGAATTAACACATATTTGCTGTATTTCTTCTAATTGCAGCCGTCTTGAAGGGGGCCTCTCCAGATGAACTTGGCCCAAATAACCTGACACCACAGGTGCAAAGTGTCTATTTCATGTCTATCCAGTGAACGTCATAGAAGATGTTTTCCCTTATCTTATTGTTTTTACCCCTTTTCAGCAGCATGGGTTCTTTTCCCTCCCAGTTAGATATATAGAACAAATAACTCCTCTCACATGGTGGAAAAAGAAAGTTAGTGATAGAATTGGGATTGTTGTGATGTGTGTGCTGAGGGAGTGGTGTGTGACAGAAATTCTTGGCATTAAACACCCTTTTCTCCCAGCCTGTGGTGATCTGTGTGGTGAGAAGCCTCATTCCTCTCGCACGCACCCCCCCACGGCTCACCTGTTGAGATCCCCCCGACAAACAAAACAAATTGCTGCCATCATGCTCGCAGTTGACCCCGCTCACCTTTCCATTCAGCGAGCCAGGCGAGTTGCTATGTTTGTGAATTCTCCAGTTCTGCAGCAAGTACGCTGGGAACAGAGCCATTTAGCACCTGTGGGTCAATCCCTCACAGATCGAGTTTAGCAGGAATTCAGCTTGTCTTTACATTTGTTATGGAACTTTTGCTCAGACTGTTTCAAGGTTACTTGGGCAATCGTTTAGGATGTATTCACACACCTCTGTTTGCTGTCATTCAACCGTTTGAACCCTGTTTCCATTGTGTGTGTGTGAGTGTGTTTGTATTGGCATTCATAGACTGTGGAACCAAGAATAAAAACATGGTTTTATAACAATGGAATTCTTTACATTTTATGGTATATCTCTGCATGTTCACTGCACATTCAAATGTCACACACATTACAACCTATGCACATAACTCATTTATAAAAAAAATATTTTTTTTTGTATTTTTAGCATCTTAGTGTTGTTCAACTTATTCTTGTTGAAACCGTGCTTTGGTGGGCCCTGGAACCTCTGTTTAATACAGCCACTCTAATTTATATTAGAGATGTTATGTTATGTTATGTTATTTCAGAATAACAGTTTGTATATATTTCAAGATATGCTAAGTGCTTGAGATGCTACGTAACATGCATAATTCCGAACACAAACACAGACCATCAGGAAAAAACACTTATGTGAGTGTGTGTGTGTGTGTGTGTGTGTGTGTGTCAGGGAGGTAAGGGGAGTTGGGGGAGAATGATGACAGAATGGGTTGGAAGAGTGAGGGGATGGTGTTAGATGGTGGGTGTTAGACATTAGCTGATCTTCAGCCAGGGAAATAAGTCAAGGCCCTCATGTCTGGGCAGGCATATACATACTTTTAAATCTTACCTATTTAGGCAGGTTGATAGTTTGGGACGAGACACAATGATTTCACAAGACCATAACTCATAGCTGAGGAGTAGAGACAGGGGAATTACAAACGCAATCAAATGCAGTGGTTTTCTGATTGGGAAGCCTGGCCTTGAAACAAGACTAAGAAAGCACATGGTAGGGGTTGCTCTTTCCTCTCTGACCTGAAGCCCACTTCCCTTGGCCTGCTCCTCAATGAACTGTGTAATTATAAACACATCCAGCTTCAAGGTGCACGCTGCAATCAGCCATGTGCTCTTCATCAGGCTACCTCCACTGGCTTCCTTATGATAGTTCTATTCCACACTCACAAACACCAATACATTCATATGCATACACACACACACACACTCACACACACACACACACATGCACACACGTGCACACACACACACACACACACACACACACACACACACACACACACATATACACATACACACACAAACAAACACTTGAGTAAACACACAGACACAGACAGACAGGAAAAAAACAGCCACACTTTTTTCTGTTACAACACAGATTACTCTCACTATCACTGATCCCTCAAGCTATCAACAATGCAAAAAGAAAGGAAAACACAGAACTGGCAATTCTACACAGTTCAAATAAACACACCGGAGAGAGAGAGAGAGAGAGAGAGAGACGTCAGCGATGTTTTTTTCTTGTCCGCCACAGACTTCGGAGAGGCATCTCCACCCCCCCCCCCCCCAATCCGTCGCCCACGTGCTCCTCAGCTCCCTCTGCCTTGTGGTAAACACATCACACCATCTTAACTCCACTGTTTACCTCTAAGTCTGCGCCAAAGACTCCTCACTCTCAAACACTGCTTAAACGTTTGTAGAGGGAGCCTTGTGCTCCTGGCCACTTGAACATCGCCTGTCCAGTGAGAGATTCTACACTATGTTATTCTGCACAGTACGTTAAACCATCATGCACGCAATAATATACACACACATATTGCACAATAATATGATCTATGTCAAATATGATCTATGTACATTATGTTATAGGCTATAGGCCTGTAGGTTATAACTATAAATGAAGTCAGCCACCTACATTTACTATGCAAGCTATTGTCCAAGCCTGTGGGGAGTGCCGAGTGATTGTGTAGTAGGCAAATACAATACAATAATACAGACTTTAAGGATATGGATGGTGCCAGTGCACACAGTCACCAACAACAATGAACAAACACACAAACATGCACGCATGCACACACATACACACACACACACACACATCCACACACACACACATACACACACACACACACACACACACACATACACATACACACACACAGGTGCATGTAAAATATTTGGTACAAAAGGATTCTATTGTTTTCCAGTCTTTCACAATCCTTTGTTGTCACCCACAACAATTTCACGCCAAGGCGACCAAACTCTTTTAGAAAAGGCTCCGTCTCGAGTCCGCTCGGCAAACAGGCAGACCTCATGAGGCCGAGACTCACACAGACCTAAGATGGCCCCCTTCTCTTCTCTTCTGTTCTCTCTTTCTCGCTCTCTCAGACTCTTGGCCTGTCCTGCAAACACTCAGCAGCACCTGGTTGCATGAGTATGCATGAGTAATGCACCTGGTACGGGCCAAGGGGGGGTTGGGGGGGGGGGGTTGTATGATGAAACAGGATATGATTAGCTCAAGTGCTCGGGTGCTTTAAACACTCCAGCTTGCCCTGGTTAACACTTATGGACTTCAAAAAAGGAAGAGAGAGAGAGAAAGAAAGAGAGAGAGAGAGAGAGAGAGACGGAGAAAGAGTTTATCTGTTCACTTCAATATGCAGCTTCCCCCTGCTGCTCTCCAGGTTTTAAGGGGAGTAGGAAGAACATGTTGGCGTGGATGAAAGTCTCTGGGGGAAGGCTTTGACCAGTCTCAATCCCTGCACCACCACAACCAGCCTTTGGAACTTTTAAATCTGTTTGCCTGGTGTATTTTGAGAACGTATTTGGAGTACACAGAGTAAATAAATATTTAATGACAATGCCACCTCCCCCCACCTCTCTCTCTCTCTTTCTCACCCCTCTGCTATGGTTAGCACAAGCAGATAATCTTCTGACCTTCAGACACCAAGGACCGGATGAATAATTAAAAATGAAATTGTCAGTCATCCTGTTTTGGTCCAGCTGGAATAGACAGACAACACAACCTGGAGAGAGAGGGAGGAGGGGAGAGAGGGGGATAGAGAGAGAGGGAGAAGAATGATCACAGAGTCCAAAATCAGATTAAAAAAACCTTGGCATGCTTGAGCAGCATTGACGAGATGCATTTCATTTTACAGACGTTCTCTCAGATATTTCCCCGTCCTTGACACTGTTTGATACTCTTGTTGCTTATTCTGACACACCCTTCTCAACTCATGCCACTGCACCAGTGAATCAGATTAGGAAACCAAATACTTTGTACAGTCCAAGTCAGGCCTGTTTTTGTTTGTTTATTTACTGTAGTAGATGTGAGACCATAGGCAAACTGGGTTAGCAGCTTCATTATGTAAAGATAATTTGTCTCTTTATAGCTTTGTTTGGGTGGACTGCCTGATTAGCCACTTAGCTGTTAAGAGCCACAATTTGAATGGATGCAGATGGATTAATCAATGTGTGTGTGCTACTCGAGTGTCGCCTGTGCTCAGGGAGTGATTCTGTGTCCGACACCCCTGAGACAGATGGTGTGGTGTGGGTGCAGAGGAGGTGATGAGACATAGATAGATAAGACTCATCAAAAAAGAAGTGGGGAGAGAAAGGAGAAAAAAAGAAGAGAGGAGGAGGTGAGCAGAGGAGAGAGAGAGAGAGAGAGAAAGAGAGAAAGAGGCCTCGTCATTGCTTCCTGAGTCTTGGGTAGAGACAGCCCTCGCAGGAGAAAGCTGTAACCTTCTCGCGTTGAGAGTGTCACATATGATACTTCCTAAGGCCAAGCCCAGGAGCCAAACACCATCTGATCTGCCCCCTTACCCCTGCCCCTGCTGGACGATAGTCACCACAGCCCCTCTCCCCTTCCCATCCCCAAGCCCCTGCTCTCGCTGATCTCATCTTCCAACTGATCGGCACTTCTTTGTTTGTCTGGTGGTGTGCACTGCAGACTGCTGGGTGAAACTGAGCAGACACAAAAACAAACACAAACTCTTTTCTGACAAGGTCTTTTTTGTCCATTATACAAAAATAAGTCCAAATGTTATTGCAGTGTGTTGCAGACTTGACTGTGCAAGTGCTCCAATCCAAACTGAATTCACATATCTGGTTGACTTTGGCTATTTTTACGAAGGATAACAGGTGAATTCTCCACACGAGGCTTACTAAATCAGGACGAAATGTCATGGTTAAAGGTCTCCCTTGTTCTTGTGTCCATCTGGGATGGGGTTCTGTATTACATATCTGACAAACATCGCCATTCCTTTGCACAAAACAGGAGTTGGCTTCTGTCAGGAACAGATGTGAATCGAATGAATTCCAATGAAGTCTAATCAAGTGCGACAGCCAGAATAATGTTTAATCAAAGACAAAGGGACTGTTGTGTGTGCAAACTCAGAGAGAAACACCTCAACATTTGGTGCTGGGACTCCAACCAGCCCTGTGCGCGCACATGGACACAGGCCCACACACACATACACACTCACACACACACACACACACACACACACACACACACACACACACACACACACACACACACTGTTTTGTGGGAGCGTAAGTATATTTAGACAAGGTTGCCTGTGCCCAGCTCCAACAGCCTGTTCACAAGCTTCTTCGGTTTGTGATGCTATAACCTGAGCTGAAGAGCACCATAGAGGATTGTGTACCTTTAGCCATGCCTGTAGAACTCTCCAGGCTCTTCTGTCTATGAGGGCCTTGGGAGGCATTTTTGTTGGGATTTTGGATTGTTCAAAGGTGTCATAAGTGAAAAGACAGCCCTGAGGATGGGTTGCGATTGTCTTGCCCAATTTCGCACAACTGCTTTACCAGGCACGGCAAGCTCTGATATGGAATCCCTCTCTCCAAATACAATGTCCTGATGGCGCACAGAAGAAAGTAACATCGTCCAACCACAATATCCCCAAAAATGTTGAGCTTGCTTAAACTGTTTCATGTGGTTGCAATCATTCACCATAGAGTTATGTCCTCTGTGGAATTCTTTGGAGGTTCGACAGTGGCCATCAGTTCAAAGGGCACAGGTTGACTGGACTAAGATCCAGTACAACAAATTGCTTGTTTGTCTAACAAAAGATTTTCTATAGCTGTTCATCTAGCATTGTGAAGTATGGGGGAAATAACTTTACCGAGCCTGAAGATTAATGAACAGGGAGTTTATCATTGTGAACTTTGTTTGGTTTAAACAAAAAGACGTAAAAATCCCATTACCTTATGTAAGCAGGTTCAAACATTTGACTTATAACCACATTTTAAAACCCACACTAAAAATAGGCAGTAATGCAATTAACACATGTGGGTTACAGTAACCCTATCAGTTATTTGTGAGAAACCAAGTATGCAATCACATCCGCGCACTGATCCAAACACCTGCTTCTCTTTCTCTTCTGCTGGGAACCCGGGTGCTTGTGTCAACCAGTCAGCCTGTCAGAGCCGCTCAAATCTGCTGATGCGCTCCACTTTGCCTCGACTTGCTGACTCTATTTGCATTTCCTCCTCTGCCAAGAACCGATGTGGCGGGCCACAGGGCCGGCGAGTACCGACCCCACCACCACTACCACACACACACACACACACACACACACACACACACACAAACCACCTCACCTCTACCGGGGTTTCAGATTCCTCTGAGCCGCAGGAGAAACGCTTATTTCACAATTAAACCAACCTGTCCCTATCAGTTCAACTCCCAGGCCCCCCAGGGATCACTCGCTGGGGAGGTGGTGACAAATTGCTCTTTGAACTTGAAGATGAGGGTTATTGTAGAGCCTTCTGGGGAGCGTGTTGTTTACCAATTGGTGCTTAGTAACAGTGAGATGAGGAGTTCCTATTAGTGAACCTGTTTTCACTTTAAAGCAGATATATGCTTCTGCAATAGGCACTATTTATCGAACAACTTAAGGTTACTTGCACTGTATGTATTTTTTTTTATTTACTTGCAAAGATTACAGCCTCTCATATTTTTCTTTTCGTGATGAATTATTTTCAGTCTTTTAGGGCTCTGTTACATTCATGAAGTTTGTAAACAAGATGTGTCCTGTATTAAACACTTGACTTGTGGAATGTTAGTCAAGACTGCTAGCGGTGAACTTTTCCCCAGTTTCACCTGGCAGCAATAGTATGGTCTGCAGCCTTGGATAGACCCTTGGGATCTGACTTTAAACAGAACAGACCCACGATTAAGCAACTGACACTGCAGTGTGTGTATGTGTATGTGTGGGTGGGTGGGGGGATTGGTTTGAAGAAGGCCTTCTGGAAAGACAGCTGTTGTACCTCTTGCGCCTCTGTGGGATTATTTTTATAATTAGAGCTAATGTCCAGACTGGACTCTCTCTCTCTCTCTCCTTTCTCTCTCTCTCTCACTCTCTTCCCGTCTGCCTGGATTTCACAGTGTCCCATATCTACTTGCTTGTCTATTCTGTGTGTCGGTTCATTTGCCAGGCCCCCAGTGCTAAGATGACACTGTTTGAATAAACACACATGAAAGTAGATACAGTACAGTGCCGAAGCTAGACTGGGGGCTGAGGGACAGTGGAGAGGGAGGGGTTTTTAACAGGGACGTCTGGGAAGGAGGGAAAGGGGGGGTTGTTTGAGTTTCGAGAGGGACAGGATAAAAGCCTTTATAGCCAGCTGCAGGATGGGACGGGGAGCTGGCTGGGTCTCGGTGCAGTGCAGAGCAGAGCAGCGTGGTGCTCACTTGCACGCAGGAGGCCGCACTATTGCGGAGACAGGAAGGGGAACTAAGCACCTGTGAATCTCATTCTGGCTCCCCCTGGGTGCACTGATGCAGTAAGAGAACCCCCTTCCATACACACCCACACCCACACACATACACACACACACACACACACACACACACACACACACACATGGGGTCCCCCTGTGGACTGACGGCCTCGCTCCGTCTGTGACCTGCGGCTCTGGTGCTGCGGGTGCTAGCAACAGCATGCTGTCTGCTGGCCACTTGGACCCACACTGGACACTCATAGGAGCCTCATAATCCAAACCCCAGACTCCTGCATCCATTCCCTGGCCAAAAGCCATTGGATACTCTCCACCCATCCCCCCCAACATCGAAACCCCCACCCACCCCCAACCTCCCCTCTCCTGCCGTCAAGCTCCAAGCTCCCTCACTCCTCTCCCTCCGTGCCGTTGCCGTGACAACCCTAAGGGCTTTTCCAGATGTTTCTAGGGCCTCTTGTCAAGTAACTACATCCTCCCCCAACACAACATGAACATGTACACACACACACACACACTAGCCCCCCGCAAAGTACTTGCAAACAACTTTCAAAAGTGCACTCCCACCTGCCACCAGAGCTAAGGCCAGACCAGAGACTCTGGGTCCTGCCTACTGTGACCACATGTCCTTGTTACATCATCTTCAGGGGGCACTGGGAGTTAGACACTGCTGCCAAGATTGGCACAGAAAGCATATCCAGTTTCTGTTGTGTAACCAGAGCACCTTTTATGCTCAAGTAATTAGGTGAGCAATTGAGAGAGAGAAAGAAAGAGGGAGGGGGGGCAGAGAGAGAGGAAGAGAGAGGGAGGGAGGTCCGTCTGTTTGTCCCACAAGAAAATATTACAATTTAGAATTTGATGTGCTTGTCCTCTCCAACTGTTTGTTGACTGAAAATATCCAACCTATCGGGCAAGTCCAAGAAGAAGAGATGCGTGCTTTGTCATTCGGAAGGAGCACACAAAGCCTATTTTGTAGACAGATCAGACTGGGCATGTCCTGAGCCAGGCTGTTTGTGTAGGCCTCTGCCCTTTCAAAGGGTAGAGTTGAAAGGCCCTAATCTCCCCAGTTCCTTGCTTTACCCTCCCCTCCTGCCTAACCTTCATGCTGTTTGCTTTGGCAGTTGCAGGGGCATCCGTCATGCGACCTGCCACTGTGGGGTGTGTTCATGCCTTAGCTGCCATGCAGAGGACAAGCTTGTGTCCCCCACCCCCCTTGTCTAACACACACACACATACACACACACACACACACTATACACACACAGAAACATATCATAAATTCACACACACTATAAATGCACAAACACACGCATGAATACACACACACATACACACAAACACACACACACACACACATAACGTCCTCCCCTAAATGGGTGACAATGCTGCTGTCCGCCCTCGTCAGGATTAAAGGCTGTCACTCCTAGGTGGGTGGGCTGTGAGAGAGAGAGACAGGTGTTTGTTTTTAATAGTGCCACATGGGGAGAACAACTGCCCCCCCCCCCCAAAAAAAGTTCAGATTAACCTGCTAGGGGTCCCCCTGAGGACAACTAGTGACGTTTCTCTTCACGACAGGCACCTTGGGGAAGGAAGAAAGGGAGAAAAAACAGACTCCCGGAAGCTGTTTCATCATTGTTTATTTGATGACTGTAATGTTAGGACAGGCTGGACATATTTAGGTCTGTGTGGTTTTCCCTGGCATTTATATGTAAATAACTGCTACTGGCACTGACATGCTATCGCTGTTAAATGAATGGAGTGAGTCAGTTGGGGATGTTTTGGGCTGCAGGTGCTTGGGTTAAAACTAGGGCACGGGTGAACGGGGCCAAAGGGGGCTGGCCCTCATGTGAGTTTAGGGTGGTGGTGGGAGGAGGGCGTGGGGGGTGAGGTGGGCAATGCTACCCCAGGGCAGGTGGCATTCACTGTGTGGCTCCATTCAATGCCCGTGGCATCCCCTCACACCTGCGGCAAAGGCCCTTTGTGCCGCTGCGCCAGCGTGTGCAGTGATGTAAGCAGCGGCAGCATTGTCCGCTGAGAGTGCAAGTAGGCCAGCGCGGAACGGGAGAGAACCTGCCTTTGTCCTGCCCGAGGGTTCTGTGGAATGGCCTGATAACATCTCATGCACCGACCTGCTCCCTCCCTGCCTCCCTGCCTGTCGGCTTTGGCCACCTCCTCACTAACAATAACGTCCCGCTATAAACACCCAATCCCTTTAAGCGCAGATGGACAGGCCCGGTGAAGAGGTTAGGCCTCTGCTTCTCTGATCAAGAGGCCGTGGGCGGTAAAAGAATCACGGATGTATCCATTCAGCAAGTCTCCCTAATCACAGACATCTACCTGGTGAGGTAAGACAGCTTGGGCAGGTGGGTGGATGGTGTGTCTGTGTGTATGTGTGTGGGGGGGCATTTTTCATGGAAGGAGAGTGAACGCTCCAGTGTTGGACCTCCCAAGGGGGTCATCAGGTCTCCAGGCTGCCCGAACAGCAGACATCATCCCCTGATCCTTTCACCATGTGAGAAGATCCCTGTCGCTGCATGTAGAATGAAAGGGACTCTTTCTTCTCCACTCCCCACCCCTCCTCCCTCCCACCTAAGCCATCTGAAAATCCAATCTGGTGGGTCTGTGGTAACTGGACACGGCCACAACTCCGGTTCCTCTGATAGGGAATTTGCCCCCTCTCCCTCCCCCAGTCCCTTCTCTCTTTTTGCTCTCGCTGTTGTTGTTCACCAGGTCCCCCCACCCTGCACCCAGATTCTTTTTTATCGAAATCCACAGGGTGGTGATCGTTTGCAAGTGCAAGTGTCTGATTTTCATTAAAATTGCAAATTGAAGTGGATGCTTCATCAGATAAGGAGAGGTGATTGGAGCCAGGGTCCTCTCTTTCTGTCTCTCTCTCTCTTTCTTTCTCTCTCTCTCTCCCTCTCTCTTTCTCTCTCTCTCTCTCTTTCTTTCTCTCTCTCTCTCTCCCTCTCTCTCTGTCTGTCTCTCACCCTGGTGATAGTGACAAGAGGTACAATACCATGTCATTGAGATCGCACAGCGGAAAAAACAATGGATGATCAGAAGGTAATTTGGATAGAGAAGTTAGCACAATGGGTCATCAATCATGCCATCTGAATCCATATATAAATTTATTTTAATGATCAAATCAGGGCAAACTAAAGAAACAAAACAAACAAACAAACAAAAAAAGTAGCATATTTTGCATCATTTTGGAATACCCCACAAGTTCTTTGGGTCCAAGTGTGTCTCTCTCATTACATGCCTACAGAAAGAAAGGTCACCCAGTTTGCTCAACTTGCACAATGTTATTCTCATAAAAAATAATTACATCCAGCCAAAGGCATTTTGCAGCTTGTTGAGAGAGAGTGGGAGCGGGCAGACAAACAAAGGAAGACAGATAGAGAGAGAGAGAGCAACCAGAGCAGAGGACTAGTTGGAATCCTGGAACTGGCCACAACAGCTGTTGTCCCAGTTCTCGACTCTCAGTAAAATGTCACACTGCATTCTGCCTCCCAAAAAAAGGCCTAATTTAACAAAGGGGATTCACTCTGCAAGGACAGACCATTTGGGATTTTGGGAAAGAGACCAGCGTACGGACTGAAGTGTACGGACTGAAGTGTACGGACTGAAGCGTACGGGCTGAAGTCCGGTTCCGAGAGCATCTGGAGCACATCTTTCTCAGTCATGACGGCAGCACACACACGACCACCTCCACGATGAATGAAAAAAAAAAGCCCTGATTTTCTGAGTCCACTTCTTTCCACAACTGTCCTTTATAGGCTTTGTTTTTTGCCTCACCTGTAGGGCACACCTTCTCGTCACCCCTCTTGTGTTAACACCGCATGCTCCCTGGGGGCAGAAGTGTTGAAATTAATCGATCTTGTTGGGCCAAGTTCCATAGATGAGGCTTGCAGGAACATGGTTTTGTTGGCTGCTGGCCCCCCCACAACACCCCACCCCACCCCACCCCATCCCCATCCCCAACGTGCACCTGGGCATGTTTGTGAAAGGGCAGGACAGCCTGGAACGAAGGAGCAGCTAAGTCAATACTGCCAAAATGAGAAAAACAAACATTTCTGGGGGTGAGGTGATGCTCCAGTTGTTTTTACCCCCTTCTACTTGTAAGGTTTCATGAGCTACATTTCTAGGTGCATTTTAAAGAAAACAGAGGCATAGCGCCCCTCTAATTTATGTCATCATAAATGTACTTTAACTTTTTGGGAACACTCATCTTCTAAACCATATCTGTGCAGGGTTTACTGCAACGTATGAAAAAAGTGGGATTGTCAAATGAACATGACAAATGCTTTGTGTGTCACTCGCCCTAAAAGCAAATAACGAAGATCAAAAAAAAAAAAATACACAAATGGGAAAAGTGTGAAAACAATTGGGATCCTCCTTCACAAGAGGGGGCCTTGAGGACGTTCCCTCATCTGTAGGCATCTGGCAAACAGAGGATGGGACTTTCCCCCTTTGTTAGGCTTCCGGTTCTGGTTGGTTTAACAGGCGGATCTAACGCAGCTGGACACAGCTGTGGGGTGCACCTGGCTTAACTGCATTGACCGGTTCCGTGTTCTCACAACACGGTACAGTTCCACAGCACCTGTCAGTCACGCTGTCGAGCAACAGGCGTTCCGCTCAGATACCACTGCAACACTTGACTATTGATTCAGGGAAATCCTTGTCAGAATGCGTTAGGAACAGCGTTGTCAAATGAATGCAAAGTAACAGGGATGTTTCTCAGTTACTGCACCTCAACTGTTTCAGTAAAGTTTGCACATGAAAATCAATACTTGGCTCAGACAAGCCAATAAACAAACATCCCTCATATATGAAGATCTCTATAGTAGCCTATGTTACAACACAGTCAATTTGCTTTCTGACCTGCTCTAATATTCTTTTGGAATTAGTTTTGATAAAGAACATTTGGATGACGTTTCTGTTCTACAAGGGAAAACGAGTTTTGGTACATGGCATGTTCAATCGCAGTGAGACACTGAGTTGGAGGAAGATTGCACATGAAACGTCCTTATCTGATCTCAGTAAAAGGGAGATCAGATAAAAACAGGCTAATAAAAATTACAGTGTGTCCTTTCACTACATCAGAATAGCCACATATACGTCACAAGCACTCTAAAGTTTATTCTACAAAGCGTAGCATAGCTTGGCTTACATACTGCACATCAGCGTCTGCATTTATGGGCAAAACAACACTGAAGAATACATATGCTTGATTTGTTTCTGAATGGGAATGGCCAAATCAGTATTGTGATTTAGACTTCATTCAAATAGAACATGATAAAGCCTACGATAGCAAACTTGGGTCATATGAACAATGGGTCCTAACAATGAACTACTATTGATTAAAGACCATAGAATTTTCTTTGCTCTGTGTCTTTCCTCTCATTTTTTCTCACGCTCTGCTTTCAATGGGCCAGTTAAAGCAATTCTTATTGTACAACCACTTAATGACAGAAATGGCCTGTGTGGTGGCTCCAAGCTAGCAGGGCTCCCTGGTCCACAATCCTGACCCTTTCCTCGTCATTGTGGGCTCTCTCCAGTCTGCAAGAGACAGGAGCTGGGCTGGATGGGTGGTGGTTCGCTGCTGGGACTAAGAAACACACACAAACACATAAACACACACACACACACACACACACACACACACACACACACACACACACACACACACACACACATCATGCAGGCAGGCAGGGCCAGGGCCCATCTGTTTGGCGTCAGGCAGCGGTTTGGAAGCAGCTCTCCACAGGCGCAGGGACACACACATTCACACACACACACACACACACACACACACACACACACACACACACACACACACACACACTCAATGCACAAAAGCAGCCAATTATGAGCATAAATGCAGAGGGGGTGAGAAGGCCCAGGGGCTGGACAATGAACGTTTGTCCATTTGGGAAGTGAAGAAGACGGCCTTCCTTCCCACCGCCTCAACACCCTGGGTACCCCCTACCCTAGACAAGTATGTGTTAATTGGGAGACCCACTGAAAACAGAGGGTGAAGGTATTCAGTGGCGTCTTACTTATTACTCCTTTTTTGTCACCACCTGGAGAAAAAAAGTTTGTGTGTGTGTGTAAGTCTGTGTGTGTGTGTGTGTGTGTTTATGTGTGTGTGTTTACCAGTGACAGCCAGTGAATTACTTATCATCCCTGATTTGGTTCTAATTTGAAAATGATGAAGTGCAGACATTCGACAAGTGCAATAGTAGTGGCAGCACAGTCCCTTGTGATTGTTCAAATGACTGCAATATATCTACACAGCCACATGCTATTCTTATACAATTTGTCACCAAAGCCTTTCAATCTTATCAGCGTTATTACACTGCATTTGTTTGCATACAGCAGGTCAGTTCCGTCTGTCAATTATGTGCTTGGTGTTTGTCAGAGGTGGATGGCTGTGTGAATATCCTCGTTGGCTCTCCACAGGGTGGGCTGTGCTGTGCTAGGCTAGTGAGTAATCTCTTGTATTGAGTCAATGGCGTCGGCAGACCTTTGCCTTTCCGCTCCAAACTCTCCCACGACTGATAACTGGAAGTGATAATTCTGTGACGCTGATACATTTCTGTCTCCTTTCATCCACCACACTTGAAAGACTCTTGTGTTGATGTGCCAACAAACTTTTTTTTTCCTACTTGTCTAGCACTTTTGGTGTTATTAATGCCACCTCACAGTTTATAGTTTAACTTATAATGTAACAACTGCTGCATTTATGAGTAACATATGTCTCCCCCCTTATTCACATGTACACACACAGTTGTGTGTGCAAACAAAACACAGGCGCGCGCACACACACACACACACACACACACACACACAAACACACACACACACACGCACACACACACTAACACATATACTGTCTGGTGCGATCACGGTGATAAAGAAATTTTAAAAACATATAATAAATAACATATAACATATAATAAATAAACTGTCCATAAAATCTCCAGGTAGCTCTAGTGATCACCCAGTAACAGGAGACGCATGAAAGGTTTGAGCTCTGATTGCCAGTCAACCTCCTCAAAATGAGACAGAGGGAGAGGGCGTGCAATGGATGAATTCCATGACTTCATGTTCTGCCAGAGTTTTCCAATGTGTTTCTGCAATCTTCTGACTATTTACACTGACATTTGGGAATTGTATACAGTGAAATATGTGAAAACACTTCACACAACACATTCCAAACACATCAGCAGGGAGAAATTTGGAACAGAGAATTCAGCTGCATCTCCTTTGTCCTCTGCAACAATGCAGATTTTTAAGGCGCCACACAAAATTGAACAGACGGTTGCCAAATTCAGTTGTGTTACTTACTTGGAGACTATCGGGATCTTCTATCCCCCTCTCTCTGTCTGTGTGCCTGTGTGCACATGCCAATGCATGTGCTGTTGATTTGCCTAATATTTAATGGTGGTATGCTATCTGTCTGCATGTGTGCAAGTGAATATCCCTGTTATAAATAAGACAGTTTGTGTGCGTGCGTGTGGTGCTTGCATGTGTTTGCATGATTACATGTGTGGTGCTGGCATGTGTCAATGTGTGTGTGTGTGTGTGTGTGTGTGTGTGCGCGCGCGCGTGTGTCCTGTCAGTGACATTGGAGCAGTGGAGCGTAGGCAGCTGGTGAACTCCTCTCACACACCAGGTGCGACCTGTAGCCCTTAGCGCTGTGTCAGCACATAGCCAAGCAACATGACACCATTTAACACAAGTAACATACGCTCATATACACACACACACACTAAATGTTTTCTCTAGTAGCTTGGTCCCTAAAGCAACAGGGCATCTCAAAGAGGCAAGGTAACAGCTGACCCCGAAATAAAAGCACTAGGTGAACATAAAGGTTGGCAGTCATCAAGAACATTTGAAGCTAAAAATAGTCCAAGTTCATTTTTATTTACATGTCTCCAAGTGGTAAACATTGTCTCTGTTCGTCTGTCACTGTCACTGGACTTTGCCCAAGCAAAGTTTTGGTGTTGCTATGAGCTTTGACTGAAGTGAAAGGGACAGGCTTCTGGCAAGGGCACTAAATCACATTTGGGCTCCATCTGGTTCAGTGGTCAGAATGTATGTAGTTCTGCAATCTGGCTCAGTGATCAGTTCTTCAGCTGAGAACATACACACACACACACACACACACAAGCTCTTCTGCTCCAGACATGCAACACTCTTCTGCTCCAGACATGCACCATTGAAAAAATGAGGGGATACCAGGGCCAGTGTATATTTATGGTTGTGAAATGGTCTCTGCGGTTGAGCCACCAGCACTCACATGACATTCTCATTTATGTCAAGATGGTCTCAAAAAAATGAGTGGGCTAACCTCAGAATGGCCCAGGCTGAGGGAGGAAAGAAGAAGACGGAGGAAAGGAGAAAGATCATGGATGTATTGCCGAAGCCCTGCAATATGATGGACCCTAACCATACTACTAGGCCATGTGGGCTATTGTAACATGTATTGGAACTATGTATTGGAAAAGTAGCCAATAAGTACACACATGTAACCCAGAATTTCTTCCTCCACTAGGACGTCTAATCTCCCGACAATTAATGAACAGCAGGCCTCAGTTGAACCTTGATTATCTGTGATATTACAGTAATTTTTATCTCATCATGAAAACATTTATAAGTAACTAGAGAGCGAGTGATGACAGAAATTTTAACAATAAGGGAACACACAGTCGCCTCTGTGGTTTCCCTGAAATAACCAAATTCGTATAACCCTCTACTACAAAATCACTGACTGACAAAGTGAGGCTCAATGGATCTTGTAGATATAAAGATAAGTGTGTGGATTTTGTGCGTATTTCACAAATAACAGGCCATTGCATTCTTCCCTGCCATCACAAGTCACACTGAAAAGGTAAAATGGAACACATTGGTTGTAAAATTGGTTGTCTAATTAGTCCTCCCGTACTACGAAGATTTACGGCTTTAGCGTCAGTAGTTAAAAGTATTTAGAGTGATAAACAGCAGGGTGGTTGAGAATCAGTGTCACTGGAGGTTAAATGTCCATGCTTTGGAGGTCACGGGAACACACCTGTTTGGTGTCTCAACTCCAAAGTCAAGTTTGCAAATAACGCCACCAAACATAAGGGCTGAAAATAAATGTAGCAATGTAGCAACATGTGCCATTGTATCTAGCCAGTTATTTCATACATTTTCCAGCTTAAACAATAATGCTAGTTGCTGATTTATCAGATAATAACTACTAATTTTACACCGATCATTCCCAAAGATTTTCGCTATGTCTAATTCGCTTTCTTTTAAAATGGTCAAAACTGTATCGTTTATTTGAAATCCATCAGGGTATCAGTTCACTGTAAAATAGGAATGTCTGCCCCCATGTGGTTAAAATCAACACGATCTTCCAAATAAAAAATAGCTTATGATAGTTTCACAAATAATCATGGCCTGGCCTACTGCTACTAATGCCCGCAATGAATGCCTGCTCAGTTGGGGTTCTTTTTGTAGGTAGCCTACTCAGGAGTTTTTTACTCCAATAATACAGTCCTATTCATGGATGTCAGCATGACTACTAGGCCACCATATGGCACTATTTAATCATTTGTGCCCTGGCTTCAGATAAGTTTGTGTTCGATTAGCTCCCTCTTTGGTCTCTATTTCTTTATTAGCCTCTGTTCCACCTTTGAGCTCGCTGCTACTGAGGCGTGAAGCCATAACATGCTGGTCTTGGCTTGAGGCACCCACCCCCTCCTTCTCTTCAGCATGCCTGAGACACTTTTCAACTGAAGTCATTCACAGTACCAGCACCTATTGATATGAGCAGGGATGCCTCTCCACCAGTACACTATAAGGAGGGGAGGGTTAATTAGGCTGATAGTACCTTGATCACTGTAACCTGCATGGTCACAGGTAATATTCATGTTATGGACAAAACTGTCGAATTTTGTAAAGCCACTTGGAAAGCTATGATACACTTTTCATGAAAGTGTCCAATTACAAAGGTATAGGATATAAGTCATATAATAGGTTTATCACATGTAGTACATTTAGAGTACATTTATTAAATATAATATTAAAAACAATTTTATACTCATTATACATACTTAGCATTGCTTGGCAGGACTTGCTTATCAGTAAAGATAATACAAGCCTCTGTCAGACTGTGAAAGAAAAATCTTTGACTGTGGAAGCCTGTTTTTATTTGAATTTCCCTGGGAGTCATTGAACAGACGCTCTGTAATTGAGCATAAGACAGCACCACCTTGTGGACAATGATGGATTTCAATCTATGAGCTGTTAATCCATAGTAGAGGGAACATTAAGTATTTTGGCAGAAGTCATGAGTCATCAGTTGAGAATGAGTCAAGGTCATGTTTAAACTGTGATCTGTCTGCCTGATATGTGACTTACTGTAAGACAAGGTTTAAGCAGAAACATTTTGTTACAGTGCTGTCTGACTGTTCAATGCTGCCAAGAAGATCAAATTACATTACTTAGAAAAGGATTTCCTATGAATCCAGCTTTATATGGCTCAGGCCCACATGGATAAACTTATTTTTCAAAATGGTATTCTACAACGCATCTGCAACTGAGAAAAGTGACTGATTACAAAGGCCCTGGCCTATGCCCATGCAATATCTTTACACTAGAAATAGGAATGGATTAAATT
Organism: Tenualosa thibaudeaui; assembly: GCA_027481765.1. Taxonomy (NCBI): domain Eukaryota; kingdom Metazoa; phylum Chordata; class Actinopteri; order Clupeiformes; family Clupeidae; genus Tenualosa; species Tenualosa thibaudeaui. The sequence continues at coordinate 7,254,155 of JAIFZK010000003.1, forward strand.
GCTCTTTAAGTCAGAGATATGCAACGTATGTGAGGAATGAATTTTTCCCATAGATTTTAATGCATGAGTAGGCCTATGGATCATTTATTTTAAAATGGAATCAATCTACATGTTTGTATGTGTATGAAATACATACAATATGCATGTGTTCATGTGTGTACATCACATAGTATTTCCTCCCCAGTACTGAGAATACATCTTCAGTTTGAATCCCCATGTAGTTTGCCAGTTATCTGCCCCAAGCATTGATGTGTCATAGTGTCCCGTCACTGTTTGGCGCTCCTGTCTGCCCACAGCCTTCCACAATGAGGTCATTCTTATGTGGAAGCCAGGTGTTGTCACCGTGGGAACGTGCTGCCATGAAGAGGTGACAGCTGTTTGGGCAGATCTGAGTCTCTCAGCCAAGCTGGCAATACAGCACCCCACCATAACCCACATCTCCACCCACCACCCAGCCCTGTCCCCCCCTTACACCCACCTACCCACCCACCCCCACCCATATGGAGCTGGGGATTCGGACATAATCAAACTTTATACCCTTGCAATAACACTTTATTTATAATCAGTGATGCTAAACCCCAGTCAGTCACATGCCAGAGAATTACTTGTGCTTGTGTGTGTGTTGGGGGGGTGGGGGGGCTTGCTTTACAGGTAGGCCTGGACTACATTACTGCTGAGCAGCCACTGTGACTGGAACATGTGCATTTCCTTCTCAGGTTCTTTCAGAGATTTGAGCAGATTTGCTCCGCTTATTCTGTATCCAGTCTGTTTCTATCAGATTGTATTGTGTATTGGGTGCAGCATTCTTTGAACTTTGACATTATAAACCAGAGGTGAGAAGTTTCACCCCCATCTCCTCACCTGCTCAAGTACACAATGATGTGGTTTTCTTCTCCTGGAGACTGCTATGGATGTTGTTTGCAAAGGGCTTCAGAGACTCCCATCAAAGTGAACAGTTTCTTCAGGCGAATACACACACAAACACATCCACACACATCCACACACACACACACACACTCACACTTTGAATCCAAATCTCGTCTGAATCAATTGAGCTGTGGAAAAAGGGCTCATTTGTCTGGCACTAGGGAGAGTGTCCAGTGGTTTTGGATGTGGATTATTGCAGACTAGGCACTTTACCGTAGCTGCCGGCAACCCTTCTCTTCTGACAGGCAACATATTAATCAGCCCCCCAACGCACACACACACACACACACACACTCCAACAACCCCCTCCACCCTTCAAATGGACTGCTGCAGATGATCCTAGCAATGAGCCTTGAAAGTGTCATTAATTATTCTAATGGTGAGATAATTGTTGTGAACAAAAATATTGATCACTGCGAAAGACCTGGTCTTAAAAATAGACTTGTATGCATTGCATGCCTTGCACTGAGTTACCTCACGCTTCTATCTGGATTTGCTGTCTGAAGTAATGTCTTCTGTAATAGACAGGAAATGTCTGCTTTTCCTTTTATAGTGTCGTAATATTGGACTCAACGTGGTGCTAACGGCTCCCTAAGGTTGTTAGCTGGACAAAGGGGGGAACGTTTAATACCAAAATTCTTGTGAAAGTGTGTGTTGAAATAAAAACAGAAATAAAGAGTGAAATAAAACACAGACATATTCAGATTTTGCCAACAGGATTTCACTTGTTTGTTGGAGCCAGTTACATTTGAAGAGACCAACAAAATTCATCTTCAATGGATTTTGTAATTGAGAGGATTTATGAAAATAAAACTGATATGGGAGTTAGATTTAAAGCCCTTGATTTCCTTGACATGCTTTATACTATCATACAAAAGTACATCTATTACTTCCTAAATCTCAGCTCTCAGGGTTTATCTTTATGGTGAAACATTGAGAAGCAAAACACTAATAGTTGTCTGTGACAGTTGAGTCGAGGTCGAAATGTAGATATCTTAAGATACACACACACACATAAACCATATATATTTGAAGAGTTGTATCTGTGACAGGTGCATTGCCCAGCCCAGGCTCCTCAGATGAAGTGACAGGTGGCTGTGTCAGTGGAGGAGATAGCCATCCCCATGATGCGGCGTCCAGATGGTGGCAGAGCGGCCGGTGTGATAAACTCACTATTGGTTGGGAAATGAAAGGCCTGACATCCTGGCTGACAGCCGTTGAGACCGGCCAGCACTAAAGCCTGTCTTTCCTCCCACCCCCTGCTGGAGGTACTGATAGCCCATATTAGCTTGGTGATCTGGAGCTGTACATTGTCTCTTTCTCTGTTTCATCCTCAGCCTAGCTCTCTCTGTGTCTGTCTCCATGCACACACATAGATATTCTCTCTCTCATTCGCTCTCTCATTCTTATGCCCCCCCCCCTCTCTCTCTCACACACACACACAATGGCATTCAAACCTGGGTTACAACACAACTTCTCTTCTCACTCTCTGTCTTTTTACATCACTTTGCAATGTACAAACAAAGCCAGTTGCTTATAAGAGAAACATTTCATTTCACAGGGTTGAGGGAGTGCATGCTGCTGATACAAAATGGAGCTTAAACCAGCTGTGCTCCAGGCCTCCTTTGTCCATCACTCAAAGCACAATTGCATCGCAGCTGATGGGCTTGTGGAAGTTTGCTATTCTGAGTCGGTTGGCGGTGGAAAATTAGTAAGGGAGAACTGCTGTGACCTTGTGCTGGGCTGGCCTGTGACCTCTGCTGCTGCTGCTGCCTTTGCCGCTACGGTACTGGGGCTTCTGCTGGCGCTGCAGTGTTCATTTGAGTGATGAAATGCAGCCTCGGCCTGGACATGATCGATCCGACCAAATGAGTAAACAAAATAAAATCAACAGCAGTTACACGCTCACGCTTGAACTCATGGTTAGGGGAAAAACAACAACAACAAAACAATATAGTTATGGGAGAACTTATCTGGCCAGCGAGTAATGTTTCTGCCAAACCATGCACTTAGGTTTATCGACAAAATTGTGTATTTTTTAAGACAGTATGTTCATAAAGCACTGTTCTCCATTTGGCTGGGTTTACGCACAGACTGGAATTTCTTGATTGGAAATGTAACCTCTGGGCGACGAGCGAGGTCTAGCACACTGCAGTAATTTTGCTAAGTGAAAATACACAAACTCAGACTGCATCTCCAGCCAGACCTCAGAATGTTGGAGGTATTAAAGGCAACTTATTTCTCAGACAGCTGTTTTGTGCTGACCTGAGGTCTGACAAATGTCATGTTAGCATGAAAATAATCAAACAGACACTTGGCTTCATCAGCCTGAACCAATCAGGCCACTAATGAAAGAAAAAGCTCATAGGCCAAACTCATTGGTCAGATATCAGGTACTAGGTATAAGTCAACAAAAGCCATCTCTCATATTGTGAAAATGAATTAAAACACAGTATATTAGATTGCAATAGTATTGCATGTTTTTAAAACTAACAGAGTTCATGAAAGAAACCAAAGCAAACACATTTCTCATAGCCTTCTTTGTACTCAACTGTAAAGCACTTTTCGAAAGCAAAGCAAAGCACATGCTTTTCTTATAACCTCCTTGAAAGGTCTGACTTCTCTCTATCTCTCTCTGTCTCTCTCTCATGCCTTTGAGGTTGCTCACTCACAACTGTCTTTCATCCAAATGAGATTGCACTGGAGAAGTATTGTGAGCACTATCATGAAGTGTATCTGCTGGTAATTAGTTAAAGAGCACGTGTTTTTGTCTGATTTCACTTCAAACAAGACGTTGATCCCCGCGATGCCGCCAAGGATGAAAGTGAACTGTTATTTCCTAAAAAGGGGATTTTGACCTCTCTGCATCTCTGACAGGGGGCAGAATCATCAGCCTCATGCCATGCAGTCCGCGTCAGGGGCTGCCCGGATGCTAATTTCCATGTCAAAACATCAAACGCCTGTTTGATCAAAGGTCATCACTCCTTTTGTGTAGGTGTTTGATATAGAAATTTCTATTTCATCTCTAACTGTCAAGGCCTGTTAGGAGAAAGAGAATGTCGTGTGTGAAGGGGGATAGCCTGCACATTGCACTCTCTCTCTTTCTCTGTTTCTCTCTCTCTCTGTCTGTCTCTGTATGTGCCCCGAGAGTTGTGTGAGAAATAAAAAAGCTTTTCAATTTATTTTGAGAGTGTTTTTGTTCCTCTATTTGAATGTGTTTTTTAGATCCCGCACCCCTCCCCTTTAAACAGACCTGTTATGCTGGGCACGTGTGCGCAGCGATGTGAGACCCCACACCGCCTGCCTCTTAATGGAAAGCCAATTTGCTTTGTGAAAATTCCTTGAGTTTTTAATTTCCCCTTTATCAAAACCCTTCTCCCCAACAGTATGCGAATGTGCATTAATGAGAATTTTACTCTCAAAATATGCACATATACCTGCACACAATCCGACTACACAGACACTACAGACACACACATAAACAAACAAACACAAACACACACACACACGCACGCACAAACAATCAGCTCATACAATTTGTAGGTAAGCACAAATCTGGACACATACAGACTCAAAACACACACAGGGATACAAATACACACTGAGATTCACTGCCTTAATGGCATGCATTGTATCAACTCATACAATTCTTAGATAAACACAAACACACACACACACATATGCATTCTGCTATCGTGTGCAATGTGTCACTGGAGCTAGATGTTATCTGTGGAGTGTTCTGCAAAATAAAAAACCTGGGGATGTTGTATCCTTGGGTCTCATAGTCTCAGCTGGCATGATTGTTATTCTCAAGCCATTCCCCTTCCACACCCACACACTTAACATGACTGAAGTCAGCTAATGTACAAAAAGGGGAGTTTGAACCAATGCATCATTTCAATTAATTAGGGTGTATGATGTGCTACTGTGGCTCAGTAAAAAGGAAACCCAGTTTGAATGTGAAATTAGGATTCTCAGCACAAAGAGCACAGCCCTGGAGCATCCAGCTTTGTGACATTATGCATGAAATTGTGCTTAAAAAAAGAATCATCCCTCTTAATCAGGCCGAGAGTTTCAAATCATTTTGTAAACTATGTTTGCACAGATATGCAAGTGTGTGTGTGTGTATGTGTGTGTGTATGTGTGTGTGTGTGTGTGTGTGTGTGCGTTTCTGTATACTGTAAGTATATATATGCAGTATGCATGTGGACACATGTGTGTGTCAGTAAATGAATGGTAGTGGTGATAGTGTGGTAGTTTACAGCTGACACCTGATCATGCTGAGTTATTGGGATGCGTTGGGGGGTAGGGGGGTGTACACGGCACACTATGTCCACCATGTTTAATTATCTCCAGCATCCACACACGCTCACCATACCGGCATAATACTTCACTGGCCTGTCCATGTGCCTGCTTGCATGCATGCATTCCTGCCTGGGTAAGGGCTACAAGCAAGCCCGTTCCACCATATTAGACCCACGCAAATTAACCAAGATGCATCCCCTAGTTCCTCTGGGAGGTCGGTGCCTTAGTGGTGTGGGTTATTATCATTGTTATTATTATTTCCGTTTTTATGGCCACCACCACTGCCGCATCACATGCAAATCTGGGGCCGGCCAAATGACTTCACAATGTGGGCCAGCAGAATAAATTTCACACCTCATGCATGATGCCAAGGCCTGGCTGGTCTTTGAAAGTGTGTGATTAGTGGCAAAGCGTGTCAGGCCTGGGAGGTTATGTTTAGGGGTGAAGAGGTGTGGGAGAAGGAGTGAGGTTGGACAGTGTTCCAGTGAGTGCATCTGGGAAGTAATCAGAAGCTGCCGTTCATATTTTATGGTTTAAATGACTAGTTATACTGACACACACACGCACACACAACTTCCCGGCATACATGGATCTCAGCAGTATTTGTTTGTGCTCTTACATGCAGTCCATTGTGTGTTTGACAGACCAGGCAGCAAAGTCTGTGATTTTATTATTTATGACAATTGAGGGAGTTGGACTTTATTTAAAGAATTTAGTCATGAATTTCATAGAAGGGAGTGCAATTTTATGAGCAATGCAAGAGCTTGTCATTCCACTTCACATTGTTAGATGGCAATGTTGCTCTTCCAAAGAGCTCCAGCCCAAGTTTGTGGGAGTTACTCAAAAAACAGTGTTTGGAAATTCACCTTGTTATCAAGTGGATGAGAGAGATTCAACTCAATTCAGCAACATTCCAATCAGGGAGAAAAAAAAACCACACACATGCAGCGAGCTAATGGAAAACATTGGAAACACATTTTGCCTGGGATTTGATTGACCAAAGTAATTAAGCTTTCTGATTTAAAAGCTCCAAAACTACAGTGAAACTAAGAGCTAAATTACATATTCAAGTTTTAATCTCCTTTGAATGCAAGCTAGGAAAGAAAGAAGGACTTGAACCATAAACATAATTTAAATTCAGTTTGACACACTCATATTCATAATGAGAAAAGGGGAATTCATGCCAGCTGGATCTCAATTACTCACAATGACCTAAATAGCTGCCATAAACATACCTTACGTAAGAAGAACTCAGTGTTTAAAATGACTGATTGAATGCGGACAGTTCGCCAGTTGTTGCCGGAAATGAGAGGAACCATCTGTATCCCTCCGTGGGAGTCACACTGAGCTGTTTCCATGCATAATGCAAGGAACAGGACAAATGGGACTTATCATAAGACAGATTTCTGTATCGTCGCACATAAGACAAGAGTCAGACGGGAGCGGGTTCATGCTGCCAATTCATTCTGTTTTGTCTCCGACACAAGTGAGGACTGTTGGAGCTTTATCTCGGCAGTGATTAGGGGAGTTTGGTTTATGGCCAGCCTGTGATACTCATCTATCTGCTGCGGATGTGTCAGTGCAGGCTCACACAAAGACTCTTTTCCCAGCTCTTTCTCAGACATATAGGCTCCACAAATGTACACACATTCAGACACAAATGCATGAGTGTGAACACACATACATACACACACATACACACACACACAAACACACACAAACACACACACACAAATTGAGAGAAAGAGAGAGAGAGAAACAGAAATATTATTGCAAACTACAATGTCAACTATATATCACTAAAATATAACAAAAACATACCCACTCATGATTGTACGCTTGTGCAAAACAAATATCTAAAGAAAAAGGCAATAAAAAGGATAGTGAGAGAGCGAGTGAGAGAGAGAGAGACAGAGAGATTGAGAGAGTGAGTGAGTGAGAGAGAGAGAGAGAGAGAGAGAGGGGATAAAAACAAATATGGACAAAGAATAAATGTTCAAGCTATAGATAGAAGGAAATGACATGCTCTGCTGTCCTGAATGCACTGCAAATCCAGTCTTATTTCAAGGGCATTTGGGGAAGCAGCAGACATGGTCCCTGGTGTGGGGATGGCTTCAGAGGCTGAGCGCCTAATTAACTCCACAGCCACAGTCCTCCGTCATGGCCGGAAGATGTCAGTCAGAAAAGCGCCACTTCTCTACTCTTTCATTCGGAACTATCTGAGATTTACAGATGGATAGATGTTCAACTGTCCAACTATCCCCCTTTTCTTGTCCAGTCCACCTTTCCTCCTACATACCTTAATAGGTGCACAAGTAGGATTTGTGCCCTGGCCATTTGCACATACAATATGGTCCTAATGAAGGGCTTAGATGGCTGACGGATGGGAGAGATTTGTATGATTTGATGGTAGCAGATGAGGCATATTGTATTGTGAGTTGATGCGTAGCTGATAGTCAGTGGTACGTTGTGTTGCATGGGCTCCTGGCGAGGGTGCTTTATCTTTTTGCCCCTCAGGTCAGTGACTCTGACACACAAAGCTCACTCATCAGTATTCTGCATGGCTCCACACCATTCTGCCAGTCTGAATTGAAATGTTGCACGGGCGTTTGCCCTGCTTAGACCCACTACCCAGGAGCTTTGGGCTCTGATTATTTTCTGATTATTTTGTTCCATTGGATAGTAGGTATTGACCTCAGGCAATGTTAACAGCAGGATATCACTGATCTTACTGTCCACCCATCTAAACCTATAGGTAACCAGTCAGTCCAACATAGGCTGTGGTTAACTCACAATTCCTCAACTGCAATATGTATGGATCAAGGATTCCACTGTAATCTACATCATGTCTTTCTACTCATTCCAATCCAATGTTGTTTGTAACGGTCATTTACCAAAACCAATCCAGGGTTGCAATCTCTTGATAACCTGCTGTTAATTTCACAATGAATGACAACAATAACACAACTAACAAAATTTAAAAGTCTGAAATTATTTCTTAAACATTTTGTCTGAGATTGCTATTCTGCTTAAAATATTTGAAGGCCATTCAAATGATAATGGTTATAATTTGCAACCATTTCTTAACAGTCTTACTTACATCTGATGTCTACTAGTTTCATTTGGAAAATACATGCTCTCACCTACCTACACACCTGTGATTAAAGGGTATGGCAGGACAGAGATGAGAGGGCCAAAACATGACATGAATCATGATCCAAATTCCAAGAGCACCTGCGATTTGGAGCCAATCTCTCACAGCTTTTCTGCTGCCACTAGCATGTTCTCTTGAAGATGAGCCCTTTGATGTTCAGTGCTTCATTTTCGACACTAACTGCATTCTGCTTCAGCCCTCTGCCCCCTTCTCACTCTTTTTCCACACAAGGGCCAGGTCTCACATCATCAGGTCACTGGCTTTTCCTGTTGACTTCAGTGTCAAGCACAGCAGGGCCCCCCCGTTAGATTTCCACTGACCTAGCAGATCATACACTGCTGCCACATAGACTTAATTTATGTACACTTGGAATGCATACTCAGAACTCCAGCTCTACATTGGCCAGCACCTTGTCTGTACCTGCTCAATAATCAAGGCTTGAAAAACAGACCTTTCTCTCCTACACTGTAAGAGGTGTGCTAGATGGCTACAGGGGGGTTTATCTGTTTGTTATATGGAGACTCAATACTGCATACTAGGACTATATAAAATGTATTATACTGTATTAGGTAATAACACAATCTGCAGAAAAAAATAAAAATATGAAAAAAGTTGTGAAAAGAACTTTGTTTAAATACATGCTGTCAGTTAAATCTAAGTTGGCATTCATAGTTTACTTTGTGTCTCTTTGAATCTGGAATGAGGGAGCGGTAACTTTTTAATTTGCTTCTTTAACAAATTGCTTACTGTGTTTGTAAAAAGTCAACAAAATTTTTCAGCAGTGCTCTGGCATAGGCTTAGGACAGGAAAAGGCCTGCTGGAGCTATTCCCGGTGACTATCAACATGGGGGAGACCAGAACACTGAAATTGGTTATAAATATGCAAAGGTGGACCAAATTATATCTGTGCCTGCACATGCCAAAAAGAGAACAACCACAAGTCACAATCAGGAAGTACTGATTGTGTGTGATTGTGCTTGATAAAAAATAGCATGGTGTAAGAACAACAAGTTCTCATTAATCTGCTGTATTTTTCTTTCTTTCTTTTTCAAATGCCACAGCACAGAGGAGTGATTTTCAACAGCACTTATCTCCAAACAACTAATCTCTCACCTCCTCTGTACTGTCTGGAATAAATGCAAGTCTTCCCATGCAAGTCAACAAACATTATGTGCACCATTAGTCATTAGTTTCCAAGAAATGATACACATAATTGTTCTGTTGCCACCGTGCGACATTCCAAGGGCACTCCCTGGCTAAAAAGTGCTTTTGTCCTTGTTGATGTGGTTGGTTGAGTTCGCCGTCGGCTGTAGTGTTCACATTCACATGCACGCCATGGTGGTGCTGATCTTGGACTGTAACATTCTCTTCTGACCCGCCGCTGTGTCAGCCCCTCAGGCTGGCCCTCCTGCTAATCAATCACGCAATAATACCCGCCCATGCGTCCTGTCAGCACTTTAGGTGAAAAACACATGACCCCCCTTGACCATTTCTCAAACACTCTATGTGTGGACATAAGCGCAGGCTGCTGTTTTAAGGCTTGTGAGTACAGCTACAAATTCTATGGTGGAGCCACATTTAAAATAACATGTCCAGTTGTGTTTAGTTTTTAACACCTACTTAAATATAAATCAAAGTGACATAAACAGATGCAACAATGTTTAGTCCTGATGAAAAAAATGTAAACTTGGACTGTAAAAGTGACTTGGAGGAAATCCTGGACACATTCAAAATGTCAAAGATATGCTATCCCCCCAGGGGCTAAATGTGATGAAGACTTCTGGAACATACCAGGGAGGAAGAGATCATATTGACTGGCGCACACTTGCTGCATGGCAGAGATGATTCTCCACTAAGCAGTCATTGTGGGGCTCGGGGGCTGTATGATTGCCTCTGTGTGGTACATTACGTTGACATGATGGAGAATACTTGCCCAGGGAACAGTATAATGCAAAAAGAGAGAGAGGACAAGAGAGTGAGAGAGAGAGAGAGAGCGAGAGAGAGAGAGACCCTCCCCTCACTGTGCCCTGTTTCTGCTGGGACCTCACAATTCTCAGTGTGCAATCGGATTTGCTGATGGATCTCCCCGTGCTGCCGCCTCAATATTGATGACAGCCAGAGCTTTCACACATGGGTGCATGGAGCACGCTGGGGGAGTCCTCTAATCCGATTCCACTATTAGAGCCGTGGACCTCCCAGCTGGGTGTCCACACTCCCCCACCCCTTCCTTCAAATGAGCTGAACCATCATGCAGGACACATGGCCTGTGAAGAAGACAAGAATGACAGAGGGATGGCAAAAGATAGAAAGAGAGGGAGAAGGAGAGAGGTTGTTAAAGTGCTTCATGGATGTGTGCTTTTTTCCTCTTTTTTGTTCTACCCTTCCCTCCACAATTAGGAATGGGCTAAATAAAGCCGGGTTTTACAAAACTGAATCCATCAGCCGGACAAGTGGAACAAATGGCTCGACCTCACAGCAGGCCGCATTGCCTTGTTTGTTTGCTTTTACAACCTGAAGGACAGCTGAGACACGGTCACCCGGCTTAATGAAGTGTTTCAAAAAAAAAGTTGGAGTGGTGAAGAGGTGATAGTAAGTGTGTGTTAGCCAGCCAGCCAGAGCTGCAACTTACCTCCTACGTCTCCCCCATCCCCTCGCTCTCTCAGGCCCTGCGGAACAGAGAAAATGAGACAATCAGTGTGTTCATGCATTTCTGTGCATGCCTTGTTGGGTTGTTTTCCATGTGTGTGTGTTCATCAGCTCAAATGAATGGAGGCTGACAGAGGCACCTTGGACACACATCTGTGGGCAGTTTTTATTGGCGATGAAATAGATTTCCTTTTATCGAGAGTGAACAGATGTGCCCAGTGTGAAACAAATATGTGACTTATTTGTGTTGTTTTATATTATATCCAATTATCCCTGTGCTCTGTAGGCAGTCAGTAAGGATGATAGCTTCTAGAAGAAGTTTAGAGAAAGATTGCAGTCATCTGAGATAAACTAAAACGAATCTTCTTAATTACAAAAAAAACTAAACAAGTAGAACAAACAAAAAGGCTGAACTTAGACATGTTCATACAATGGCTTCATACAATAACCACTTGTATTTGATGTGACAAAACCAATGAATTTGTCTAATCTTTGACTTGATTAATGACCCATTAAAAAAAACAGAAACTGCTTTATCAACAGGCATTGAGGGACAAAGCTTTCCATCTTAGGGATTACACTGTGAATGATGGCAGAGCCTGGAGCCTGGAACAGATGTTCTCGTATTCATTCGCCTGTTCGGATAGGGGGTAGAGAGGCACTTTTTAAACATGAAGCGAGCACTCTGAGTTGGTATTTACAGCGGCATCCCATCGTGCTTCTATCTGTCTCATCCTGGGTGGCACAGGAGGCATGGGGTGACTGGTAGGCTCTTCAGAACATCCACAGGCATTCTCTTCAAGGTCCCTGGAGGCATATAATAACCTACTCCCCCCACCACTGACAAAAACACACATTTAAACTACAATTACACCCCCTGCTTCCTCTCCCACTCGTGCTCCATCTCATTCCCTCGTCTTTTCTGCAATTCAATGGCGCGTGCACAGGGCTTTTGCTGCTTATCCCCTTCCCTCACCCATGCAGGAGGTTTGGGATGATCGTCTCTCACCCTGAGAGGAGAGAGCTTTTCAAGTCAAGATGGGAAAGATTCATCACCAAGGACAATTTCTCCCCTCAAGACTCACCCACATGTGTGAGTGTGGGTGTGCAAACACTATGTGTGTATATATATATATATATATATATATATATATTTTTTTTTTTTTTAAATGTGGTATGCACATCAGTGATTAAATTCTGAGAGGGAGATTGAAGGGGAAAAAGGTTATGTATTTTTTTGCATCCTCATAAAAACATACATAATGTATATAAAATGCAGACATTTTTTGTGAGTCAGTCTTCTGCAGCCTTCTGAAAATGCACAGTTAAATAACGAGAACTCTGAACTTATATACAAATATATACTTTTCATGCATCTAACAAAGCTTATCATGCTTTGAAATGCTTGTATTGTTTAAAAGCTGCAAGCCAACTAAAATGTTGCAAACTAGACCCAAAACAACCTTTTTATAAAGTGTAGAAATCAGCATATCATTTCTTTCTTGAACCAAGATTCATCCACAAACAAGGTAGTGCTGTATGCAAAAAATATTTAGACTTTAAAAACAAAGAAAATAAGAAAATAAGTGGTAACACACTATGTCTCAGTCCCTACAGCTCCAGGACCTACACTTTCATAAGGGTTATGAAGTATCCACAATTACCTTTTAAATACTGACATAAGTCTAAATAATCATTCCTAAATAATTAGCCTTTGTTTACACACATAAAGTATTACAATGTTGCATATGTCCATATTACCAAGTGAATTACAGTGCTTTTTAAAATGTCTTAACCTCTTCATAATGGTGATTGAATAATTATTTCACCAGAGAGGTAACAGGAGCTTAATCTAGGCTGTCATTGGCTGAGTGGCTGAGTGCAGTCATTTATAAATATTTCAAACATTAAGAAGCTTTATGAACACTTTATGGGCCTTTATAAATGTGTTACGCTTTACTGATACAGACTTTAAAAACTGAAAAGATTTTTCTGATAAATGTAGGTATTACTTCAATGGAAATATGTCCAAGGGGAGAATGCATGGCTGATGTATTTTTGGCCTCCATTTGTGCACGTATTCAGTTACATGGCATAAAATATGAACCCTAAGATCTCAGAAATAGCCAGGCAGATTCTGAAGCACTTTATATCAATGGACATGCTGTTGGTGGCCAAATATGATGATAAAGTACACCTACATAGCAACATCAGATTCCACCTAAAAACGGAAAGCCAAGGGGTAAATAAGCAAAAGGTGTCATTAAAGAACCAAACCCCAGGGAGGCCGTTTTCCCTTCACTTCTGAACAGCCGGGGCCAATTTCACAGCCTCCACTAAAGCTGAGCAAGAAGATATTGGGGGAGAAAAATGTGAAATCGATTGTGTGGATCGCCGTTCTATTTCATTTGTCTCTTTTTCTGTCATTTTACAGTGCTGGATGGCTGGTTCAGGAATTTGAGTGGATATCCACCCTGTGCAATGCTGATAACAGAGAGGGAGAGCGTCTGGCTAGGTAGTAGTTGCTCTAACAGAAAGGTGTTCAAGGAAAAAGACCAACATGAATTATGGTGGAACCAATGATGTTTCTGGTGATAGGGAGACATAATTTCTGACTCCATAGGAGCCCCCCACTTCCACATCAAGATGTGAGAACACAAGAGAGATCTCTACATGTAGTGCATGCAGTCTTCATGGGGCAATTAGTGACCTGCCTGTCAAAGCATGGCAACCTTAATTGTATGAATTGTCTTAATTAAACATGATTTATTCAGGTCTGTAATGAAGCAATCAATCTCACGTTGCCAACAATTCATAAATTCAAATTCCATTTGTGTAATGAATTGTGCATGCCTAAAATGTCTTCATGTTTTGACTAATTGGATCAAGCAAACCAGCAGTTTAAGGCAGATATTCCTTAATTGTATCTGAAGAGGTTTGCAGCTTGTAGCCTACACCACACTATCAGTTATAAACCAAAAGTAGTTTTCCTGACTTATATTTGCTCAAGGTAGATACCAAAAGCAGACTGTGTGCTTAAAGATGGTTTGACATTAAAAAATCTAGACGCACCCTTGCAATATACATGTTATAGTCTGGCTTGTCAGGCTAATGTTTCACATCACTGCATATCACTTTGCTTCCTCTGTGTGCTTAGCCTCCAGACTAGCGTGGGCAGCCTTGAGATGGTGCAGGAACCCTCAACAGACCCATTTGAATCTGTTCACACTGTCCTCAGTCCCAAACAATGCCGAACTGCCTGTCTGGGACTTCTTTTCATGTCAGCCTATGTAGATACATTTGCAATATGAAGCGTAATACACACCCAGTACCATATTGAAATTTTCCAGTTGTGTCCTAACCAAACAGAAAGTCAATTAAGAAGAGAAGATGCTACTATCAGACAAGAAACTATACATTCTATTAGCAATGCTGACTCAGATAATATGAATCTATCACTGGAATCTCCTCTGTCCTGGCCAGGATATACGATACTTGTGAAATACTTGTGCCAATTTGATGTAGACCGACTGCTTTGAAGGGGGAAGGGGGTTGGCAATGGAGCAAAAGGCCAAAATGTCATGTGGGCGAGACATGTTCACACGCCTTTGAAAGCATTGAGTTTAGGCTTACAGGATCCAAATTAATGATTGTGCGCACAACTCTAAATGTCAGTTACAGAAGTCTGTTAAAACTAGCCCTGTTGAATATCTGATGTCCAATCATATGCCTAACAGGTGGATCTTGCGCACACATTTTGAGTTCATGCGAATAATGCGAGGCTACAAATGAGAGATTTTTTCAGACCTTGACGTTTTCAAGATCATTGATCAGTGATCCTGTTGGCACCTGTGGCCTTCTCATGCCAACATTGTTGCTGTGATGAAATACATTTCTCCAAGTTTAGTGGAGTACAACGCTATTGGTTAGTCTTTTCACTTCAACAGAAACGATTGGATGGTGCTTGTTTCCGGGGCTCAGATCCACTAGTGACGTCTGGTTTTGCCATCTGCACCGAGACAGACAGGGCGAGAATGGCTGCCGGGGGAGGTTTGAGCTTCTTAATTGTTTCGCTTAAAAAAAGCATATCAAAAGATTTTATACATTTACAAATTGCTCTGAAAGTTTATTGTATAGTTTAGAATTTGTTCACTGTGAAATATTTGAGCACGCATGGTTATTTAAGGGAAGACTATTTAACTCAAAATGAATGGTTCTATCACTTGAAAAAAGTGTGGTGCTAGCTTGATAGCTAGCTGGCCAGCTAACTTGCCAACCACGACTGCCGATTGTGTAAACATTGAACATGAACGCCAGGCCTGATTTGTTACGTTGTTCGGATGCAGAAATATCCTACCTGGTTGTATCTTGCCTCGGTACTGTCGATCTCCCAATATAAAGTGTATCGGGCAATGTAATTTGTCCAATGCAAGTGGATAGCCAGAAAAGTATTTGTTAGCCACTACTGGCTAGTATTAGCTTGCTAACTTTAAGACGTCTTGTCCAGTCGGATTAGCAAATAGTAGCTGTACAGCCACCAAATACACCGCTGTCCAAGTAGCACTTATGTTGAAGCTGTGGAGCACCTGAACACCTTGTCTGTGTAACTAACATTTGCGTCGTTAATGTAGTCTTAAGAACTCTCCCTTCACTCAGTCGGACAGTATAACTTTGCTAACGTAATAGCAGTGCAAGTCGTTGACGACGTAAACACACATCGGCTAGCTGGTTAGCCCCCTAAGTATTGGCAGCTAACGTTAGTAGCCAGATAGCTGGTATCAATTCTATATCGCTAGCAGTTGCTGACTGGTTGGACGCTTTAAAGCTAGCCAGCAAGCTATGTAGCAAGCAGTATAAATCCGCTAACCCAAGTGCCTTTGTTTTGTTAGGTCAGGCAGGTTGTGTAAAATCGGGAGGACTCTCACAGAGTTATAAGTTAAACGATGAAGTTAATCCTTTGCTAATGGCATACTTCATGCCACTTTTCTTTCGCAAAGTCCCATAGGAGTTTGTTTTAAGTTTGAGTCATTATGTGAGCACATTTTTATGCCCAGTTTAATGATCCTCATACTATTTATTTCCTGAAGTATCGGTTCTTTCATTTGTACACATTTTGGTGGTTTGGGGTGCTGGAAAGTTGAGTCATTCCAGAATTACTTAAGGGATAATAAAAGTATTTATCTATGTAGCTATCTATCCATCATCTGTGGTCAAACAAAAAGTAGACGGTTTTCAGTAGTTGTCTAATTTCCAGCCCCCTCCACAGAGGTCTGCTATAATTTTCATACTATTGCCAAAGAGAACAGGCTGACAGAGCAAGCAGTTTTGTGTTAATTTAGCATGATCAAGCAGACCACAAAATATGACATTCCACTATGGCAGTGTAATAAATTGTTGTTTTCTTTTCATTTCTCACATCTTCAGAGGTCGGAAAGCTGTTACAAGTGCAGAATGGAACTCCAGCAAATACAAGCTTCAATGGGGTAGACGCTCTTCATGCGTGTAACATCCTCCAGCAGCTGAAAGCCCTATACGATGAAGCACAGTTGACAGATATTGTTGTGGAGGTGGACCATGGCAAGACATTCTCATGTCACAGAAATGTCCTGGCTGCCATTAGTCCTTACTTCAGGCAAGTATGGAATTAAACTGACCATTCCCTGCAAGCACAAATAAAACCAATCTGTGTTGGTGAAATTTTGTTATACTTCAGACATAAGGGATTCTTAACCTGAATTCTTGTAGAAAAAAAATCTAGGAGCCAATAACAGTTGCTTGTCCAGAATGTGGTGAGCCTTACATGATTCACAACAACTGATGCCTGCTTTCTTTAGAATTGAATATTTTTGAAATTTGAATAAGCAAATAGGAGGTCAGTCATTAGTTGCCAAACCCTATATCTTGTTTCATGTGGCTCTGGCCAGGGGATTCTGTAAAAGCTAGTCAAAATCCACATGTTAGTGGATAGCTTCACTTATATATATGGGCAATTCAATGCAAAACCGTCATGTCAATAATGCTAATACAATGCCATTGTATGGTATGATTTGATGTGAATGATTACATGAAATTTGAGCATTCACTCTTCTAAATTTATGAAACTTTTCACATAATCATTCACGTCATACAAATAACATGGCATATTGTTGGCATTATGGACGTAACAGTTTGCGTGGAATAATTATTGTGGTTATGGAAATATTTGGGCTTGGCTGTAATTTTGCAGACTTTTGTATGTTTTCTACCACAGATCCATGTTCACAAGTGGCCTTACAGAGAGCAGCCAGCGAGAGGTGCGCATTGTTGGCGTGGAGTCCGAGTCCATGCACCTGGTCCTAGACTATGCCTACACATCCCGTGTCACGCTCTCTGAGTCTAACGTGCAGGCACTTTTCACCGCCGCCAGCATCTTCCAAATCCCGGCACTGCAGGACCAGTGTGCCCAGTTCATGATCAGCCGCCTGGACCCGCAGAACTGCATCGGTGTTTTCATGTTTGCAGATGCATACGGGCATCAGGAACTGCGCGAAAGCTCGCAGGACTACATCCGCAAGAAGTTCCTGTGTGTGGTTGGCGAGCAGGAGTTTCTGCACCTGACCAAAGAGCAGCTGGTGGGCATCCTGAATAGCGACAACCTGAACGTGACCAAGGAGGAGCACGTGTATGAGAGCGTGGTGCGCTGGCTGGAGCACGACCGGGACGGGCGTCATGCCCACCTGGCCGAGGTCTTCTCCAAGTGCATCCGCCTGCCACTGCTGGATGAGGCCTTCCGCAGCCGCATCCCCCCGGCGCTGGCACTCGCCATGCCCAAGGAGGCCGTCGACAAAGGCCACCTCAATGGCACTAACGGATGCCCGCAGCGACTGGGCATGACTGCCTCCGAGATGGTGATCTGCTTCGACGCGGCGCACAAGCACTCAGGGAAGAAGCAGACGGTGCCTTGCCTGGACACGGCCGCGGGGAAGGTGTACAAGCTGTGCAAGCCGCCCAACGACCTCCGTGAGGTGGGCATCCTGGTCACGTCAGAGAACGACATCTACATCGCCGGTGGCTACCGGCCCAGCAACAGTGAGGTGTGCATCGACCACCGGGCCGAGAGCGACTTCTGGCAATACGAACACGCGGGGAATCGCTGGTTGCCGCGGGCACCCCTACTCCGAGCCCGCATTGGCTGTCGACTGGTATACTGCTGCGGGAAGTTGTATGCGCTGGGTGGCCGCGTCTATGAAGGCGACGGGCGGAACGCCCTTAAGTCGGTAGAATGCTATGACGCCCGCGACAACTGCTGGACGGCCGTCAGCCCCATGCCAATTGCCATGGAATTTCACAGTGCTGTGGAGTATAAGGAAAGGATCTATGTTTTACAAGGTGAGGTTGTGATGCCAACATGCAGTTAGAACCACTACCATGAAGTCCTTTAAATCCTTGGGTCTCTTGCTTGAAGCAGACCTGTATTTTTGCCTAATGTTAACGTGTGCAAGATTTATAGAACTGTACAGACAGGAGTTGTTCTAAGATCAAGCTTTAATGGGTGGATGCAGAGTGACCACCAGTAGCTGGGGTAAAATCATTAGGCTTGATATGCAGTATTTATGAGAATAGCTATGCCTTTGTAGAACATAGGGACTGCTGTGTGAAACAAGAACAGAGCCAAGCGGCAGAGATACTCACTGGCACTCACTGGATACTTACTGGCACTTGTATAGTGCCTAAAAGAGAAATCCAGTGTGGATTAGTACATAGCCCTGTTGTTCGAGATCACCAAGTGCTGTTGGTAGGAAAAAGAACTGGAATATTTGATGCAACACGTACCAAATAGCAAATCCACAGCTAACACTAGCTGAATGGGGCACAGCAACTGACTTTTAGTTTCATTACGCAAAGCCCCGTTCAGTTAATGTTAGTTATTGTTTTGCTATTTTGTCTATGTTGTATAAAATTTTCGGGTTCTTTTTCCTATAGACAGAACTTGGTGACCTTGAACAACAGAGCTATTGATTCACACTGGATTTCTCCTTTTAAGGTTAGTGTTTTGGCATGGCCCATAGGAAAATCAAAACGGACCTCTCCTACTTGGCTTGTGTTTTTTTTGTGTGTGTTACATTCCCCTCCCTAACATGGAGTCATTGACTTGCAGGGGAGTACTTCTTCTTCTTTGATCCTCGGAAGGACTACTGGGGCCACTTGACCCCCATGAGTGTCCCCCGGAGCCAGGGGCTGGCCGTGCTGCACAGGAACTGCATCTACTACATCGCCGGCGTCTGCAGGAACCACCAGCGCACCTTCACTGTCGAGGTGTACGACATCGAGCAAAACAGCTGGAGCCAGCTGCACGACCTGCCGTTCGACCAGGCCACCAGCCCCTACATCAAGGCCCTGCTGCTGGACGGCAAGCTGCACCTGTTTGTGCGTGCCACGCAGGTGATGGTCGAGGAGCATGTCTTCCGCACCAGCCGCAAGAACTCCCTGTACCAGTACGACGACGAGGCCGACCAATGGAAAAAGGTCTACGAGACGCCCGATCGCCTCTGGGATCTAGGCCGCCATTTTGAGTGTGTGGTGGCCAAACTATACCCACAGTGTCTTCTCAAAGTGCTCTGAGGCGGTGGTAGAGAGGGAGACAGAGTGAGGGGTGGGGTGGGGGGGGTGTGGGGAAATCGCCACTCTAGGCATGCCTGAGGTGCTACTTGGCCACGGGAGTCAGATGACTCCCTGCTCTGAGTGTCTCGATTCCAGAGACCATCAGGATTTCAAAGTCTTAAACAAAAGCGTGTAACTGTCCGAAGGAATGAAAGGAAGGGTTTTGTTGTTGTTGTCTTTGTCGTCGTCATTATTGTTGTGGATGTACACTCTTCGAAAGGTGGCCATTGCCAATGCCTGCTCAGTGAGCATGTGGCACCCACACTAATACTTTTTTTACAACCGTACAATGAATCATTAAGTGCAATTATCATATGGTTTGCAAAACATGTTTGAGCCATTTTGTCATTCTTCTAGGTTTGAGGCAGTTAGGGTAGGGCTGGTGGAGTTTTGTTTTTGTCTTCAGTTTTCATGGCATGCAGTGTTTAGGTGGCAAGACGGATGGATTGGATTCATGCAGAGCATTGGCACCAGAAGTACAAGCGAAGCAAATAAAGGCTAGAACATATAGCTATGTGTGCTCATACGGGTATGTTGAGTGGGTGTGCTCTTTGTTAGCTAGCTAGGCTTAAAAGAAAAAAGAAAGACAAACAAACAAATAAGTGATTCTGATTTTTGACGTTCTCCTCATTTTACCATTTTGTGATGTTTGCCATGCTTCCTGCTGCGTGGCCTTTTTTTGTCAAGAATTGCGTTTTGAGAAATCTAGCCTATGTTTTAGGTTTGAGTGTTGAGATTGGAGTGAGTTATTATTTAGGTGCATTCAGTTGCATTGCCAAGATGTGCGAGTGGCCCCCTCACCATGCTGTTTTGTAAAAGAGGCTTCCCCACCATCTATATATATATATATGTGTGTGTGTGTGTGTGTATGTATGTGTATTGGTTATGTTTGTATTTGTGTTTGCAGTATGTCTCACCAGTTTGCTATATATATCACATATGTTATGTTTTGATTTAGGTAATTTTTTTGGTTGTTCGTTTGATTGGGTTAATTGTGTTTTGTCCATTTTATTTTATTTTATTTTATCAGTATGGTGGACATTTTTGGTCCCACTCAACCACCAAATCTCTTTTGAAAACCAACTTACACCAGCCAGAACATCTGTAGAAAGACTTAGTCTCCATATTGGAGTAGAGAAGAAGAAAAAAAGATGAGTACAGCTGAATGGGTAGCTGTGTGTGTGTGCGTGCGTGTCTGTCTGTGTGCGTGTGTCCTCGTGTCCAAACCAGGCAATAGGTTTTGCTAACAGAAGCGATATGCCTGTCTCAGAGGGAGTGAAGGGAAGGGGCTTGATATCACTCTTTAAGTAAAAAAAAAAAAAAGAGTTAAAAATAAGTAGTTGGGTCTGTGGTCATCTCCCAGCAGCTGGCTCGCTGCGGACTTGCCTCAGACTCTTACCAAACAGAACATCTGCGTTCAGGCAGGGCATCTCAAAGGCCAAAAATGCATTCTGCGAAATGCGCCATTGTGGTCTAGAAGGCTTGGTTTTCGTAGCAATAACAGTAGATGCTTAATTGTGTGAAAAGGAACGAAAGGAGGGAAAGGTGAAGCAAACGTAACATATTCCTCAATTCTTGGAGAAAGTGCATTAACAGTTGTTGCAAGCTAAATGTTTGGTGCTGATTTATAAAATCGATGCGACCTGTGCAAGTTCTGAAGGGTGGCTTGGAAGTCATGTCCCTTGGGTGTGCGTTCAGTGCGGAATCCCTTTGGGATGACATTGTGCCTATAGATAAAAAAGCAGGCCTGGAGACAATGCCGTCTGCGTGATATTTGCCTGTCGGAGTAGCAAGCGGAGTCCCTCTGAAGGCTTACTCATAGTTGCACTGAATCTTTTTTTTCCACTTATAAAAAAAAAAAGGCTTGCCACTGCAAATTATTACACACACACACACACACACGCACGCACACACAAACACCGTCGTCCCCTCCACAGACATAAACAAACAAGTATGGAGAAGCATCCTGATTTGTGCATAGTGGTTGTCAGTGTCTATACATGCATTTTACTGATGTGGAAAACAAGTGCAGAAAAAAGAGAAACTTTTGGTGCTGCTTTTTTGACAATCTTGTACAGAATTACGTGACGATTACAGCCATTGGGTAATGTCTCTTATTGTAGCGCAACATCTTTTTTTCCCCAATAGTTTTGATCATACACAGGTTCCTGCTGGTCCTGAGTTTGCACTACATCTTCCTCCTTTGATTTGTGAAAAGCGGACGCTGTCCTTTTCAATCAGATGACAAAGCAATCTTGTGGAGAAAGCAGAACTCATAACCTCAAAGCTCTGTTTCACAAAAAAAGAAATGTTTATTTGGTTTAGTTTCGGAGTGTGTATAGCAAGTGATGGCAAAGGTTTTGGAAACCCGTGGATATAAAGATCACAGCTTGGCTTTGCAGTCATCTGACCCTCATTGCCGTCCCTGCCAGACACAAGGCTCTTTGGGAAGTGACGGATGACGATCATGTGACTCAGTGGCATGGGGGCGGTTGCCACCCTAGCACCTCTTGAGCCCCACCCTGTGTGAACCACTGAAAAAGAAAAAAAATTCAAGAGGTGCAGGAACCGGAAGCAACGGACAACTCTCAGGATTTCTATTGTTAAACACAGTACTGTATTTAAATTGTTTGTTTAAATGTGTATTATACTGTATCATATGTTTGCTGTACTTGCACAGTTTTTTCTGTCTTTTTTTTTTCTAAACAAATCCTGTTTATTTCCCTTCCCAACTTGAATAATAGATGTGATGGGCTGTTTGTTTATTTGTTTGTATGTCTTTGATGGGTGTTATTTTCTTTTTTCTGTATTTACTTGTAGCTTTGGGTATGTGAAAGATTTTGCTTGGGGGCTGGGGGGGTTAAGAAAAAAAAACTACTCTCAGAAACATCACATATGCTATTATGATGTTTTAAGTCTGTTTTTTGGATCACATCACCACAGTAACAGTATAAACTACAACAAAGCATTACAGATATTAATTCCGTACATAACCTCCTCAACAAAACACCAGTCATCCGTTGTACAAAAAAGCTCCTTAAAAGAGAGATAGAACACACCTCATGCTATTGCCTGCTTCCTGTGCAAAATGCTATAGAGCTTGCGCTATCTTTGTTTGGCTCACAAAGCTTTCTTTAGTTTCCACTGCAGGGTGGATTCCACCAGTGAGTTCTTCCTTCTGTTTTCCCTTCTAGTTTTCCACTTTTGTTTGCTTGGTTGTATGATATGAAACTTTGGTAACTATTAATTGATCTTTACTGTGAACTTCACATTGCACATAATTTGAGAATAAAACAATAAAATGAACACGGCTGGTTTTTCCATTTGTCTGCGTAGGGTAAGCCATTTGTAGCGGCATTTTTGGAGAGTGTAGCGGCAAGGTTTTAGTTGGCCACTTGGCAAACCCTTCATATTCAGAGCTTTGATTTCATCAGTTGGCTTGAATCATTTTCTGTCAATTTAGATAACTTTATCCTGTGGAGGAAATAATCCCTGCTGTGCCACACACATTCGTGTGAGACAAACAAACCTGGGCAAGAGCTGATGAGGCGTCTGATGACGTACGAAATCTTGTATCTAGTTTGTGGCCATATTTATGTCTTTGTGTTTTTGTAATCTTGTTAAAGCAAACCGCTCCATGAAGGCAGTGCTTTTAAATTCATTAATCTCTAGACAATTCACTTTGTAAATATTAGAATAAAGACATTGCCATTAACCTGACGATAATTAAATCTTAACCATACTATAATTAAATCTTTGAATTGCTAGATCAGGGCTCTTCCATACTAGGGTCCATCACCATGCTCAAAGTTGTGGTTTTGCTTTGAGTAGGTCGAAGTCAGTGGCAGTCAAAGGCAAGGGGAGCCCCCTAGTTCCCATGTGTAATAACAGAGGCATGGGGCTTCATCATTCTGTCCTTGGCAAAGACAGAGAGACAGCAGGAATACATCAGATCCAGGTTCAGTGCATCCAGGCCTCCTCCATCGGCCCCAAGGGAGCGACATGGTGACCTTGTCAGGAGAAATTTGACTTTAGTTGAGAGGAATCATGGAGGGTAGGAATAATGTCAGCAACTTGGAAGACATTGTCATTTTTATGAGTGGATGGGGTCAATGCTGGGCAAAGCATAGGACAAACAGTGCCAGCATAGAAACCAATGGGCTACAGCTTATAACAGGTCCATACTGGTTTCCACAAAAACAATTCTGAGTAGCTTGATAGAGATCGTGCCACACAACCTGGGTTATTGGAAAATGAAGTGGCCATGCCATACAGGGTGTCCTTGAATTTTATATTACTTGCTAATAGTTCTGTATGATTAATAGTTCACAAAGATAAACACTTCTTGTGCTGCTGGAACTGTATGTAATCATTCCTTAATGGCCCTTGGGAGAGTGCTGGACATTGGTGTTTTTCTCAAGGAAATTAATCATCAGTTGTAAACATGCTTTTCAAAGTGGTTGGCGTGTGCCAAAATTGTAATCCTCTTACTGTTTACTTGGAATTTTCAATTATCATCAGCGGTGCAGAGGTTTGCTTTCGGCAGGCCTGCCGAGGCAACACATGGCGTGTTTGTTTTTCAGGAGTACACACAACAGCCTGGATGTGCTCGTGATTGATGTTCCCTGTTTTTTTTTTCAGTAGAGTATTGGAGCCTGTGCGCAAGTGATTTACCAGTAATCCCCTTGAAGGCAGAAAGAAAAGTCTTCTGATTGCTCCAATGTGGTCCTAATGTGTTTGCATCATTGTATTAGTTTTTCTGTGGATTGTTTGAACATTTCAAATATCAAGCCATATTTGTTTGTAGATGATGTTCAGCAATCAGCTTAACCTCAGTGCAGCAAGAGGAAAAGATATAATTGCTACTGGTGACCTATTTGGTTTTTTTTGTGTTCCCAGTATGACACAATATTTAATGATGGACGTTGAACAACAGTTTTTTTCTTTAATTATTGGATCAGCAATTGATTCAAAATGTATTCTTTGGTAGTTTCTTTGTTATCTAAATTTCTCAGAAAATCTCTTTCTCATTCAAAATTTCAGCGCCAGATCACATCAATTTTATGACTTCAATTTAGTATCTTAACACCTTCACTTGCGAGAGAGAGAGAGAGAGAGAGAAAGTGAACTAATTGGTTGAGTCCAGGAAAGTTGTGTGGCCTTAGGGGAGTGTGTGAGTGTGGATGCGTGAGAGAGATGAACCCTGCAGAGAAGACCCTTGGTGGGTTAGGAGGACTCATGTGGGATATGGGTTGTTTACTGGGGCCTCAGATCCCTGTGAAGAGTCCAATGTGCTCCTGTGTGTGAGTGTGCTGTGCCCCCAGTAACGCAGTAGTATACCATCTCCCTTAAGGCAAAAAGACACACCATTCACTTTCTCTCTCTCTCTTGCTGTAACTCACACACATGCACACACACACACACAAAGCACATGTGTAATTAAGTCAAGCCATCCTGGTGTTCACAGAGGGGTTGGCACCCTCCCCTGTTACCCAGAACCATTCCTCGAGGAAGAAATGCCCACCAAGCCTCATTACCCAGTGACAGCCTGGCATGGAGAATTGATACAGGAAGCTGGCAGTGGCCATGAAAGTGCCGTGAAGCATCCATCAGTCTCCAGTGAGGAAGTGCTGTCATGGACAGTCACATCTTATCCGTTTCATCTGGGTGTCATAATTAATTAAAGTTGCTCATGAAATGCACTTGCCTGCATTGTTGTAGAAACACAAAAGTGTACATACACTGAATGGAATTATGGAAATAGTTGTTTATGAAATAAGGTTTAATAATATGCTGCAAATACTATGAAAAGAATGATAAAAACACAGGTAAACATACAATAACTGTCATCATGTTTAAAAGAAAATTTCAGCGCATTTTAACCCATAACCTGTTCTTTGAGATCACCGAGTGCTGTCAGAAAAAGAATCAAATGGTGACTTTTGATAAGAGCAAATCGCTGGAGCCAAGAAAACTAATGTCACAAAAGCCTGTGACTCCCACTACCTACAACTGTATCTTAAAGAGAGAACTTTATTAAGAAAAAATGAGATGCTATTTAATTGGATTTTTGGCAAAGGATATAATAGAGAACAAATTATCTGGACT
Organism: Tenualosa thibaudeaui; assembly: GCA_027481765.1. Classification (NCBI taxonomy): domain Eukaryota; kingdom Metazoa; phylum Chordata; class Actinopteri; order Clupeiformes; family Clupeidae; genus Tenualosa; species Tenualosa thibaudeaui. Next base: position 7,279,935 of record JAIFZK010000003.1, read on the forward strand.
CCGTCTTTATTGCTATTTAAATGGAGAAATCACTTCTGGAATTATTTCAGTTTCCGTTAATGAGTTTTTAGCTGGCAATATGAAATAAGATGGAGCGCTTATGTGCACAAAGCAGAATAGCTTTTAATTTAATCATGCCACACACTGTTTCTGCCCAGAGTTTAAAAGAAATTTAGGAAAGTTTGTATCCTATATTTCTGGCCCTCGGAAGTCAATCTTGAGTTCTCTGTTGCTCTAATTGGGAAATATTTCAAGGCCAGCAGATCAGCTGCCAGTCGTCGTGCAGTGATGGGTATCTCTGTCAACATCCCCCTCCTCCCAACACACATACTTCTTAATCAACAGCGCTTTGCTCCCTGCCTGCTGGGGACATTTCTTCATTTTGGGAGTGGTGTGTGTGTGTGTGTGTGTGCGTGTGTATGTGTATGTGTGTGTGTGTTGGGGGGTGGGAGAGAGGGGTTGCGTGATGAAGTGCATTGGCCGGCCTTGATGAGGCCGGGAGGCGGCCATTCATCTGGTGTGAGACTGAGAGGAGACCATGACTTGATCAAGCTGTGACAAATAACAAGTGTGGCTGAAGTGAAGGGCCACACAGAGAATGGTGGACGTGGGCTCTCTCTCCTTAACCACAGTGGGTTCAGCATACACCCCATGTCATGCCTGGTTATACTTTTTTTCCCCACCTGATGTGCACATATAACTTTCAGGTGTTAGGCCAAACACCTATGATTGGGTGTGTGTTAAAATTTCATTACTGTCTGTCAGAGCAGCCGAGGGTGTCCATGACATGTATATGACATGGAAATGGCTCTGTGCCAGTGGCATCTGGTAAAGTTTTGCCCTTATTTATGGGGGTATGTGATACCTGTTGCCCCTTGGCTTCATTCTACAAATGATACGTGTCTCATAGTTTCTAACTTCTGTAACGAACATGTTGTGTGTTAAAATTATTGAGTGCCAATGTGCTGTAGTCCAGTGCCACTGATGGACTAACCATATAGGCCTAATTTGTTCTCATTTAATGACCAGAGAGGGTCATTAATGATGCCAGTTTCTCTCCTAGTGAGAAAGATCTGACATAAAAGAGGAAGTACATGTGGGAGAGGTTACGAAAGGAAAGATTTAAAGTTCACCTTGTGTCACCACTTGTTAGCACAAATGATTCACTACCTTACCAGGCCTGGATCATACTACCTTACATCTAGCACCAGATATTAGAGAGGTCAGACTTAATTAATAAAGGCAAAAGCATCGAAATGAAGCAACCCAGGAACTCCCATTTCTTTATTTTATTCCGTCCTGCCTCCTGGGCTTTGCACAGTCAAAGTGCTTTCCAGGGTGTCATTATTGTTAGGCTTTCCAGCAGAATTGGATTATAGGTGGTAAGGAGGCCGCTGTGGCTTTCTTGGTCGGCCTAGAGAAAAGCTGTAATTGGTCACGGTTATTTAGTGTCATAAATAAGCCAGGGCGCTCCCGCTTTCAGGGCACGCCCGCTGGAGGATTCGTTCGCCACACAAATTATGGAACATTTTTCGGAGGGGAGGCGCCGCAGGCGTCACATAGGTCTCCATGCGCCTTGGCACCTTTTTTCTTTCTGTGAGTCTCCTCGGCCCACAGTGTGTTCACTATGCGCTGCCTTGAGGGTTAGCAATGGAGACTAAAGTACAACACAACATATGCCTTGAGTAGGGTGAGTTTTGCCGTCCGTGGGGCACAAAATGTCTCAGAAGTTCAAAAGTGCCTTATGGCCTTGGCGAAGGGACTCCATGCTCAGTCTATTGTATTCTTAAACACACTTTTAAATATATTGACTGATTCAAGTGGTGCAAAACTTGTTTTCTCAAGGGTGTGACATTCTCAGTGCCTTCGATTAAAAAACACAGTCCTATGGCAAAGTGAATGGAGCATCACCTGAACCGAAGAGGTTGTGCTTTTGTTTTGCCTCTGTATACTCTCATGGACTGTGTAATTAGATGTATTGAGTATTGTCCTTCCCATGCTATCAGGCTATCACCGGGAAGGCTACACCTTTTTGAAGGCCTCCATTTCTCACTGTGTAAGTTCATTTTGTCTTGATTTTCTGGATGCGAGCACAGGAGCAAAAACATCCATCCTTTCCGTCAGAGCTATTAACCCCCCTTACCGGAGAGCCACAAACAGTCTGACTCACCTGTGGCTATCAGCCAACAAAATACAAAAGGCTCCTCCTGAGAGCTCAGATCTTCCCTCAGCCATCATCTTCCCTTTTCTTTACTCCAGAAACAAAGAGTAAAAAACAAGCAACAAAAAAACATAAAAATATTGCTTTTCCTCCTCTATTAAATCAAAAATTGTAGAAAATGTAGAAAATCATGGATGCTGATCAGAATTCTCCACCACCTCCATATATATTTTTTTTATATAAAATTCCCTTTTTTTTAATGAGTGGAGAACTTTTAGGCCTTGTGGTTCCTTTGCTTGACCCCCACCAGTAGGTGCTCGTTTTAATGGGGGTAAATGCACATCTTCCCCCCCATGTCTGGAGCGTTCCCCTCCAGAGGGCAAGGCCATTACATTCTCCCCGTACAAGTCTCCTCGTTACGGGGAGGCCACAGCATGGCACCACCACAACCTCCAGGTCAGTCTAATGAGGAGGGAGGGAGTGCAATTGCTGTAATTAGCCTCTTGCTTTCTCCCCCTTACCTCAGTATGTTTAATGAATCTCAGTTCAGTTGCCACTCATTAAAGGACTTTTACCTGCGTGATAATTAAGAAATCATTATGTTTTGGGAGAAAAGAGAGTGAAAAGGCAGAGTGAGTGAGAGAGAAAGAAAGAGACAGAGAGAGAGAGAGGTGACACTACCAGATGGGCTTAATTACTGCTCGGCCAATCAAGGACCTGCTTTAATGGGGGTGATGGACACCGGCACAATTCCCAGAATGCCATCAATCAACAGGCGTCCATGTGGTTGGCATAGCGACAACCAAGAGGGGCTTAGGGCAGTCTCACCTTTCACCCCTCATTGGCAACACCAGTCATTAGGACCCCACATTAATTGCCTTGCCTAAACTGACCCCTGTCCTTGTGATATCATCATTGTTGATTCCCCATACTTGTTCAGTCATATTGTACTATGCAGTTCAATATATCCTCTCAGAAGAGCCCACATTGCCAGAATGCTGCTAAACACAGTTTGGACAGGTGGAGGTTTGTTTGTAATTTGTAAATTTTAGGCTTATTTTATTGCATCAATCATTGAACGAGTTGTGCATTTTCAGACCCCATGCTTGTATGACAAACTGAGAAAGGGTGAGCTTTATGTAATGAAATGTGAAAGAAAAGGAGAAGACAGATAAAATCAAGAGATGGATCAACAGCTGAGGGTGGTAGAGTGGATTTCAGGAAAAAAAAAATCTTCACACAAATAGGGTAAAGTCAAGCACCATCCGAGCGTGACATCAAAAGTTTTTACCTCTGGGCTGATGCTCTTTCCCCCAGCCTTTTATCCAAGACGAATCTGGTGGGATATTTTCTTTTTCTTTACCTCCCACCAAACCCTTTTGCCTTTTGTCTCTATCCTCTGTAAGAAAGGCACTGTTTTCACAGTAGGTGTCAAATTGTCTTCCCTGACTTCCTGGAGACTGTCAGAGAACCACAGTCTTTATTCTCTCATGGAATAAGACTGTCATAAAACTCAAGTCTGTACTAAAATAGTTCCTTTCATTCTCATGGGTCTTTGCAGAAATAATAGCTGCACTAATTCCATCTCATTTTTGTCGTATACATTTTTGGAAAGAATCATGGATGAGACAGCTTGATTGGTCGGTCAGTTAATATTGATTGGTATATAAATCCATTTGTTGCATCTGAAAACACAAGAGTGTTTTACATCCATGCTGATCTGATGCAGTCTACATATTCAGTGAGATGATCTGCATAGTTTTAATTTCAGTATTTTTTTTGCTCTTTGTATCAGTAAAATATATTCCCAGATTAGTGTAACCTCGGAACCCCCAGTAAACTAATAGTTTATGTGTAATAGAATATAGTTTTGATTTGCAATTTATCTTATGACTAATTTACTTTCAGATAGCAATCAAAACCAGTTTCTGAACACCTGTTCTCTAAGTGAAGAACAGGCCTACCAGATTGCACATCCCACCTATCTCCATCTCCACCATGGCATTAACTGCAACTGTCAAATCAAGATTTACAAAAGCCACTGATACTACTGATACGACTGGCTTTGAACGATTTTTCACGCCAATTAGAAAGCCCTGTAACAAGTTTTCAAATGTCAGCGCTAAGGGGGTGACTACCTAATGAAGCAGGGTCTGTGTGTTCTGTGTGGATGCACTGAGCTGGCTGCTTGTCTCTTACGCACTCAGCACAACACCAAGCCAATAAATTAGCCTGCACCCAGCTCAAGGTCCTGGGAAGAAGAAGGCCGGGGATAAAAGCCCCCCGAGATGCAAGTCGAGACTGGCCTGTGACTAAAGCAGTCTCCCTTTTGTCTCGATTCAGTGTTTTCGGTCCCGTCGTTGCCCTCTGCAGGAACACACACACACAGACGAACACACACACACACCCCTGCAGCTTCTTGTATAACTCCCATTTATTGTCCTTCATGCTCTCGCAGCTTGGAACTTTGAAGTCTCTGGTGTGTCGACAGAGGCAAGCAACAAGGGCGAGGTGGCGCTCTCTCTCCTGCACTGTGATCGCATAGAGAGAGAGGCTGGATATGACAAGGCTTCAAAGAAAGCTTCCCTTTATAACTACTCTCAACTTTGAATTGATTCGGTATCGACTTTGCATATGCATAGTATTGTTGAGTGTGATATGTCGGGCTAGACAGTAGCAATGCTTTACTGAATACTGATCTCCCAGCAAGAAGTAATATGCTGGTCTACAAATCCAGACAGAAAGTACTCCAGCATAATGATGGCAATAACTACCTTATGAAACAGATCATGGAGTTAAAATGACTTATGACCTGTAGAAATGAAATACTGCTTTCTCGTTTGCTGTCAGGTTGTGTATTTTTTCACGACAACAGAGATAACATCTATGAAGTAGATCTGGTAAAAATGTTTAATCACTCGTTGGAGGAAGTTCTATGCCCCTGCCTCTTGCATTATTTCCTTATATTGGGACACCTTGTGGCCGTTATTCCTAAAATGCTTGCCAGATTTGGCTTGTCATATTAGGAGGCATATTAACCAACTCTGACTTTAACATGGCCAACTTTCCTATCAAGACATGGACACAGTATATATGCTGTGATGAAATACTGATGTAGGTAACCAGCTGTTTTTGACTTCCTCTCTCAAAAGTGTTAAATTAAATGTCACGCAAAGCAATCCTCCCAAAGGCCGGTGCTGTACCATCTGGGTCATAGGGATTTCTAGTTTGTTCATTACTTCATTCCATTTGGTGCCCAGGAGAACGATGTGGGTATGTCATCCATGTTAAAAGGAATAATCAAATGAATCCACTAAATGTCAAGTTATATTCCTCCATATGGAGTTATTTTTTTATTTCCACTGAAATGGCAGAGGATGATGGAGGGAGGGTGTTTGGGTTTATGTCTTTATGCTAATTTGTACTTTTGAGTTTCTTTCAGAGTTAGCCAGTCCATGAATCATAGAAAACTAATTTGAAATAGCACAGTGAATATTTGCAAACCAAAAACACTATTTGAAATAAAAAAAAAACAAAAACACTTTGTTGAAATAATTTGTCACATTACCAGGTCGAAATATTAGCTGCTGCTGAATCCTCCAAAGCAAACAGGGGTTGGTGTGAATTTTCCATCCCTCTGGGGTATTGATTAGAAAAAAAGTGCTCCTCTGCTGTACTGCACTAATCCACAACTGTGTTTCAGATGGGCTCTTTCAGATTTATCCCACTCCATGACAGTAATGGCACTGGTCTCTTCAGAGGGATCGACCTCAGTGCGTCAGCTTTAGAAAATTAAAATGTTCTCCTGCTCCCTCAGACTCTTCTGGTTCGATACAGGTACATTTTTTTTGGGGGGGGCCCATTTACCATCTCTCTGTATGAGATGATGAGAGATTTTGCTTGTTATTAGCTATTAGCTATGTTATTTCTGAAATATTTTCCTCTGTTCACAATTATCTTTGCTGAGTGTCATCCCTGCCTCATTCTGGCGGACTCCTCTCACCCTCCCCTCCTGAGTGGACTACAACGGGAGGCCCATGTCAGGACCGACTCCCCATCACAGAGGACCTTCCTGGACGCCGATGCTGGGCCCGACTCCCCTTCCTGAGGCTTTGTGATTGACCCCCCCTCACAATGGCGCTGTCAAATGGACCCTTACTGTTACCCCCATGACCCATCTCATTCCTTTGAGTTTGTTACTATGCCTGGTTGCTGCTACATTGTCCAGCCATAATTCCTGATAACCACCTATAGACTGACTACCATGTAATGTAAAAGTGGGATAATACTCTATTATGAACTATTATGAACCTTAGCTAAAACCATAGGCAACTTATAGTCTGTCATGGTTACTACTGATTGTAATTTTTCTCCATGACCCCTGGCAGTTGGGTTATCCCTTGAGTCGTGGATCTACCCAAGGTTTTTTCCTAGATTAACTGAACATAAGGGAGTTTTTCCTTGCCCCTGTTGCTCTTGGGTGCTCCTTCTGTGAAGCGCCACGAGACAATACTATTAATACAATGTAAGACGCTGTATAAATAAAACTGAATTGAATTAAAACTGAATTGAAAAAAAGTGAGGTGTATTTAATCATTTTAAGAGAAATATTTGGCTATTATACAATATGTTACATTAAATTCAGATTAAACTTGGATGTCTGGTAAGTAACACTAATTAAACATGAATGCATGATTCATATGAATTCCATAACTGATTAATGAATTCCGTGAAATAAATATCCTGTTATTGCAGTAATTTGGATTATTGCTCTGATTAAATGTCATAAACCAGCCCACCCTGTAGGTTGTAATGTCTCGGGATGACCCTTACTTAAAGGTGGCCATGATGTAATGCCTCCCCTCCACGAAGGTACCCTATTTGGGGCCAAATTTGTCTCATGCCTGGCCTTGTTTGAGCCACAGCAGTGATGGATCCCGGGTCATTTCAGTCTGCTCAGATTCCCGCTCCCCCAACTAGCTATCCATCTCCCCCCCCTCGCCACCCACCGCTTCTCTTCCATTGCATTATCTATTCACACTAACGTTTGACATTGCTTTTTTCCTCCCTGCTCCAGCCTCAGTGGAATAGAAGAGAGAGAGAGAGAGCAGGGAAGGAGAGAGAGAGAGAGAGAACCGATTTCATGCTGCACTAAGAAAGAGAGAGGAGAAAGACAAAGAGAGAGAGAGAGAGACAGAGACAGAGATAGAGAGAGAGAGGAAGAGGGAGGATAAAATGCGGCCAGGAGAAAGAATACTGCTAGGGGATAGCGTTGAAACACTATTTCATCAGTCATCACATACTCGCCGTCCCATCTCTGGACCAAGGGAGGGAAATGAAAGTAATTTAACGTGCATCTATAATTAATTTCCCCCTCTGCCGGACGCTCCCGGCTACTGGCCTCTGACGCGGCGACGCCACTGGTGATGGAGTGTATTTATTATGTGCTCTTGAAGGCGCTGGCGTGGAGGGGGCCGAGGGGGCCACTGACACTGTTGTTCAGTTTCATCAGTCCACACACACACACACACACACACACACACACACACACACACACACACACACTGGGGCCCCTAACCGGAATGTGGGCCACAGCCCAACACACAAGCCTTACTTCGGCCTCTCAGCAGCCACTAGGAGACACGGAAAGGCACCATTCATAACACAGCCTGGCCCTGAGGCCAGTGTACCCCCATTCTCTCTCTCTCCATTCCTGGTTACCTGGATCCATCTGCCTCTTACTCCTTACTCTGCTGTTTGCTCTGTCTCCAGTGCCCCCCTCCACCTCCTCCTCTCTCCCCCCGTCCAGCAGCTATGACCCCTTTCTCTGACTTCTCTTGTTTGTTCTCTTCTCATTATGCTTCTGCTCTCCCTCCCTGTCTCTCTCTCTCTCTCTCTCTCACACACACACACACACACAAGCACAGACACACACACACATTCATAACACATTCTCTTTTCCTCTAAGCAAATACCTTTTACAGAGGGCTCAAAGAAACATATTCCTCTGCAGATGAAATATCTCAGTCTTACAAAAGCCAAACAACACAGGGATGCTCCAGGGGCAAATGCCTGTCCTTTGCCTCCCCCCGCCCCCTGCCCCCCGCCCCTGCCCCTGCCCCTGTCCCGCCCCCGCCCCGCCCCCGCCCCCGCTCCAGCTCATGCGCCGCGCTGAGATTGCAGTGGCGTAAACAGCTGTGGGCTGGGTCGGGCGGCCATTGCTCCGTGCCAGCCAGGTGTGCCAACACCTGATTTTAATGGGCAGCATATGGTGGCTGATGGATGAGTGACGCTCCCACTATGACAGGTGCTGACTGTGCCGTCGCCGTGGAGCTCTTCCCACCCAACACAATGAGCCCGGCGCCAATCCAGAGGGCCTTCTGCAGGCAAGCACAGACATCCACAGGCACATACACACGTATGCATAAATGCGCACGCACACCCATGCATACACCCACACACATGCATAGACACACACACACACACACAACTTTCAGAGCTGGACATACAGAATGCATGAGGAAGCTTTGTTCACAGCTTTTTTGCTGGCTTACAGGGCTTTGCAGCATCACAGAGGCGTTTAGAGCTATTGTATTTTTTATACTTAACAAAAAATATCACAGACACATGATATGAGATGATATTGAGCCACCATCCTTAACACCTGCTGTGTCTTGCTTTTCTCTTTCTCGGAGCTGGGGAGGGTGGATGGCATGTCCCTTAAATGAAAATGCATATGCCTCTCACCAGCTCTTGCAGCCCTCTTGATTTTCATTTGGTCTTTTTTCTTTTTTTTTCTTTTTTTCCCCCCCTCCACCACAAACGAGTCCACCCCTAACTGCCGCCACCCAACCCACCACAAATGTTCTTACTTACACTCAAGGAAAATCTGCTCTTCTTGAGATTCATTCTCTTCATTTTTTTGTGTCCAGAGCTGGCATTCCTCCAGCTGTACTCTCTGTTTCCCAGCATCCACACACGTACACAAACACAAGCTCTCTCTCTCTCTCCACACACACACACACACACACACACACACACACACATACACACCACCATCACCACCATCACCACCATCTCACTAGTGTGGATCTGGTGTCACTGGGCTAAGAGTCACTGGAGCTCATTTTTACTGAGGAGATTATTCCATGTAATTGGGCCTTCCGTGGTAATGACCTTGCAACTTTTTTCCCTACACTCTTTTAAATTGGAGAAGGGAAATCTAGTTTGAAACAGGACCCAGAAGATGTATTACGCCTCCATAGCAACTGCCTCGTGCAATAAGGTCGCCGTGGAACTGTTTAATTAGTCCAGCATGACGGTCCCCCAGGAGTGGCTTTTTATTACCTCAATATGTCATACGAGAGCATCAGCAGCCACACAGCCTGCCTAAGGAGGGACAGGGACAGAGAGAGGGAGACAGAGAGAGAGAGAGAGAGAGAGAGAGAGAATGTGAAGGTGTTTGGTTTGGCTCTGTGGTCATGTATTTTATCAGGACTCATTTTGGTCGAAGTGAAGTGCCACCTGATCAATCTCCCTGATTCAAGCTCCCAAGGCCAGTTGGACATGTAAGATCCTCCTCACTGCCAAGATGGCTGTCTCCCTCCATGCCTCTCTCTCCTCCCCTCACCACCCAAGTCTCTGGCTCCACTACCATGCTCCCACCAAAGTGGAGGAGACACACACACTATGCACCCCTTTGCCTTACCACAGGAAGTGAGCTGTTGATCAATAGCCATTTTTTAAACCTTCCAGAATTAAGGTTATCCAAGTCTCAGTGTTTTATGACAGAGGTAGGTAGGTAGTCCTGTGTGTGTGTGTGAGTGTGTGTGTGGGTGTATGTGTGTGTGTGGAGGGGGGGGGGGCATGATGGTGCTTGTTTATGCCCACTGTTATCTCACACTGATTTAAGTTAATTAGCCTCCTAGTGCAAGGAGCGACCCAAGGGTCAGCACAGCTGAACTTCAAACCCTCGACAACAAACGCAAGAGACTGCATTCAAAACAGGTCTGTTTGTTTGAACTGCAAAGGCACATGGCGTCAAGAAATTCTCTCCAGCCAAGAGCATTCAATCTGTGTCTGCACACTGAATCACTAAATATTGGCATCACACAAAAAAAATGTTTTCTAACTGTGGGCTGTGGTTGAAGATTTGATTGATTGATCAGATTTAATGGAGGAAAGGAAAGATAAGAGCAAAAATTATGAAAAAGCAAAACATAAAAATAAACGTATATTTTACAGGATCCCCCAGTGAAAATGTATGTCTAGAATATCTTGGACCAGAAGCAGAGGAAAAGCTGCCTACAACATATCTTTGGGGATGTCATTAAAATACATCACATTTAATATGTCATATTGAAAGATGAAAAAACACTCCTTGTTTTGACTCTTCACATTAAACAGCTCAAGCTCTACCTGATTCATTTTGCTTTGAACTTGAGCAGATTTTAAAGGAGTCTTTTGATGCCTCTCAGTACAAGAGCAGTTTAGCAAGAACTATTTTTTGGAGACACTAGGGGACAGCATTGCTCTACTATAGAAGAGCAACACAGGCCGTGCATTGATTATTCTTTGCTGACAGACACATATTTGATAGGATGTTTAACTCTGAATTGAACAATTAAGTAACTCAATATACTATCTTTGATATGTATATTTTGTGTGGTTAATACAAGTTTAATAATCTGAAAAAAAAACAGACAAACAAACAAACAAGGAGAGAGAGGGCAATACTAAGAAGCTGATGAATGCTATATATTTGAATATATACATCAGTGCATATGCTCACGCTCCCAAAGACACAGGGAGAGAAAGAAATATAGATGCATGCATAGTATGTGTAAGTATGTATTATATTCCAGGATCAATTAAGCTGGTGCTCATAATTCCATGTAAACATGATATGTAATTTAAATACCCCTGGAGTTACATCAGTAGTGCAACACAACCTCACTCATACGCACAGAAATAGACCAGCAGATTCCCTCCGTGTGAGGGAAGGAATTAATATTCAGCAGGAGGACAATTTTCCTTTTTTATTGATTGGCATGCGTGTTTTTGTCAACATTAAGATTTGATTACCGCTGACACGATGGCCGGGGTTGAAACAAAGCCCTGTAACGCACGCGCCACAGTGTGCATATTAAATATAGCAGTTCCCTCTTGCCGGGGTAATTAATATGGTATTGTGGTTATGAATTTCCTGGCATAAGCAAGGGACCCAGTCTGCATGGTTTCTGTTGATTAATGATGGCGCAGCGCAAAGGGAGGAACAAATTCTCTTTCTCTCAGCATGCATCTCTCTCTCTCTCTCTCTCTCTCTCCTTGCAGTTCATCAGAGTGTGCAGGGCGCAGAGGGGTGCTGACACTCTTAGCCTTTTAGCCCCCTCTCTGCTCAGAGTGTAAGTGTATTAATATAATTTCACAGTTATGCTTGATAAAAGTGTAGAGCTTTGTGCAAGGGGGGTTACATCTTGCTAATCCCCTGTGTCACCAAGTTGTTTTAGCGTGAGTGGCTCTGTGTGTGTGTTGCTGACAGTGTTCTCTCTCTCTCTCTCTCTCTCTCTTTAAGGTCCCCCTGAAAGCATCTTGCGTGCCAAGGTCCACACTGCTAGTAAACTCACTACCCATCCATTCCCCCAGGATGGTTTCCATTCAGTCTGTCATCTATGTTACTTGGTTCTCTTTGGTGACTCGACTCTCATCAATCTTTTATAGCTTTAAACCCACCATTGACCCATAAGCATTCTGTGATCTTCTTGTCAGATATGCTGTACCTGAGTGTAAATGTTACAGATTGTGGGAAACCGATGGAGTTCTATGTGAAGAAATCGATGTGAGAGGCTAGAACAAAGCCCTTTTTTTTTTTCACACACCACACAAAGCATTTTGTGTTTCGTTTCTCTTTTTTTCCCCATTCACATTTGTATCCAGGTAAAAAAAAAAAAAGCTGTGTGGTTCATACATTTTCCGAGAGCATTTCTCTGCCACCCAAACAAAGATTACACATTTAACAAAGCTGCCGAGGCAAAAATGATGTTTCTTTGACCATCTCTGCAACAATGATTTTCTCCCTTTCCTGTTTTTTATTACAGAGGAGAAAATGAATGACTCCACTGGATTGGGCCTCTTTCCTCACTTTTGTGTCATTTCCAGGCCAACAGTCCCGGGAGAGTGAGCCAGCCTTAGGCGTGACACATATAACACATGGCTTCTGTCACCCGGGCTTATTTTAGAGTGGCCTCCTTGGCTGCAGCGAGTTTAACTTTATGTAAATCATATTAATAAATTTGCTCCAAAGTTGCTCTAAGGAGTTCCATTCATTCCAGAGGGGTGACAAACTGACTCTAATCCTTTAGTGCAGTCTTGGTTCACTAGTGAAACCTGCACTGCTGTCATAGAAAATACAGCATACATAGATACATATATACTCTCTCTCTGTCTCCCTCTGGGCTGTTTTTAAAGTGGTGTACACAAGTCACATTCAGATGCTGTGATGGGGATGCTTCTGTAGCAGCTGAGCTGGAGGCTGATGCATGGCAGCGTGAACCCAGGGTGGAGGGTGCTACACTGATAACACGCATACTAATCAGCCAGCTTAACTCAGCTCATTTAATTGGCCACTCGCCTCGGCCGAGAATGGCAGGAGGGCATGAGAGGAGCATCAGATGTGCTCCTCCCCGCTGGAGCTTGTGGGGCTTTTCTTGGGTACCGCCGCTCGGCTTGCGCCACCCTAGCAGTCTTGAGCCACTAGCAGATGGGTTATTTTAGTCAGTTAGTTTTTCTCCCTGAGTTTCCCTCTTCCTCTTTCTCCTACTCTATCTCTCTCTCTGTTGGATCACTCACTGATCAAAAGGCAGCCAATATGAGTAGTTAATGCAATAAATCCACAGTCTGGAAACTGATCACTAAAATGCATTAGGGTGGAGGGGAGGATTATAGACTTTGGCTGAAAACCTGATGCTGAAGAAAGAGTAGAGTGTAACCTTCCTGCTCCCTCAACTGGCCAAGTCTCAAAGTTATTACAGAAATCTTCTACTCTAGAATTTTATCTAGCTGTGTTGCTCCACGAGAAGCCAAATTAACACCACCACAGCCTCAATAAATGAACACACTTATGAAAGGTTCATTGACTGCGGAAACTCCGCTGAACCATGTCACATGAAATCAATACAACTAGCACCAAGAGTGTGCTCAATTTGAACCAAACTGAATGTCTTCTGCCGGAGAATATCTTACACTCATTAGCTGATGGCGGTTGCCAGACATGCCTGTTTAGCATATCCTTTCAATAGGAGGAATTACTGGGCGAAGGCAGCAATTTCAGTGTGGGGAGAAGACAGACTATAAGAGATACTGTCAAAATAATTTCCTGCCCTCCATATCATAACCAACATATCAGGGATGCCAGTGTACTGCATAGTGTTTTCACGTTGAACATATCCAGAGGCCCCTATTTTGTAACATAATGCAAGGATCTGTTGAGATGTCAATCTGACTAGGTGTTAATGAGTTTGCTGTGTTATCTCAAGTAGGACATACCACAGACACCCACAGAAGACCTGAACTTTGGGAACTGAGGTCAGTTCTTTCCGAGGTTCCTTTGTGTACTAAAATACTGTCCTACTTCTGCAAATGCTCTACATAGATGTAGGCAAGTGGATGAAAATTCTTTTGGTCTGTTTTTACAGAATTGGTCCTTTAGAGGACATGCCATGTGGGATTCCTTTGGTCTTTTTTCTCCAAAATACTAACAGCAGCTCCAAAAACACACACACATACACACAAATAAAAAAAATGTCTGAGTACATGTTAATCCTGTGTGTTTTTTTCGAAGACCATTTCACAGAGCTGAAGTTGTTCACCCACCAAGGGACCAAAAGAGACAAAGTTGTCATTTGTTCCCCTTAACTCCGGGCATTTGCCTCTAATAGGCTTCTGCTCGCCTCATTTTCCCGGAGCGCAGCCCACACCTGGGCCCTCTCAGGCAGCAGAAGGTTCTGGACAAGATGATGAAATCTTTTGTCTTCTCTTTAAACACGGCTCGGTCCCCGGCAGCCATCGATCGCGCTGGGAGATCATGTAAATGTGATCAATACCTCACACTGATGAGGATGTTCGGGGTTGGGTTAGAGGTGGTGTGCTGAAAGGGAGAAGGGTGAGGCATCATCTGTACCCCTCTCGCTCAGTCGCTACACGGGAAGCGGACGAGAGAGGGGGACGGGAAGATTGGACCGACAGACGGACGAACAGTGGCTATCTTTAGCCCCTTCATTAGTTCCTCTCACACCCCACACATCAAAGCGGAAGGCTCTACAGGGAGGTGGGTCTAACTGCCAGAGGTTCACTCAGGTCTTGGCGCAGTCAGTTCTTGAAACACGCACCGAACCTCTTAGCGTCACGACTGGAGATAAGAGAGCTAAAAATGAAAGGCGAAAAAACAAAAGCTACATTGTAACTTGACTTGTCAGCATAAGGTATAACAAACTGAAACACATGCATTATTCAGACATAACATTTTTACAGTGATTCAAACAATTCCAATTACAGTGGAAAGGACACAGATGTGCAATAGCTACGCTCTGACTGTGAACATCAGAGGAGGACTATGTGTGCCTTTGCGCTGGGGACTGTGGGATTGTGGACTGACCACTGTGGTCAGCGGATAGCCTTAATCCCTCTGGATCAAACAGGGGAGACCAAAATGTTTCATTCTCTTCTAGGCAGCTCTTCATTAAATTCTGCTCTTCAGCTTGGGTTCTCTGACAGTGACACACACTGTTTCCCCCGTGAGTTCCAAAGGCTTGGCATGAAACAGCGTGGGGAGGGGCAGAATTAGAGTAGCCAATACTCCATATGGTCACCGAGCTAGAATTTGCAATCCTGAATTAAAGTCAGAACGATAGTTTATGTTGTCTGAATGAGTGAAAAAGCCCATCCAGCCAAGTAATTTTCACCCTTTGCTGAAATATATTTGATCAGATCATAATGAATCTGCATTCTTTGATGCGGGCAAACAAGTACTAAAAGGAATTTTAAACAATATTCAACAATACCCAGACAGAAGTGACTCTACAGGGTAAATTATTTTCAAATATCCTAAATGCGAAAAAGACACGGCAGTACAAGATTTCATTAAGATATTCTAGAGAGACTTGTTTGGTGTTCAGACATGCAGAAAGACACACGTGCGCACACACATACACACACACACTGTCTGCTGCGCTGATGTTGATGATGAATAAACACTTGATGAAGCAAACATGAGTCATCTCCATGATCAAGTTTTTAATCAGAGTTTAATCAGTCTTTTAATTTTTTTCCATCCTTTATTTCTCTCATTAGACACATCACATGCTGTTGCCTTACAGTATTCAGTACACAAAGTATACTAACTATATAGAGGTGTGTATGCGTGTGTGTATGTGTGTGTGTGTGTGTGTGTTGTAAAGCTCAGAAGTGAGATGAACAGTATATTAAATCCATGATGAAATGGTGGTGAAGCCCATTACCATAAAAGAATGAGTACATTAAGTTTTATGATGCCAGCATACGCATATGAATTTAGAAACAAGAAAGGTATGCAAGCATATTTGTTCAGGTAATTAATAGGCCTACTTCCTTTGCCTTCACATTGTAAATGTGAGGACAGAAAAAACATTGGTCTGAAAACCCCCAAATTTACATATGGTCTCTTTTTTTCATACTAAATTTCACCCAGGAGATGATAGTATAAAAATGATCTAACAGAGAAGTAAATATTTGGAGGTATTTTTTGAACAAAGGGCTATATTTAGCCTTCTTAAATGTGTGCTGATTAACATATTGCCTAGTAATTTACTCCTATTCCTGAATAATTTCCAAAACTGCTTGAAAAATCTTGTGACTTGTATATAAAAACCAGTGCCATACAAAATACAAGCTATATTATGACAGCATCTAGGCATTTGTGACATCTGATAAGTTACACTGTTATTTATGACACCGAGGTTATTACTTGAGGCATGAGGCATGAGATAAGATGGATTCAACTGCCATAGAGGCTCCTTTTACGTTTAATCGAAGATAAGGATAAACAGCAGTCCTAATTCTAAACAGATCCGACAAAATGGTGGAGACCAACTTGACATAACTAATACCATCTTCCTCACTCACTATCCATGCCCCAAGCCTTGGGTTAGTGACTAGCCACCATGTTCACCAGTGTCATATCAGTATGCCAATATGGCCTGGTACATTATTATGAAAAAAATAATTCACAGCTGGTATCCTCTGCTTATAAAAAAAAATGATAAGGGTTTAACATAATAGTAGTGTTCCATACCCAATAGAAAACAGGCAAATAAAACGTATTTTACCAACCAATTTTACCTACAATTTGCCCACATTTTATCAAGCTCTCTTCAAAAGGACAGTGTAATAAGAGTGGCCATACTCTGTGGCCTCTACAGGCCAATACAGCGGTCGGTGCTAAGTAGGAGAGTGGGACACAGAGAGGGAGAGAAAGAGAGAGAGAGAGCACAAGAGAGGGAGAATGCAAACACATCACTGGGGACGACATGGCAGGCAGACCAGCAAGCAGAGTGCCTGAAGCGTGCCCTTCATGTGACCTTGAGGAGGTGCTCCTCTAATGGGCCCTCTCTCACCTCCTCTCTGTGGCCTGGGTGGGTGGGGGGAGAGATGCCCTTCGCCCCCCCCACCCACACACTGCCCACTTCCCTCCCCGCTCTCACTTGCTGTGAGCACGGGCAGAACTGGTGGTGGCAGTGGTGTGTGTGTTTGGGTTTGTGTGTGCGTGTGTGTGAGCAAGGTTAGGGGGTTAGTGTCTCGTGTAGTGAGCAAATGGAGTGCTGTAAGGGGTGGGATGGTGGGGGCATGACGCAGGTGGTGGGGAGGGCAGATGGACAGCATGCTGTCAGAATGCCCCCACTCTTCACACACACACACACACACACACACACACACACACACACACACACACACACTCACACGGATAACCTCACGCATCTCAACATTCCTCTTTCTCTCTCCCCCCCTCTGGTGAGTGCCTGCAGGGGTTGAGAAGCCTTCCGCACGAGCAACTCAAAGGCTTGTAAGTTTGTTTAAGATCCATAATTCATGAAGGGTGACATGCCCCCTCTCCCCCTGCCCCACCACCACCACCATTACCTCTTCCAAAGGCAACCCCACCCCCACCCTGCTGCTCTGGCACGTCTACTCCCTCATGGCCTGTTGGACAAGATCGGGAGTGGACAAGCCAGCCCCTGCCCAGCCCAGGGTGCCCCCTGATGGATGACATTATCACTGACCTGCCGGATGGACAGAAGAGGCAGGAGGGGGAAAGTGGCATCCCCTCTGTCACCCCCTGCCCATCCCCTTCCCCACTTGCCCTCAGCAAAAGAAACTGGCCCTGCAGATGGCTGTCAGCCCTCGTTGCTGTGGTGTCAGTTTGACGCTCCCAGCTGAACTGGATGGCAAACACCTCACCTCCAGCCTTGACCCCGTGTGGCTTCCACCACACACACACACGGGGATCTTTGCTCCTCCGACTGCTCTCCTGGGTCAGCCCTTGCAATCAGATCATCTGCAGCCTCTTTGTGATGTCTAGGGATGTTTTTTTATTTGCTCCAGTCGACTGACACAAGTATAGTCAGTAGTGTACTATATAGTAGTAGTGTGTATGCATGTATGAGAAAAAGAGCAAGACACACAGAAAAAGAACCTTAAGACTGCATAAATTATTCACTATCATGTTGAGTTGTGCTGTGCGTAGATATGGGTGTGCACGAGTGTCTGGTAGTGATTGGGAGAGATAGATAGAGAGAGAGAGGCAGAGAGAGAGAGAGGCAAAGTGAGAGAAATTGGCACCTCCAGTTTGTTATAACCATGCAGGTCTTTGCAGCTTCTGATCCTATCCACATCACTGGGAACATGCTGACTCATTCACTATTACATGGAAACCAGCGCATCTCCTTGGAGTGGAGAGTATGCATCGGTGGCTCTGTCTCAGTTTCACAGGCGCCTGGCTGTCACAGCCATGCTGACTCTCTGGTGACTGCCAACTCAAGCAAGATGAACTGGGATGCTGTCCAAGCGAGAAGTAGTTTCTACAGAAGTCCCAATACGGAATGTTGGAAATTCATGAGAATAATGGATACAAGGATAGGAATATAAGTATATATATATATATATATATATATATATATATATATATTCTCATGAATAATTCATGAGATATATATGGATATATATATGTATATATATATATATATATATATATATATATATATATAATATATAATAATAATCTATAAGGATAGGATACTATATAGTATATATATATATAATGTATATATATATATATATATATATATATATATAATATATAATAATAATCTATAAGGAAGACTATAAGGAAATTTTATTTTTTAGTTTCCTTAAGGAAGTTTATTTCACATGCATAGAGATACTAGACGTAGGACACTGAAAGACAGTTAAATTGTAACTTATGGGGTTAACGAAAGGTCAAATGGTAAATAAAAGCACAGATTAGACAGAGCAACCAGAGAGGCATCTGAACACGGCAACGCCATGGCAACAGTAATGCTCGGCTGTGCTCTGAGAGAGAAAGCAGACATGAAAGAACTTTACTGTCAAGACAGTAAGTTTTGTAGATAAAGGCATTATTACTTTGGATTATTCACAGTGACACTAGACGAAGTTAAGTTTTGGTATGTACAGCAGCGTGTCAGATTTTTTTGTCAAGCAACTCATTCACTATGTCACACATGTCCGTGTGACACATTATGTCTTGCATACACTGTAAAAATTGAATCACCCAACCTCACTCTGAAATTCTTACACACACATACACACACACACACAAAAAGACCTCACCAGGACTGGAGGTATTTCAGTCGACACTCAGACACAGTAGATGAAAACTAGGCTGACACCGTGAGCAAACACACAGAAGCAAACATGTCCATTCTGGGATCGTCTGTCTTGTCTCTGTGTGTATGTATGTGTGCGTGTGTATGTATGTGTGTGTGTGTGTGTGTGTGTGTGTGTGTGTGTGGGGGGGGGGGGGTCCAGTCGGTCTGGGGGAGCCAGAGCGTCATGATTAATTCAGCAACAGACATGTCCATTTACTCATCTCCTCCCCAAATTCCCCAGCAGTCTCTTGGCCAGGCATTTGTTATGCAGCCCGGCCCCACATTGCGTGGCACCACCCGGGCAGGCACAGGAAGCACTGGCGTCCCATTTCAGGAGTGAGACGCTGAGCCCTTCAATCAACAGCATGGCAACACAAGATGGGTGGTGGTGGTAGGCAGTGGTGGGGGATAGATAGAGGCAGCCAAACATGGGCACATTACTATGGCACTGTTCCCAGCACCGAGCCCGATGGAGGCCAATCAAATATTCTATTACATTATTCTCCAATTTCTGCTCCTCCACTACCCCAGCTACTACTCTCCCACAGCACACGCACACACGCACGCACACACACACATATATACAAGCAGAGACAGACACACACTCACTTACATGCACGCACGTCTGGCTTGTGCTGAGGCCCAGGGGTTGTGTATACAAGACTGGCCTCGGAAACATTTCCTCTCATGCCATCTGTCTTAGTGGACGGACATATTGGAAATCAAGGCACGGACAAGAGGGTGGGGGTGGGGGTGGGAAGGGGTGTGTGTGTGTGTGTGTGACTGCATGCTCCCGGGGGTAGTCGAGGGTCTTCAGCCAGCTAGAGTGGTTGACCACACAGCTCTGTGCTGCACCAGAGACGTCAGCACGGCCCACACACACGACTTCAATCACATACACACACACAAACATACAGATACGCAAAAAAATACGATAAAGAGACACACAGGGAGACAGGAGGCTTACAAATACAGATGTAGACACCGATCCAGTCACACACACACACACACACATACATAAATAAGGTATGAAAATTAAGAGAACTAAGAAAACTAAGAGAGTCTGAGCAGGTCAGCGGTCTGGAGCTACATTGAAAATCAGTGGGACAATTTTCTGACGCTTACAGAGTAAACAGAATGCCCTTCCTTTATACAGTTACAGTGAAGTTAATATTAGGAGAACAAATATACCCAAATAGGATTATAACAGATGTACAGATCAAAGAGCACATGTACATACTTTACTGTATATATACACCAAGTATCACTAAATACCACTTCACGTAACTAAGTCAGACATAAGACACTAATAATAACAATATTTTGAAGTGTGTGTGTGTGCGTGTGTGTACTGTCATGTTTCAAAAGTGAGTGATGACCTGAAGTGTGACAGGGCATCTATTCACCTTCAGGCTAACCAGAAGAAATTATGAATAACAGCTGTGACCCACATCAACAAAAATAATGTGGCCTTACAAAAAATGAGTGTTGTCACATGTGCTATACACATACAGACAATGGGCTTACACACACAGACACACACACACACACACACAAACACACACACAGTGAGGAGGAAAAACGAAATAACAAAAAAAAAAAAAAACATTCACCCAAAAGCCATTTTTCTTTCTTCTCTTCAGCTGCATCCGTTGCCTCCTCATGGCTCAGACAGGTGTTCAAGCATGCATCCATCAGTCTGTCTGGCGTGAGCCAATCTCAGCTCTGATCCACACTCACTGCACTCCCCGCTCAGCCAGGAGGTGAAGCACGCCCTCCCCCAGGGCTCTGTGGTAATTGCCTGGTGCCACTCTGGGTCTGCCAGGCAGGCTGCCTTAGTGGGTTGGGACTGTGTATGGATTGTGTGTGTTTGTTTGTGTATGTTTATAGGTAAGTGGGGTGGGGTGGGTGGGGAAGAGGGGTTGTGGGTGTGGGAGGGCTCCAAAACTCTCTTGATACAGTAAGCGAAGAGATGCTGCTGGGTGGGCAGGCATTGGGTTTCCATGGGGAGTGTGTGGGGTGTGTATGTGTGTGTATGTGTGTGTGTGTGATGTCAAACCTGATGACTCCACAAGAAAAGCAGAGCCTTTAATTTCTTCATTAGCCACCCCATCTCCACCTTCTCCTCACAGTATGGCTGGCAATTACCTTCACAGATCCCAGTTCAGTGCTAAGGGCTCACACTGGTCGACTGACAGGCATATGCTGCCTCAGCAGATGGAGGATGGAGAGAGAGAGAGAGACAGAGAGAGAGAGAGAGAGAGAGAGAGAAAGAGAGAAAGAGAGAGAGAGATAGAAAGCCAGAGAGAGCGCCAGCCTCCGTAGGCTCAGCTTGGTGCTCCAAAATGGAGGCCACATGCAGTGACTGGCACGGAAGGCCCTGGATCGGCCGCTAATTGGGGAGAAAATGAACAAACGCCCCTCACACCTCGTTCCAAGTCACTGCTGCGGAGCCTTCTGCTTCTCTCTCAGACCTCCAGCCCACTTTAGTGGAGAGGCGCGGATCTGAAAAAATCAATTGTTTGTTGTTCAATCCGTCCCTAAAACAAATTAGTTGCTTGGTGTTTACACAGAAGAAAAAACATGTAAGGAGCATCAGCGACTTGCTGGCATGCCACTTGTGCCTGAATCCAACAGAAGTACTTTAATTATTGTACAGCAATTTTAATACAGAAGACATCTTTAAAAAGAGAAAGGTCTAAAACGAGAAAGAAAAAGCCTGAATGCATGTCCAAATTTAGCATAATTGAAAAAAAAAACACTTTGCTGTTGAATGTGAGTCTAATGTCCATAATTTCCTGATTATTAAACGCACTGATTTTGCCCAATTTTATCATCTGTGAGAGGGCTATACATGAGAAAAAGTATTTTTTTCTTCATTCTACTTGCTCATGAAATCATGATCTGATTCCAATTCAATAAGTCACATAAAGAAAGCTGTGGTTAATACATGGGTGCCGTCAATACACGGTTTTATTACTTTTTTTTGTTTGCATAAAACACTAATCTGAGGTTTATGGTGTGGCTTAAATTCATCAAAATTACTGTGCAAGCACAAGGAATATCCTGTGTCCTTTCTTCCTGCCTTTAATCATGACCAGTGTCATCATCTCAACATCTCTGACATCATAATCGAATCGCACCGAGCTCAGCCGTACTCCGCTCTCTTCCTAAAGCTGCTGGTAAAACTGCAGTGACGGTGGTGATGTGGGCCAAGTCCAAACGCACAGCAGGTTTTTTGGTGCAGGAAGGGAAAGACAGTGGGAAGCTGTTGGGCTGGGAATGATAAATGCCCTGCCTGGCTGTCCAGGCCAGAGTCTGCGGCGTGTGAGTCCACAGGGAGCAGAGATCCGCTCGCTCCGCTTCAGGGATTAAGCTGCCCTTGCCTCCCTCCTGAGAGAGCTGCCACCCCCTGCCTTTCCTAAAACCCCACAGCTAAGGCAAAAAAAAAAAAAACTCCTCAGCCCACCACGGAGAGGACATTAAGCCACGGTAATATTTATGATGTGGAAATGGCCTGTTATTTATTCAAAGCACACAGGGTTGGTAATTCATTATGACACCCCCCCCCCCATTATGGTTCTCTTTCCCCATCTTTTCTACCCTATCCATTCCCCCTCTTTTCCGACAGTCGCCCCTCCACTCCAGGTAAAGTGAGCAGCGAGGAGATGGGTTGAAATAGAAAGTGATTCCCGTAATGAGCTCGGACTACAGCCTTCACGGCTCCAGCGGCCAAACCTCAGAGTGGCATTAATCAGCAGGATCAGCTCGCGCTAAACCGACTCAATATCACCCCGCAGGAGCGTTTAAAATTAGCTGGCCTCCAAATCAACTCCGGCCACGGTGTAATCCAAACCCGCAATCAGGATCAATCTTCCTCAAAGAGGCCTCAAGCAAAATGGCCTCCGAGTTATTCACAGTTTAGAACTCGGGACTCAAATTTCTGATAAGTCTTCCTGACAAAAGTCACTTTACTTGCCATTGTTCAAATTGGACTGATGGAAAGATAAACAATATCAAGTGTCATAAATCAAAATCTGACAAAAGGTAAATTTACAGGAGTGTGAAAAATACCCAAATTTTGTGTGCAAGTAATAGAAACTAACAAATAAGTGAAATATGTGTTCTAAACACAGACACCAGAGGAACATTCAATGGGGTTAGGGCAGCCAAGTCCAACTAACAGCCCTCCACACTCTTCCTCTTGCCTCAGAAATGGTGCTGTTCCACTGAAGTGAATGACAGGGGATTGATAACTATGTTAACAGACAACTACAAACAGCTGTTAGAAAACAAAACAACATGACGCACCAAGAACCAAGTTCCTCATGCATACAGTCATCATAACCTCCTCATCTATACAGAGGTTTATAGTCCATACAGAGCTTCATAAATCTGGGGTCAGGATAACTGCATAGGCCTTATGTAGAGGGACTAGATATATAAGGGTGTGTAAACACACAAAATCATGATCAGCTCAAAATGGAAATCCAGTGGCTATATTTGACATATGATGAATTAAAAAATTCTTAGGTTGGCTTTATTGGTTAAAATATATAAAAACATTTTATTTAACATAGTATTTGCAATATATATATATATATATATATATATATATATATATATATATATATATATATAATGTAATATTATTTTTTTACTGGAAAAAGGTACAATCAAATGTTGGCATGCACATCAGTTAGCTTTAGACTCTTTACATACCATTCTTTTCTTCTGGAGGCACAGTATCGAAAGCAATAACAGCCAGTGCCATTGTGTATACTTTCAAGACAACTCAGATTCTTAATATTTCCACACGTATCTTAAGCTTTTTTGTGGCAGGATAAAATTGTTCTGCTTTGCCAGTTTTTTAAAGAGACTATGTAAGCTTATTGTTTCTGCATAATTTACTGCAGCTGAATATGCAAACTGTTCCCCGGGTGCCTCTTCCTGGCCTAGATATGATTTGACTGCACTTCACTGCAGCAATTACACACCGTTGCTTCTTCTTTCGTATAAAAAAGCACTTTGACTTGTTGAATGTGTGTGAACAGTTCAACAAATGTCTGTCTTTCTTTTTTTCTTATTTTGTTTCTGTAAACATCCCTAACAAACATGACAGCTACAAAGAGAAAATGGCTGATTGTTGTGGAGAGCTGCAACCAGGAGCCGGGGTGTGTGGGGCCCCATTAAGCTGACGGAAGCAACACATGGCCCTCCATCAAACTCAGTTCCAAGTCGTTCTTCTCTTCTCCAACCTCTCCTCTCCCGGCTGCCTGCCATCCAGGCCTGGCTGCATGGAGATGTGCTTTGACAAGCTGTCATCATAAGGGTTTGTTGACAGAATGCTAATTAGCAGCAGAGTCATTTGAATAATTCATGCATCTTAATTAGCAAGACTTTCTCCATCAGGGTTTCTCCCATGACAGAAAGTCTCTCCTCCGTCCCTCCCTCCCTCACTCCTTCACTCACTCACTGTCTTTCCTCTCCCTCCTCCAGTTGACTCTATAGATCCATTCCTGTTTGATGGGATGAGTTACTCTATGAAGCACTCCAGCAGAAGAGAGAGAGAGAGAGAGAGAGTTGGGAAATTGTGCAAAAAAAAAATCCCATTAACTTGCTTTCAAAAAAAGATTTTAGATATCGTACAAACGTGCTCAGCACAACTCTTTGCAAAAACTCCATTCACCAAATGTGTTGAAAAACTTAACTCCAGGCACCTGTGGTTTCCCCTGTACCGCCACATCACATTAAGGCGAACCGAGAATTAGCTTGAGCATACGCGGAGCGTAGCCTGCTGTTAGCTGGATCAGCAGGCTGCTAATGTGTGTTGCGCGCAGAGAGGCGCTACGACAGGTAGGGGGGGTAATGGTGGGGTGGATTAGACAAAGGGTTGTGCTGGAGCGTGTGGACCCAAATCTGCCCTTGCCCTGGCACAGAGGAGATATGTACGCAGGCAGGGCGAAGTGCTCTTCCCCGGCATTATCCATCTGCTCGTGCATTAGCAGCAAAATTAGGCGCTTAATGTAGCATATTTGTAATAGCAATTGGCAAGTAATTAATATCCCAACATGTGAGGTGAATGTCATTATATACTGTGCTTCTTGGCTTCATCTGGAGTCTGTGTATGCAGTTGTTGCTGTTCTCTAGGTGCAACAGAGAATGGGAAGAATTCAAGAATTGTTTGGTTAAGGATTGACATTATATGGGCCCATCTAAACATTGCTTTACAACACTTAAAAGGACACAGGGTGGTCTTTTCAGTGACAGAGGTAGCATGAGAGTTGCATGTTCGAAGCCTATACTAAAGTCTACTTCCAGTCTGTGTTCAAATGGCCATTTTGCTATGCTGCTCAGGCCATTACCACCCACTCACCTCACCCTGTGTGTGTGTCTGCAACAACACTGCCCAGAGGAAAGGCATGGAAAGCTTTCAGGAGTTATAGAGCTTCCAGAAAGCTTGCAGTGTGTTTGTTTTTATAAATATTTAATGATATGTGTTAACCCATAGTGATGCCAGGAGAACAGATTGTTAGTCAAAAGGAGATTGGCAGACGAGTGTCCCACAGTCAGGCCCTGGGCATCTGTCGAAGGACACTGCCTGGCTTCATTAAGAAGACACTGCTTGACAGGGACATCAGCCAGCAAAGATGAATCAAGAGCCGTGGGCCCAAGACACCTTGATCTGTAGAAGCAACATCACACAACCCACACTGTGATTTAGCTATAATCTGAAAGCACTGAGTGGGACAAATCAGCAATTGTCATTATTGTGTACTTTATCATATTAAGTGACTTGCAGTATAGTATGGCAAATGGAAGTAGGGAACCTTCCTAAGTATGGCCAAGTATGTGACCTTCCTGAGTATGGCTCTCATGTATGTGACCTGCTTGAGTATGGAACCCATATTCAACACAACCCAGCTTGGTTTTAGCATCATGCAAAGCCAATACAAAACAGGAACAAGTCTAAATACAAACACCTTCAAAAGAACTGTGAGATATCAGCCATATAAGAGGACAAGCAAGAGTGGATCCTTTTTATATGAATCTGTCTGCTGCCCATGAGAGAACGGCTACGCACTACCAAGTTACTGGCCTAAAAACGGAGCTCTATTTCTGGAGCAAGGCTGTAATATTAGTAAGACAATGGCCCTGTTATCCCTCCTAAAAAATCACTTCCTGAGAGGATAAAGAGAGTTGACCAGGGATTTAATGTGCTCTAAAGAGACAATCATCCTTGGAAGTAGCCAAGCGGAAATCACCATATTTCATACAGCCGTGAGTGAATCTGACTGTACATTTAAACCAAGAGAATAAATGAGGTCACATCAGCTTGTTTATCTTTCTTTTCTCTTCGGAGGAAGAAGTGGCTCCTTGTCTGCCCTAAAACTTAACCATCAGGAACTAGCTTTCATGGTCGTCACAATATATATCTGCCAATACTATGTCACATGAAGCGTAATATATACTTCAGAGGAAAAAAAAAGAATAATTCCAGGTTCTACTCTTACAAACCTCTGAGGGAGTCATTTGAGTCTGAGTGAAACAGAAATCCCTATTGATCAGATGAGGACACCGATAGGGAGAGAGATAAATATGCTAGAATATTAAAAGAAATGCCTTCAGGCAATTATCAATACCAGATACCAAATCCAAATTAGCACACGGAAACAGGCAAGGATTTTAAGCATATTAGTAGACATTGATGGAGAAAAGGATTAACTCCCCTCATACATCCACCCCCCAGTGCCACTCCTTCACCCTTCAGACGGCATGACCTTGTCAGGAAAACAAGAAAAAGTTTCAGTACACACTGCATACGTGAGAGACTGTCCTGGCTTGGCCTTGCAACAGTTGTGGCAAGTCTCATTAAAACTGAAATACCCCTGGAATGGGGACGGGTGGATGAAGGGACATAAAAGCACGCATGACCCTTCGGAGATGCCGACCACTTGAAAGGACCCATTTTTTTAACAAAAAAAGAAAAGAAAAACGACAAAAGAGAGAGCCTTTCTGCAAACCAGAAACTGAACGGTATTAGCTTGCATAATTTAAGGTTAATGAGAAAACAACCCCATATGAATATCAAATCACATCTTATCTGGGCACTCGGCTTCAGGCGCCATCTATTAAAAAGGCTTCAGTCAGAGGACTTTGATGAACTGGGCAGCCATTACATTTAACCACACTACTACATCATGCTTTGGTCACATCAGAAAAAAAAACTGCATTTCTCTTTCAAAGGCAATCTTAAGTTAATTTACCCAACATTGAAGCAGAGTAACATTTTTACCCCCACTGTATCCCTGAATAGTAATTATCGCTTGTACAATATCTCTGATTGGCGTCATTCAGATTGGCCTCCTTCTGTTTGGAAGGGTTCTCTGAATGAAACGGGCATCTGTAAAGCAGTGTTGGAGACCTTCAATATCTTTTCTTTATTCAGTAATTATCCAGCCAATCCCCAAGCCTGGCTAACATGCTACTCAAGAACTAAATGAATACATTTCACGACCACTTATTTAAAATATAATATAAAACACAAATATAAACACAACTGTAAAGGAGAATATTGAAAGACCATGGGGCCTCCAATTGAATTGTCATTTCAAGATGGTAGATTGTAAAGTGGGCTTTTTCACATAAAGCTGGGATTTCCTAACAAAAGATGTATGCTTTGGGGACTTTTAGACATGTGTAGTGAGCTAAGTTGAGTATGGAGTCTCCGGTGGGCGCTAGTCTTCAGACCCAGGGTCAGGTTTGAGAGAGCTGGCCATCTGAATGGGCGCTGTGCTCTAACGATTCACTTGGAGGAGCGGTGACTTTGCAGTCCTGTATTACAGCCGGGGCGTAATTGCGACGAGGGACAACGTGTCCTAACCTCAGTGCGTGGACGGAGGAGGGAAAGGAAAGCCTAATCACAGATCAATTTGCATGGAGGGGCAAGGAAATCAGGCTCAATAAAGACACAGGGCGCTGAGAGATGAGTTTTTAATCTCGGGGAGGAGATGAGATTTTGACCTGCGCGTTTTCATTTCTGTTTTTCCCCGTTTTTTTTTTTTCTTTCTGAAATATTACTACCACCACCTCCACCCCCAACACACACACATACATACACGCATACACACACACACACTGCTCCTTCTCGCTCCTGGTGTGGTGTGGACGGGTGTGTAAATTTGTCAGGGCAGAGTAGTCATCGCTATCCCCAGGGATTGTCATCACACATTCATTAATTTCCCAATGACTGACATGGCAGGGGAGAGTGAAAAAGTGTGTGTGTGTGTGAGAGAGAGAGAGAGAAAGAGAGAGAGAGAGAGAAAAAACACTCTGAAAGAAAAAATAAAAAAACAGAAAAAAGGTACTTGTCTCTACAAATAAGCCTCTGTGAAATGCAATCAAAGGAGTGACAGATATTTCAGCGGGAGGGAATTATTCTGATGGGCATGTCTTTGGAGCGAGTCGTGCTCGTATTCCACGCCTGATGACCTTGCCTGGCCTGTGCAATGTAGAGTTGTGCAGTGGGAAGTGTTTGAGGTGGGGATGGGAAGGCCGGCAAAATGCTTATTAAGGAGTGAGAGGGCCACACTGCACCCTGGGCAATAGCCTCAGCCAGTGCACACACACATGCCGTCCCTTGCGCATTGCAGACACACACACACACACAGTATATGTGCACCCTAATGCATACAAGTACACAGGCACATACACACACACACACACTCACACACACACACAAACTGTGTTGATTGCATTAACAGCCACATGAATTGTAAGGTGGCAGTCTACCTGGTCAAAGTTATGACTCATGCACATGCTTCGTAGTGCTGTTCTTTTGAAGAGGTGCCAAGCCAGTCACGAGAGGAATGCATTCTGCAACTGTTTGAAGTTTGTTGCTTTGTGTGTCTCACATACAAACACACACACACACACACATACACACACACACACACACACACAAAAATGACAAGATATGACCCCGCACTCCGCTCAGCAAGGTCAGACAAAAAGGTTCCTTTTGTTCGTCTTCAAAAGTTCCTCCGTGGGCTGCAAGCGAATGGATGTGACTCACAGGAGGAGCACAAGACACACAGTGGCCTTTGGTGTTCTTTAGCATCTTAAAGGAGCTAAAAGTAGCAGTTGCTAGGTGACTGTTCTACGATCCCTGTCTGAAACGAGCAATTGCCTCCAGCCACAAGAGCCACAGACGACTCTTTGCCTTTATCAACTTTATGGTCAGTAAGTAGACTATTAAACCGCCAGACAGACGTCCGGATGGGTGAAATGTTTGGCTATAACTGTATGGATTATTTCCTTTTTTTCAATCAAGAGGTGATTGCAAAAGTGTGGCAAAAGTGTAACAAGGTTTCTTCCTTTACCAAGTTTCTCCCCTCCAGCAAGGATAACAAAAACACCATACAGCTGTTACAGTGCCTCAGTTTAGTCACATCAATGCACGGGCACACACACACGCATGCACACAAAGACATAGAGCTCATTAACATGCGCACTCTCACTTCAAAGCACAACGAAGCGGGGTGTGAGGTGTGTGTGTGTGTGTATGAAGAGGGGGGTAGCGCGAGGATGCCAAACTTCATCACCTTCAGACCTTCTGTGCCGCTGTCTCGCCACATCTGCAGCCTTCATCGTCTGATTACACCTCTGCTTCCCGCCCTGCCTCTGGAAAAAAAGCACTGACAGACCACTTTTCTCACACACTGGCTAAAAACACACACTCAAAGAACACCGCAACGGCATGCTTAAACGCATTTGACACCAATACAATTTGACATGCACGAGCTTCATGTATTCACCTTAAGCACAAGGCATGTGGTGTGTGTGTGTGTATGTGTGTGTCAGGGGAGGGGATGGGTAGAGGGTGCGATGCTGCTGAATTCCCTTGCTTATGCCTGTTAGCAGCGTGAAAGTCACCTTGAGAGCGAAGCCGGCATTATTTTTAGGTAAGGGTTACGACAGCTGCACCTGCTAAGCGACGCACCCTAAAGAGGAGATTAAAAATGATTAATAAAAGGAGCATAAGAAATTAGCCCCATAGGCTCACTTCTGCTGAACACCATGCAGTATTTACATGTAAATGTTTCAAAATATCATCACCATACCTCAGGCAAACACAGAACAAGGACTAGGTGCACAAGAACACAAAACGATGCAGACTGGATGTTTAGCAGTAAAAATAAAGAGGACGTACTTTTTTAAGACTTAGGCAATTTGCAGAGTGTTAAACTTACCTTTTAGGACCGCTTGTCTCTTTTTTCGTTCTCCCTTGATGGCGACGCCATGAAGTCACAGGAGTGCAGGCCGCGGCGGCGCGGCTGTGCGTGTCACTGGCACACCTGCCGAGAACTCCAACAGGAAGTGGCAACATCTAATTATCAGGCAATTTTAAACAAAATGATGTTGCTTTTGCTTCTGTTTTAATTAGGGAGGCTTTCAGAGGTCACACGAAATGAGCTTTTAATTAGTGTCAGCCATCAGTTTATTCCCTCTTTATTGAAGCTATCTCTCTGGGTACCTCTTTGTAGTTAATTGGATCAGAGAGTACTCACAAACACACACGTACACACACATACACAAATGCGCACACACACACACACACAAATCACAGTCAAAAGTTTTGCCGGATCCCAAAAAAAAAAAAAAGTTTTATCAAACAAAATGAAACTCACAAATATTTGAAAAGGCCGCATGCTTGACTGCCATAGTGTACTGAGCGCTCGTGGCTTTGTTGCCTTCTCTGTTTAATTAATTAAGGGGTCATTAAGTGTGCGGTGACAACGGAGGCGAGAGTAAACACACAGCTGGCTCTGAAAGGCTACGGCGCTTGCGAAAAATGAGGGGCGCGGCTGCCGAGAAAATGCGCGCAGGCGCACAGTGTGGAGACGAACCATTGAAGTCATCGCTCACCAATGTCACTTTCAACCTCCACCCACCCAAAATCTGCCATCGTTTAGGAAGAAAGAGCAAAGCCCATGCGGGAATTCAACGGCGCTATTGCAATGGTAAATGCCATTAACAGCAATGCAATTTGGTGGTTGAGCGGCTGGTTGCCTGTGCCCCTGTAGAGCCCACGTGGCAAAGCCCAGCAGGGTCTTAAAAGATGGTTATGCACCTAAAACTCAGGGTAAGTGGATTACTCAGCCAAATAATACCTTAATGAGGGCATTTAGAGGCAAAGGGAAGCTGAATTCCCACACCAGGAGGCCTGGGTGAGGTAAACCACCTCACTGCAGTTTTCTCAGGAAGAAAGACTCTCTAGCAAATGAACAACACTCCGGTGTCAAGTTGAGAGTGAAAATATTAGAATAAAAATGAATGTACGCGTTTCATTTTCCACAGCACCTATATTCATATTGGGTTTCTTGTTCGAAAAGCAGTTACATTTTTTTTGTACAGGCTACATTTAAAATGGTGGGACATGAATTTGACATGCTCATTTGCCATTCAAGGCCAAAGCGGTAAGACTGGAATATTAGATAAGTAGAGAGTGAACAACATTATAATTAGGCCTACATTTCTTTCATAATATCATTACGTTTTGCTAACACCGCAGGCCTCCCTCCCTCCTGTCATCATCCCACTCTTAAAATGCACCATTCACAATCCTGACATCAAACCTGTTTGAGCTTTTTTAGGGTCCCATTTCAGATGTTGGTACATGAAACAAGTCTCTGCCAGAGAGGTCTATACCTCTTTGAAAGGAGACCTTAAAACAGTGGTGGTGAAGCCAATCCCACTACAGCCAAATGTGCCCTGCCACTGAAGGACAGTGTGGGGGTCAGAGGGAGGATGAGCTGCCTTTCTTCCAAGAGCTCAATAAACCGCCTGGACTAGAATGGGGCCACAAAAACCACCAAGCCGAGGCGTGTAAATACAGGGACGACCTGTGTCCATGAAAGACACTGTCCAATTGCCGGATGCAATTTATCAGAGTATTGCTTTTTTATGAACTAATATATTAGGACTTGTTACCTCTAAATTGCACAATAAATAACCAATATTTCCCGAAAGCCAAGGCTTGACCTCACTGTCTCTCAGTGATGTGCAAAACAAATGGTTTCTGAACAGCGCTGGCATCCCAGTTTCATGATAAACATAAAAAGGCAGATTCATAAAATGGCAATTACCAGTTTTGACATCAATTCCAAAGGTTAAAATAAACCCCAACAAACATTTCAGACTACTGCATGGACAATTACATGACTAAATAAAAAAAAAAACATCTAGAAAAGGGTTGGAAAAAACTCAACTCCTAGCATAGCAATTCTTTTTAATTAGTCAGTAGCAGTGTTAGCCGCACTAGCGAGGCTGGGCTATCGCTTGCATACTCTCCTGAGGTTTGAGCTAACTTAAAAGGCTGAGCTAAATGATTTAATCTCTGGCGTCACCTCCCGAGCTGCCGCCTCATCTGTATTTATGCCGTGCAGCGACACTAATTTGGGCAAGTATATCTGCATGCACTATTCCGATGACCTGCGCCGGGGTGTGGAATTAAACAATGTCAGCGGCAAGAGCACATTCTAACAACCCTTAAATTCCACAGTCAAATCGATCAGGGGACAGGTTTCTGACAGTGCAAGAGGACCATGAAATAAGCAATTATTGAACCATCTACTCTATTCTTGGAGCGTCGGTGTGAAATGGGCAGGTTGTCCCTTCCTATAATAACATCTTGCACGGTGGGAACTTTGCGAGTGGCATGTTATGAACCCGAGGTAGGTAGAAAAATCGGAGGAAAAAAAATGCAAGCCAACATAAGGAAGGCGAAAGAAAATGGACTGCAGAGGCTGACAAAATATGTTGATTACTGCGCTTGACAGGGAGAGCTTTCAGATTTTCTATCGTGGTTGGAGAGTAGGAGAGAGGCTGACGTGGAGAGAGGGCAAGACAGAATGAGAGGAAGAGAGAGAGAGGCAAATGAAGGGAGTGTGTGTGTATGTGTGTGTGTGTGTTTGTGTGTGTGTGTGTGAGTGAGTGTGTGAGAAGCTTTGGCCCAAGCTTGCTGTGCTGGGCATCTGATCCGGTCTGGGTGTCCTCTCAGATCCCGTGACAGATAATCCATCAAAAGCTCAAGCTGTCTGACAGGGATGGATTTCAGCACTGGGGTCTCGATATCTCACTTTGAGCCATGAAGGGCATACACATAGTCTTTCTCTATCTCTCTCTCACACACTCTTTCTCTCTCTCCCTCTCTCTCTCACACACACACTCTTGATCACACATACTCTTCCATGATCAAAAATCTAGCGGTCACTCCAAGACAAGTTTGAAAGTGGAAGCGGAATCTTTCATGCCACAGCCTTTGGATATCAAAGATCTGCTGTAGACTTCTTAAAGATGGGCGCCAAGACAGCAAATCTTCGAAAGATGTGATGACTCAGTGTTTCTACTTATGCCAGTGACCACCCTTTGCCAGACAACCAAAGATGAAAGGTTTCATGACTCAGCAGCATACATCTGATCCCAGTCCATCACGCTCATCCCAAAGCCCACTCATGCAGACACAGAGAAACATATCAGACCGGTTTCTTCTCTGCTTTTTATTTTTCATTTAGTTCAACTCTTTAAGACAATACATTTCTAGAGTAGACATATATTGCTTAGTAAAATACATTCATGATTACAAAAAAAGATAATTACAATTATATATATTGGTTATTTCAACAGATTTGATTTTTTTCTTTCAATTTGATGTTTGAAATGTTTCCATCTCAATGTAGGCACAGTAAAAAGCAATCTAATCACAAATTAGTGCACTTGTGTCAAAAAGAAAATAATACCCCTCACATTGGCCAAAATAAAAAGGAACACAGAAGTGTTGGCAAAGTCCTCACATCATTTTATAGAACGCCACAATGACATCAGCACCTGTTCACCCAATAACCAGCTAACAATAGCATCTCATAAGCTCCCCATTAAGGCTTGAACAATGACAAAAAGAAAAAAATAATAACACATAACACATGTAAGAAACAAGGTAATAAGTCACTTGAGGAACAGCTTTTATGTACGACAGCCATGTTTAAAGTATCAGCCACTTAACAAGGCCATGCGTGGGCTCTTAAGAGAATGCATCACAGAAGTAATTATAGTGTCACACAAGAAGCGTTCACAGCTGACATTGGTGCCTCCACTCCTGACAACAACCCGGGTGAGTTTTTTTTTTTTTTAATCACCTTTTCAAACTCAAGCTCAAAAACTCTAACAAGGACACCTCATTATAAGACCGGCCACACACCGATTTCTCTCTTTTCATTTGTGATTTTTTGTGAAGTGTCTGGAAACAATGAGGACTTTACTGCACTTTCCAGGACAGAATGACCAGTGAAGGAAGTATTACTTATGAATACAAACACAAAGACACAAGGTGAAGTGGTGTAGACCAACCTGAGCAAATCTGACGAATGATTTGGCAACAACAAAACAATACTGCACGTGTGTGTGTGTATGTGTGTGTGTGTATGTGTGTGTGTGTGTTGGTCCTGCAAGCTTCTATTTCCGGATGCTGGCTACGGCCTTTTTAGCAGCATCGTCCAAGTTTTCAGCGGCGGTGATTGGCAGCCCACTCTCCGAGAGGATGCGCTTGGCCTCCTGGACGTTGGTCCCTGCGCATGCACGCAAACACACACACACACACACACACACACACAGAGAAAGGAAGAAGAGAGGAGGCGTGATGACTTTGGTCATGGGCATGTGCAGGCCCAGCGGGCTTCCTAGTAACTCTTTCTCGCCTTCCCTGCGAGGCTCACAGACAAACCCAAATACTGTTGAGTGCATCTGGAGAGACACGTGCGTCCCCCGTCCACTCAGTGATCCACTCCGCTCCGCTCTGCTCACACACAGATGCTTTCGCCATCAGACACCATCGCCAGGGGCCAAATGCCCACGCCACCCTGGCCACCCCCCCCCCCCACATACACACTTTTGGCAGAGGACTGGAGGGCACCAGGGGTGCCAGGGAGCTCCAAAGCATGTGTCTGAACCAGGGACAGCTGCTGCGGGCCTTGTTGGGTGGGCCGCTACCACTGCTCATGCCCCGGGGCCCAGATGAATGCATAGCTGGCTTTTTTTTGTCTGGGGGGACCCCCTGGAGCCAACGAATCTGTTCGGTTGCCTGCGGCCCCAACCCACTGAGAAGAGGCACCCAACCTAACCACACACACACACACACACACACACACACACTGACAGAGACACATGCATGGTCCAAGCACTACATGCACTGCATAACAGCACCAACCACAGAGCCAAGGTATCCAGCCTGACACACTCCACTGAAACCATCAAAGAGGAGTAAAACAACAGCAAGGGAGAGAAAGAGAGAGAGAGATATAGAGAGAGATGAAGGGAGGGAGATCAAGAGAGAGAGATGAGGTGAGAGAATAACAGAGTGGGATGGTGTGTCTTCTCTGTTCATTGGAAAGAGTGAGTGAGTGATTACGTGGGAGTGTGTAAGAGAGAGCGACAATCAGAGAAGAGTGCGTGTGCAATGAACAAGAAAAGAGAGGGAGAGGGTGGCATGGATGGAAGGAGGGAGGGATGGGAGGACAAAGGGAAAGGGAGAGAGAGATAGTGAGGGAGAAAGAGAGGGAGAGAGAGAGAGAGAGCTGGAGTATGAGGGAGGGAAGACAACAGCGGGCCAGCTGTTGCTGCTGTCACTGAGTGATTTCACAGGTGAGTGTGCAGCTGCAGGGAGGGTCTTCATAAAGACCGCGTGACAGCACTCTGGGTCCGCAACACACTCCTACTCTTTCCATCACTCACTCATCGCCTCTCAAACACACACTCACACACACTTACTTAAGCACACTTCCCCTTTCTTAGACAGACACACACACACACGCTCATATATACACACTCACTATTTCAAAACACATTTGCTCTTACTCACATGCACAGACACACAGAGAGAGACAGACAGACAGACACACACACACACACACACACTTTCTCTACCATGGGTCATACAGTATGCATTAGGACACTGAGTGGGAAGCGCCTTTCTCTTCTTCAAATGCTTTTTCTTTAGTCAGAGATACCCTCTTCTTTCTCTCACCTACACACACATACCATCCTGCCCTCTCTGACATACACACACACACACCCCTCCTTCATATGCAGATGTCTGCTATGGAGGGATTCTATTATCCTCTCCTCCCTTTTGCCCAGTTCTTTTGGAATGCTGATTCTGTCTGCCATTCACTTCAAAAGGACTGACACTGGAATACATCACTGTGTGTTTTATGTGACTGTTTATACACACATTTATGGGGGGTTCTGTGCATATGTGTGACTGAAACTCTGACACGGGCGCACTTGTGTATGTGCAGGGGGTACACAGCGTGTGTGTGTGTGTGTGTGTGTCCGTGAGTAGTAGTGTGTACATAGGGTTCTGTGTGTGTCTATGTAACCTTGACTCTAGACACTAACACTGACACAAGCATGCTTGTGTGTGTATGTGTGTGACCCAGACTATACGGTGCTGGGTACATATGGCAGTCTCTGTGTGTGTGCCTGTGTGTGCGTGACCCTGACTCTAGGTCACAGGTGTGTGTGTGTGTGTGTATGTTTGTGTTTGTGACCCTGACTCTCGGGCACTGTGGTGTTGCACATGATTCCCACCCTGCTGGCCTGGTGAGTAATTACGGCTGATATCTATCTCGGGAGAGAGTGGATGTTCTGATCAATAGCAGTTTCACGAGGAATTCAATTACCAGGCCCACTTAACTCCTAATATTTCAGCGCTTTTCCTCCGCCTGCATAATCACTAATTTCTAACACGTCGCATGCGTCTGGCAGAAAACAATCCATTGATTGAGGAGAGGCGGAGTGGGGAGCAGTCAATGGGTGCATTATACAACACGAGGCACACAAGGTATCAGTCATTATTGAACATGGAATATCACACCTTGATGTGGAGCAGTTGATCGAAACCCACATCTTCCCCACTCATCCCTAAGCACTCTAAGAACCCCATACAGCTCAATGGCTCAACACATGTGGAGAGATAGTAGCTGCTCCCAGATAAGCAATAAAGCCACTCTATGGCCTTAAACAGAAACTGTGGCACACCTTGATGTTTCTGTTTTTACAGTTGGTAGTGTAAGGCATGTTAATTGGTTTGCTTGGACATATGTGTATGCGTGGGTTTGTGCAGGTGTCTGCATCATGTCTGTGCGTAAGAAAGTGCATGTATGCATATGAAAGTGTGTGTATGTGTGTGTATGAGAGCCTGTGTGCACGTGTGTGCCTGTCTGCCTGTGTATGAAAGTGAGTGTATTTGTGTGTACAGTGTGAGAGCATGTGTGTGAATGCATGCATGCCTATGAATGTGGGAGAAAGTTTGTGTGTGTCTGTGTGTGTGGAGTGAAGGGCTAGGTGATAGCAGGCAGAGGGCTCCCTCGTCTCCCTCTCTCATCTCCCCTCCTCTGAACTCCTCCGGCTTACTAGGTGTGTGCTCTCACCTGCCACCACTAGGTGCTGCCAAAGACCTACTCACCGCCTGGCCATAGCGCTCCACACAGCCAGTGCACTGGCCCCTTTAAGAAAGGGAGAAGAAGAAAGAGAGGGGGGATGGTGGTGGTGGTGGAGTATTTGCACAGAAAGATCCTTTAAAAGGTAGAAAAAGACATGGGAAATGGTGAGCAAGAGAGAGAGAGAGAGAGAGGTGGATTTGGAAGAGGGGATGATCCAAGTGGATAGGTCCATGCTGAACTCTACCCAAATCTGGGCTGGACACCTCCGGGGGGGGGGATTTGGCAAAGAGGGAGCCAATTGGCTACACAAAGCTCCGTGTTTGGCTCCAAAAAGCCAAATGTCCACCAGCAGGCTCTCCATTCGCAGCTTAATGTTAATGGCAGATGATTAGAGGAGGGTTGTACCGTGGTCCTCACACAGGACGGGGGCGTCACAGGATGGAGATGAGGAAAGCCAAGCGTGTGGAGGGGCTCTGCTGGCACACTGGCAATTAGAGTGCTGCTGTAAAGTTGACATACTAGCACAGCCAGTGCTCTGTTGTTCCGTTTTGATTATCTTTTTTTCATGGGAGAGGAGATCCTGTGTATGCTTTCTCATCTTACTCTACATGTTGATGTGTGTGCGAAGATGGAGAGCCCTTCTTGTTCTCAGCAGAACTCGCAGGCAGTTTTCTGAGCGCGTGGGTGAGCGAGTGAAAGAGAGAGAGGAATGGAGGAAAGGATAGAGAGACAGAGAGATGAAAGAGAGAGAGAACTCAAGAGGTCAGAAGCTGAAAATGGCAGGCATCATTACTCTTTCTCAAGTTTATGGATTCTGAGCATGTCTACAGTGTGTGTGGTGTGTGTGTGTGTGTGTGTCTGCATATATCGCTATGTGTATATCTGAGTGTGTATGTGTGAGTACTGTATATGTGTGCTTGTTGTCTCTGAGTGTGTGTTTCTGTGTGCATTTGTATGTGTGTGTCTATGTGATGGCGAGTCTCATGGTAGCAGATCCCTCTATTAGATTTGTAATGACACTGTCAGGGATGGGAAGAAGTCATCACAGGGCCCTTCAGTGGGATCACAGTCTCTTTTAATTGCATTTGGAGAGGAGGCCCCATCCTCCATATTTCCCCCCTTAAACACTAAATTGCCTCCACTTTCCGAGCGACAGGCACGGCGGCGGCCCCTCTAAATCAATAGGTAAGTAAGGGCTATAAGGAATATAATGGCTTTCGAAGTGGGGCCAGATGATCCCCGCGGGCTCTTTAGTGGAGGCCGATGTGAGTGCATGGATGGACGGCTGGGCTCTCAGAGAGAAGGCAGCAGTCAGTCACTCCGCAGCACATCTTCTGACACAACACACACACACACACACACAAACACACACACAGACACACACACTTACTCACTCTTGATGTCCTCATCTGTCTTAAACACATACACACAGACACAGACACACAATCTTGTTGTTCTCATCTTTCTCTTTTAAACACATACACACACACCAAGACCATTTATATTTGTTTCTCTCTTCACATACACACACACAGAAACACACCCGCTCTCCCTCTCACTCATTCTCTAACAAGCACGTACACGCTCACCTTCTCATTGACATTTATACTGACACCGCTAAATATAGCGGTGTCAGTCAGTCTGGAGTCTTCTTTTTACTGGGCAGCAATCTCCAAGACAATATTAAAAACTCTGTGCCCGGTTTCAAAATGTGTCCATAACGATGCAGACAGGCATTGCAGATGCCAAAATCTCTTCCCAATGCTGGTCAAGTACCCCATAGCCTCCCTTTAAGAAAGGAGTTCAGAGAAAATGCAAGACATTTGTTTTTGGTCATTTTTTTATTCAGAAAGTGTATCACTGTGACCCATTCCTCCCGAGCTTGCTCTGATGCATACAAATTGGAATATAATATAAACATCTTACTCTCTTTCTGGACACACACACAAACACATGCACACACACGCACACACACACACAGAGTCAACACCGCACCCACTCCCACTCCTTCCTTCCAAGACGAGGGGGCCGGTGGATGCTGATAAATGTTCTGTGCATATTAACTCGCTCCTGGCCATTTTCTGCGGTCAAATGAAAACGGCGCCCTTACCGGCATCCCCCGGTAATGGAGGCAAATAAGCCTTTTAGCACCATTTAAACATCATTAAACACACGTGGCTGAGCGCAGAGTGCTGAATCAAAATAAACATAATTGGACGGGAGAAGTGCCTTGCGACTTGAGGAAACCGTGCGTTTGGGGAGGAGGTGTGTGGGGTGGTGACGCCGCTGCTCTTGGTGATTCTGGTGGGGGGCTTCATCTCAAGCGACGCAATCTGCCCTTGTCAGCTTTCTGCTGGGTGACAGACAGGCTAAGCTAACTTCTGCTGCTCTCTTCTCGCTGAGGGGGATTTGCCTTGAACATCCAATCAGCACCAGACAGAGAAAGATATGAGAGAGAGAGAGAGAGAGATAGATAGACAGGGGAAGGGAGGGAGAGAGAGCTCCCCAATTAATAGTGGCACACTTAATCCCCATCTTATCCGCCTGAAGAACAGCTTGCTATTATTACAATCAATGGCCAGGGAGAGAGGTCGAGGGTGGGGGGGTGCTTGTCAGAAAAATAACCCCTTTAAGATTGATTCATAGTGATGCCTTATAGTGTCACTCTAATGGTGGAGTTTAAACTTCAATTGACCTAGGCTGGTCAAAGGTCATGACCTCTGGTGCACCACCAACCACCACCAGAAGTATAACAATCATTTTCACAAAAAAAATAAATAAACGGAACTAAACGCCATGTTGTCTTCATTTCAGAGTTAGGATCTTCACTTGCTAGGAGTTTGCTAGGAGCATCTATGTCCGACCCACTCTTTCATCAACACAGCCGTCCAAATCTCTCTCTGAAATGAAAGATGCATCGATGCCTCTCTTACAGTTCTTGCTGCTGGGCAGGTCACGTCTGGATCGATGCGCAACTAAACATGCTCTAAACCCTCGACCAAGGGACCAATCTCGTAGACGCTCTGTCAGGTGCGGTAAGGAGCCGACCTGACGGGCTTTATTGATCTCCCACCGATGCGTTACTGTACCGTGCCTTTTGAATTTCATCTGGAGTGCTTCCACACATTCTTTTAGCGAAGGCTGTTCCCTGAAAATGCAACCCCTGCGCATCCTACCTGGGAATGGAGACCAGAGCAGCGGAACAGCTGAACAGCAAATGCCTTTCTGTTTTGTATTTCGCTCACACCTGCAGTCTCCTTTTTGCCCCAGGATGCGCTAAAACACCACACGTATAAAGAGTGTGCGTTCGTGTGTGTGTGTATGAGAGAGAGAGAGAGAAAGAGTGAGAGAGGTTGTTCAGAAAGGGGACAAATGGAGCACAGTGAGCTAATGGAGTGGAGGATTTGTCACTTTTCTCAGGACATGGGAGTCAGCTGTTTTCAGCCAATTATCCTAATGACCAGATGGGCTGGGGCCACGCGGCCTCCCGTCACTCCGCCGCCATTAGCATACGCAGGTGAGAGGTCTGCAATCAACGCCGTCACCAGTCCGCGCAGCGCCCACTTCCGCTAACAACCCATGCTCCACCAGCTGAAGTGTGTGTGAGTGTTGAGGTGTGTTTGTGTATGTGTGTGTGGTGATGTGATGGTGATTGGGGAAAAAGAAATGCGTGTAAGAACACCTGAGCAGGTATGATGCCAGCTGACCTGACAGCAGTGGTTGCTCTCCCTCCTTCGCTTCTGTTGAGATGCTGTTGGCAGCTGTGAGGTGTGAATTACCATTATGCCAAAGGGGGTAAAGCCACCAAACACATAAATATGGTCTTGGAGTGAATCTGCCTCGAAGGGTGAACTGTTCACCCTTTGTGTCCTGTCCAAACATGTCTTTACAGACCAGTGCTGACAAGTGGCAAAGGGCAAAGCAATGCTGAGTTTGGAAACCTATTCAAGAGTCTCTGCTGGGAGGGCAGAAGGGTGATGTGGGATTATATTATGCCTTTAATCTGATTATCTGATAGAAGATTGATATTTTATTTAGTAACACTAGACTATGTCTCAGGGCGTTTTGCAGAGCCCAGAGCCTGAAACCCCTCAAGCAAGCCCTCCGGCAACAACTTTAACAAGTCATCATAAACAATACCGGCTAATAATACTGTCTAGTGACATATCAATAATATAAGCACCCAACACTCTAACATGCCTGCCAAAGTGAATCTGCAGTGGATGTAATACATCTGAGCAACAAAAGATTTGGATGTAATCAGACCTCAAAACAAATACAGTTTTTTTAGGCACCAGAGGCTATATGTGGCGAAACACACTGCAATCGGGGTAGCGTTAGCCAACGCCAAGGACACAGAATCATGGCAGCTAACAGTGAGGATGCAAGCTAAAGACACAAGCTAAAAACAGCTGCTCCTCCTCTACTGCAAAAAGCTGGAATGGAATCACACATGCATGCTTCTGGAGGGTGTGTGTGTTTGTTTGTGTGTATGTGTGTGTGTGGGGGGGTGGAATTGGCTCTAACTGTTAACAGATGCTGCTGATGCTGCAAGCATGACAATTTTTCAAGAGTTTCTCCATTTAGCAGGTTTAGCCCTCCACACTATTTTCCTCATTTACAAGCTTCACCCTGTTAGCAGCTTTATAATCGAAGCAAATCAACAACTCACACGCTCACTCATTAGTACCAGGATGTGCTGTGACCCTACAGTTAGTTTTAACTGGAGAATTTAACTGGTAGAAGATGCAAAGGGGAATGAAACCAGGGAGAGATAAATGCCGTGGTGGAGATATCGAGCAGGAGGTTACCTTCAAGACGCACAACCAACGGCACCTTTAGTTCCAGCTCCCGGCAAGCCTTGGTGATGCCGTTGGCGATGATGGCACAGTTCACGATGCCCCCAAAGATGTTCACCAGTATGGCCTCCACCTGAGAAAAATGCATATTGAAGAGGGGATGTGATTCTCCATCAGGGCAAACAGCAAAGCACAACAGTCTAACACAAAGCACAAACACTACAACAGGAAATGACAGAGCACTTCCATTCATGAATACTTTCGGACTAATTCATTGGGGTGCCTTCATGTTTGTTTAAGAGCTCAGCAAATGAGTGAATGTGGGGGACACTGCAGTTAATGCCGTTTACACTGGGCAACAGGAACCTCTCTTATTTACAGTACTTAAAACTAGCGTTAGCATTCTATTTTAGCACTGTTAACACAAGACAGACAGCATTCATGATCATTGCATGTGATCACGTTTAAAACTCACATGACAAAGAAAAGCATTTAAAAAGGACTGAGCTGACACTGCATAACAATAGGATTTCTATACTTTACATTATTTCATCAACCTGTTTCAGCAAAAAGCAAATAACTGAATATAATCTTCTACTTGTTCTTTGGTTGGGTATGAGCGTATGTAAATGTGTGTGTGTGCGCGCGTGCGTGCGTGTGTTAGCACCTATGTGAGAGAAAGAGAGAGGGAGGCAGAGAGAGAGAGAAAAAAAGTTAAAGTGAGAAAGAAAGTTAAAGACAGAGAAAGTCAGAGTGAGAATGAGAGTGAGTGAGTGAGTGAGATAGATAGATAGACAGATAGATAGAGAGAGAGAGAGAGAGAGAGAGAGAGAGAGAGACTGGAGTTGCGTGAGAAGAACTCTATTAGCATCATCTTTTAGCTTGTTCTAAAAAAAAAAAAAAAAAAAAAAAAAAAAAGACACACCTGCCATGAGCTATATCACAATTCAACTTTCAAGTCTAGGTGTTGCTGTTAGTGTCAAAACACCTTCATGGAGACAAAAGACAACAAAGAAAAAAAGAAAAGACAAAACAGAATGAAGCTAGATACCAACACAGCTAAATAAACATTGTCTGCTCCCATTAACAGGCCACTTGGAAGATGAGGCCAAGGCTCCCGTGGCAATTCCAGCCATTTCGGGCACTGACTCAGAAGTGTGTAAGGACTTCTGACAGGCTTTTACAGCATGAAGACAGGGCCTTTTCTCAGCAGCAGACAGACACACTGGCAGCCAGTGTGTGTGTGTTTATGTGTGTGACTGTGTGTGTGTGTGGATCTGGTCCCTCTGATCTTTGGGCCTCTCTACATGCTCCAATTGAAGCAAGGGGATTTGGCCTCTCCTCCAACAAAAGCCTTTTTCTCGGCCGAAGACACACATTGACGACAGAGTGGAGATGTAAAGACCTGACGTCTCACTCTCAATTAGTCTGGAGACGTCAGGGGGCCTGAGCAAACAGCCTCGCCTCAACAATGCTCAGACCCACACCTGTAAATTATGTGAGTGTGTAAAAAATGTGGACTCATGGACTCATACCTCATTAACGCTGCATATTCTACATGCTCTACATGAAATATGGGGACGCCCGTGAATAACTTTCACAGTCTACACAATGAGAAGACAGAAAGGTCAGTTCACCAACTGACAGTTGTCATTGTATACCCTTACAGTGCAAAATATAGACTGCATGTGTGTGTGTGTGTGTGTAAGAGAAAGAGAGCCAGCTGTCAGGAGCAAAAGAGAGCATGGGTT
This sequence comes from Tenualosa thibaudeaui, assembly GCA_027481765.1. Classification (NCBI taxonomy): domain Eukaryota; kingdom Metazoa; phylum Chordata; class Actinopteri; order Clupeiformes; family Clupeidae; genus Tenualosa; species Tenualosa thibaudeaui. The sequence continues at coordinate 7,324,083 of JAIFZK010000003.1, forward strand.
ACAGTCAACCAGCACGTTCACCTGTTCATCACTGTCAACTGGGAGTGGCACTGGACAATTAAAAGCAGAGGTGCTGGACAATACCCTCTTGCTTTTGTGACAGCATCTCACACACACACACTTTCCCACACACATACATTTCTTATAGACATACTGAGTAGTGTGAAGAAACCAATGACATGGCTATATTACACAGGTTTACTCAGATGAGTTAGTCAAGGTTGATGCAAGAGAGAGAAAGCAAAGGCCATCTTTACCCAACAGGACACATGCTTCCACTGGCAAGTTCAACGCAGCAGACAGGCCAAATCTGCTGCTGCCAGATGACATTGCACTGAAACATGTCAATACAGCAACTCCACTCAAGTCTAGACCTGCCACTGATCTCCCTCAATACCTGTCAAATTGTCCCCATGTGTTGGTATGTGTGTGGGTGTGTGGCATCTTCAGTCAATACAACACGCGCAAACACACACACACACACCATCTGGCATGACGTCTCACATTATAACCTCAGCTAATGCAGTCGGTTTTCATCTTAGTAATCACTTCATGACCTTATGTCCACCTGAGAAATGCAAATTATGAAGCAATCTATCCAGCTCATCTATCAGCTCAAATGTTCTATGAAGGCTGAGTCACTCAGTACAGGAAAACAAACAATAAGCCCCACACCACAATTAGCATCCAACCCTCCTTCTTTTCCCATGGTGTCCTGAGCAGAGAGGTTGCCTAGTTCTCAAGGTATTCTGGGGTCACCCAGAAGTCTGCTTCACGGCAGCTCTCTCATGAGGGGCTTTGGGAGAGGGTCTGCCAGTGTAGCCAACCGCCACTAGAGGGCACTATAGCTCAAGGTCCAGTGCCTAAGGTATCCAGCAATGGAAAGGACTTGCTCTGTCACTGTCAGCAGCCCATTTTTCAATTCCGGCTTTATTGAGCACCATCATATTTCTTCCACTCATGCGTCTCCTATTGACATCTATGTATATTAATGATACACGGGACATGATTTATGTATTGCCGTACACAAGTAAATGCAGTTGGGAAGCACGCAGTTGGCTTTGCACAGTCTGAATGTGACACTTGAGGAAAAGAAAAAGATATTTTGAGGATTTATTTTTTTCCCCCAACACCTGAATGCTTAAGTGCAGGACTACTGGAGAGTCAGCCTAAAGACACTGTGCTGATTCACATCAAACTGATGTGGACTGATTGGAGGAAAACGTGTAAGCAACTTGTCAGACTATTTATGACTTTAGTTTTGGCGTCAATATTAGTTCATTGCCACACCTTTCATCTTTCACTTTTCTTGCAGTGGCTTTTCACACCCTTTTCCTGAAAATCAGGTTCTGTAGCTGCACACGATAAGTTTGCATTTAGGTGCGTTGTGTGATGTTTTGGAACACTCTCAACCAAAACAGGAGTGATGCTGAGTGTCGATCTCCCGGCTGGTAACCTTGACACTCTGGTGAACTCAGAGAGCAAGGCGCAGAGAACAGACACGGGTCTTCAGAGGCACGTGGCTCAGACACCAATGGCTTCCAGTGATTTTATGCCAGGGCATTAGGAAGGCCCAAGTCACAGTGCTCTAGTTTCCTGTTCTGTGGTGGTGGTGGAGGGATGGGGAAAGACAAAGCTCAAGTGGTGTGTTTAACATTGGTCCAGAAAAAGGAAGTAAGTTTGTGTGTGTGTGATGGTGGTGGCTTGGGGGGTACGAGATTAAGAAAAGCTTTGGTCGATTTGCTTTGGATTTTATGTCAAATCTGGTCCATCACAGAGAAGATTCTATCGCACTGAGTTTGTGATCAGACCCTGCATAGAATGCAACATGTTTGATCCCTTGCTGGCAGCAGTGATTACTTGTTTTGTATCCACATGGGAAAAAAGAAGACAAAAAAAAAAGACAGACACTTATATAGGAGAAGACGCATCACTTAAAAAGTCCTCCCTTTGAAATATATTGGTGCCGTTGGTAGTGCAAAGATGATAGAACTAATCACATTATTGGATACAGTATGACTGATGGTTAACCTTTTGTTTACTATCTGTCACCATGGTGATAGCCATGCCGCGAATGTTGGCGCAGACATAGTGAGCAAATTGCCACTTTAAATAATGTCTTTTTAAGCTTTAGTTGAACATTCTACAGGTTGATTTTGACATTCAATGACATACATTGTTCAATTCTTAAACAAGGATTTGCACAATATACTTTTTAAGTCAGTACCACTGATCTGGAGTTTACAATATATCTACCCATTCATTTTGATAGGGCCTGGTCTTGTTAATCCCAAAAAGCTGCCTAAAGGTGTTCCAAGATGGTGGCCAAGTGAAGAGACTTGACCCTAATAAAAGAAAGTCAGGGCTTGACAAAGAGGTGAACACAGACCTCTCTGTATGTAGCCAGGCTAGCGCTTCACTACAGTACAGTCAGGGATCTCTCCATTAGCTTAGGTTTCCTTCGACAAATTTGTTGTTCACAGTATCTGCCCACGAGGAAGGAAACGTACGGCAGATGAGGGATTGCAGACGCTTTGCACAATGTGAAACAATGTGGAAGCTTTTGGTGCGCCAGGCTAGTTTGTAAGTACACCTAGTCAAAAACTAGACTGGCAGGCACTGTGACCTTGACAGCCTCTCTTGAGGGGCCTGGTTGGGCCCAATCATGGCAGCCCGTACCTGAGAGCTGCAACCGATTCAAGCTCCACATAATGCCATCATGCCACTCAGCTGCTCAGCACGCCGTCAAGGCTCTTTGCCTTCAAGCGTCTCAATGGCTGAAGCAGTCTTTTGAGGAGCATTATGCATGCCATAAACCAGAGTCGGTTACAAAAGAAAATCTATTTGCAATGCAGGCAGTAGAGACACAGCTAGAACTGTGAAGGAGACATCTGTGATAAAAACAGGCCCAGTTTTGTGCTTAACAGAAGCAAGATAGAAGTGCCTGAATGCTTGTCTTTACTGGTGCAAATGGTAAATAGAGTAACATTGTAAATTACAATGAGAAAAAGCACCTCTACAGCTACAAATGAGAATGGACAATGACAATGTCCAGGTACACAGCGATCTTTTCTGTTTGCTCCACCATCAGGCTATATTTACAAAGATTTTAAGCCATACTGCTTGAGGCCCCTGTGACTGTGACACACACACACACACACACACACACACACACACACACACACACACACACACACACACACACACACACACACACACAACCCCCAATGTGACAAAGCCATTTATCCTGTCCAAAGCACTGTCTGTTGTGCTTAATGACAACAATTTGATAATTGTGAGAAACAATACCACTTTCAAAACAAAACCCTAACAGGGTTAGCCTGCCACATTCGGCAAGGCATTAGTGCAATGGGCCTGGCAGCGAGGGATGACGATCCTGTATGGGACGGAATTATCACTGCGGCCACATTCACATCTGCACCCTTGCTGACCGAGGCTAATCTGGCTTCCATCCTTTGTCGTACATAAGGCGATTGTACTGACCAGACACAAATGCTCGCCTTTCAGTGGCCTATTAGTGCCATTGTTTTGCGTTATCTTTCCTACGCAGACCATTCTGGTTTTCATATTGTTCTCCAATGTGTTTTTTGTTGTTGTTGTTTTGTTTTGACATTTTGCCAAAGAAATCCCTCCCCCAAAGCTCACAGCATTGGGGGAGGGAGGGTCAAAGGTTAAAAAAAAAATTCAAATGAGGAAGTGAGGAGGAAGCCACAAGGAACCGGTCATCCATCTCTTGTTGCTTGTTGTTAGCTGCTACCATGGCGATTATGCAAGGCTGCTTTCTATGAGGCTGAGCAGTAAAAGGCAGACGGATCTCCTGAGCTCTTGCTTTTTTGCCATTAAATATTTACACTGAAAGCATGGGTACAGCCTTCTTGCCATGTGTTAATGACACTATGGGCTGACAACAGCTACATATCACTACTAATAAATGCCGCCTTCAGTAGACCTTCACTTTGCAAACATCATTATCTCCATTAATGTCTGCCCATCACCGAGAGCCATAAAACTACTTTGGAGAACTTCAAGTTGAAGGACACTTGCTTGAGGACAAGCAGCAAATCCAGCAGCAACAAAGAGATGGACGGTTGGAATCTTACTGGCCATTTAATTTTTTTTTTTTGTTCCCAATTTCCAATTGGCTTCCTTTCAACCCCCTTTCTTTGGCAATATCTCAGTGGATCTAGGGGCTGTTTACCTCCCTTCAAATGCATTCCCTGTGGTGGGTGATTCCTCTGGCACCCACACCCAGGAGAGGAAGAGGAGAGAGAGAGAGAGAAAGAAGGGAGACAGACAGAGAGAGCGAGAGAGAGAGAGAGAAGCCAGGCCGGGCTCCTATTAAATGTTGGGATTGGGCCTGGCGAGGGGGATAAGAGGGAAATAATTATCCGGCCTGTTGAAGCATGACAGCTCCTCCGTGCCCCAAAGTGAAAGAGATGAAGCATTATGTCAAAAAATCAGTTCACAAACACAGACACATCTTGACACCGCCCATCAGAAGTTTCAGTTCCTGTTAGGAATCACTTGAAAAGTGGCAGCTGACTCCTTGATCAATAGACTGTGCAAGATTCTTTTTCTCCTTCCCTCTTCCCTCTCTTGTTTTCTCTCTCTTTCTCTCCTTGGCAAAAAAAGGCTAGCTCTTTGTTTACAATTCAAACAGAAACAGTTGGTAAACGCATAAGAAACACAAATGAAAACAACTTACAATTGCCGCCTCAGTAATATCAAATCTGCAAAACATTTGCTAAGATAAGAAAATAAAATCCATATAACCATTCCTGTTCACCATTGTAACACTGCATAATTCAACATAGAATTATGAATACAGCATCATGAGGTGTGCATTGGTTGAATGCTAGGCTTAGGATAAATAATGTATTACATATTTGGGAGAAATCTCACCACCTTTAAATTAATGTTTTGTGGCAATCTATGTTCAGTTAAAATGCTCATGAAGAGCTCTTGCAGCATTCATGGTGCCATGTCTACTAGCCTCCCTTGGTAAGAGTGGGGTCACAAACAATGGACCATGAGCAAAAGAGATTAGGGGAAAAAAGAAGAGATAGAAAGCAGTATGTGTATGTGACAGTATCTGTGTGTGTGTGTGTGAGAGTGAGAGTGAGAGAGTGAGAGTGAGAGTGAGAGTGAGAGTGAGAGTGAGTGAGTGAGTGAGTGAGTGAGTGAGTGAGTGAGAGAGAGAGAGAGAGAGGGGCGCGTCTTTGAATGATGGACCACATGAGCTCCCCCCCAGGTCTCATCTGAGTGCCAACCCGGCTCTTTTCTTTTCTGCCAAAGAAAGGAAACCAATCAAAGGAGAAATGGGTTTGCAGCCGTTCAGCGCAGAGGCGGTCTGGGGGAGAAGGAGGACGAGAAGGGAGGGAGGGAGCAGGCGAGTGAATGCAACGTCCCTGCGAATTGATACTCAAGCCGACCATATCCCCCTCAAGGTCTGCTGTGCTTTGTGGAGCCGCCTGTGAGGTTGTGAACTGTGACAGCTGCCTATCGATGGCCCTGCGGCAGATGAGTAAGACTGTCTTTTCAGACAGTCCGTCATTCAATTTCCAGAACACACTGGCCAAACTACCAAAAAAAAGACAGAGAGAGAGACAGACACTTAGATTGCATCTTATGTGACGAGGTCACACTCACAGACACATGAACACACACAGTGTATGGATTCAGTGTTTTCTTTTCAATGCGTGGTAACCTTATGACTCTGGAGAACGAATGTGATGGTAATTGCCAATTAGGAAGTGGGTCTGCTTTAAACAAACCCTAACAAGCAAACTAGTAAACAAACATACCAACCAAAAAAGGACCTTGAACCCATTTATCTTTCTGATAATGCATCTTGAAGCATAAAATAAGATGTCTGCAAACATAATATTCCCTCTTCAGTGCACTGAAGATCTACATATTTATTTCGCAAACCCCTACAACCATCCATTCTGTGACTCTTTATGCGATAAATGAAAATACAAAAAAGTTAACATACAGAAATGTTAAATATTGTCAGTGCATAGTGGTTAAGGAACCTGGCTAGTGTACAAGTAGCCTGAAAAGTAGTGGGTTTGTACAGCTGTCACCGTTGTGCCCTTGAGCAAGGCACTTAACCCTAAGTTGCTCTAGGGGAGACTGGCCCTGAACAATTGATAGTTGACAAGTTGTAAGTCGCTAAAGTCGCGTCTGCTAAATGCTTAATGTAAATGTAAATGTAAACAAGTAGGGGCCACAGACCCCTCCATGCACACACTGGCCAAACAATGTGAAGCCTGACAAAAGGCACAAAGGAGACAAACCCTTTTCAAGGACAAGGTACAATATTCATTAAGCCAAACTGCAGTGCCATCTGGATTCACCTGGAAGCCCATCAAGCCCCCCCGCCCCCAAATCACATTCATACTCTAACTACAGGTCTTGGGAAACGCTGCACGCCCTGCGCCCGACTGTCTTTAAAAAAATCAGTTCTTTGAGTAAGTGATTCGTTTCGGCATATTATCTGAATATATATGACAGATGTGCCTACACATATTCACAACACCAAAGTCTTGGCAGCTAGCTCTGGAGGGTAGGCTCTGTGCTGGAGAGAACGAAGTAAGTTTTGTGTGTGTGTGTGTGTGTGTCCATCAGGTGTGGTGGTGATGATGACTTGGCAGGACTCTTGTCTTCCTGTGCGACTCCACTGCTTTGACATAATGAGTCATCAGGCAGGCGGCAGTAACACCTGGATACTCTGGAGCTCACCCCTGGCTTCCAGTAAAGGACCTAGGCCCCAGTCAAAGGCCCAAACTCCGCAAACCCCCACTTCCCCTCGTTCCCAAGACTCACAGCTCAGCATGAAAAGTACTTCTACCTCCGGTCTCTATTATGGAGATGGCGACGGGCAGTTCCACTGAGGACTTTGTTGTTATGGCTTCAGAAGAGGCCATTAAAAAAAAGAAAAAGAAAAAAAAAAAAAACATAAAGTGGGACTTGGTGGGATGGCCAAGGTGGTGCCTAGCAGTCGGGAGCAGAACACTTGAGACCCAGCAGTGTTCACTTTCCATGTTTTTTAATCAGACAGGAGGAAATGGGAGCTCTGTAAGAGGTGTGCGTGTGCATGTGTGGTTGAGGGAGAGTCAGTGATCTGAATGGGCTGAATTCAAAACGCAGTCTCTTGAGAAGGGATCTCCACCTCTAGAAGGGGCACAGAGATGGAGAGCTGCAGCTCAGCAGGATGGAGAGAGACGACAAGGGGAGAGGGAGAGAAAGAGGGAGAGAGAGAGAGAGTGAGAGAAAAATAGCCTTGGATAAGACAGTATGGTTGCAGGAATGTTAGTAATTCAAGGATCCATTTTGTACTTCAGCACCTTGTGATCCTTGAGAGTACATCTACACTGATACACATGGCTTTGCACTCTTATGAGAAAACATTACATTAAAGAGCTTCCATGACACTCTGCAATGACAAGCAAATCCTACACAGGAAGTTTTTCCTCAACCTTCAACCCCCCACCCCAACGACAAACCCTCCTATCAACATCAATGACAGCCAGATGTACTGCATCTATTCCTCTACCTTATCACAGAGGGTTACAGTCAACAGACAGAGAGAACGCATAGGGTAGGTATGAATATCGCCCTGCACATATGGAACTAGTCATGCTCCTCCTGTCATGCACTTGCTAGGGGGATTCCTGTGGGATACAGTGTGGAGGAGGTTATGGTGGCTAGTGAGGGAATAGCACAAAGCCACTTAGTGTTGATTTACAATATCGAACACACCATTGGGCCCAGTGTTACGGATAATTGGTGATTAGCCAGTCATACCTGAATAGGACACTACAGGTTGAGGCATGACTCAAGAGCGTGATGATTTATTATAAGTGGTGTCCATGGGGGGGGGTGGGGGGTGATCTCGGAATGCTTCAGAAAAACAAGAGGCTCCGCAGAATTTCAAAGGCCTATGGAATGAAGTGCACTTGCTACATAGTGGCCTCGTGAGATTATGACTGCAAAAGCATTTCGGAGAACTCCACCCTCCTCTACCTTTATTCTTTCAATCAGCACGCAACTCTACCACGGCAGTTTGCAGAGCTCCAAGCCCGAATTGCTTTATTAAATTGAAGGAATGCATAATCATTCTGAACGGCATACATAATCACCTCAGAGAGCAGGCACAACAAACCAGCACTGAATATAAAAGACCAACACTCCCACTTTGTTCATAATACTACATGGTCAATCAAAATTAATTTATTCAAATGTATGCACACAGAAGGTCAATTATCCAAATGATTCTGATTCCAATTGCACCTGATCTTGGAAGCCAATGAGGCTTTTAAAGGGCAGCTGTGCGTTTTTTTGCAAGGCAAATCAGATGAGTTTAGTCGCAGTTTAGAACAACCCCCCCAATTTTTCCTAAGACAACACAAACACCTCAAAAAGGAGTTAGGCAACTGGTCATCTGACTCTACAGACAGAAGCGGCAGATATTAAGCTAGAAACTGTGGGCTGTTGAGCTGGCAATGAGCTGGAGGCAGTGAATGTGAATGCTCTACTCTCATGTTGCCTCAACCTACAGAGAATCTGAACAGCGGTCACAGGAGGTAAGGGATTCTGAGCACTGAACTTTGCCCACTGGTCTTTTGCTCTTTCTTTAGTTTGCATTTGATGTATTTCATATTTTTCTTTTCTTTTCTTTCTTTTGTCTTTTGTTTTTGTGTTTTGTTTGTCTGGTGCCATCACAGTATTGCATCATGTTGCTCTTGTCTCTGTGGGTTTGGAGGAAAGCAACTGGGGTTGGATGATTCAGAGGTCATACAAGGAGGAGACAAAGAGAGTGCAGGCAGTACCACTAGTGCATTCAGCTCCGTACAGATGGGATGGGCTGAGATGGCGTCGGGTGGAAGTATTTACGATGTGCAGCTGATGGATTCTTAATGCTCTGCTGCTTTTCATGACCCCACAGGTAAAAATCAAGACACTACTCTACAATAATAAATTCTTTAAAAAAAAACAAAATATCAATATCTAAAGAACCTGATGAGTTTGTAACCTATCCATTCAGTGTAGAAATTCAACTTCTTGAGCTTCTTGATATCCTCATGTGCAATGACACAATGAAGTATGTACTACTTTTATACTCAACCCTCTAAGAATACCAATGCAAAGGTATGGGCAATGTGGATTATATAAAGACAACTGACACTGCATGCATTCACTGCTTTTGCCCATATTTTTATGCGTCATATTTAGAGTATTCCATGATGCTGTGTTCACATACTATTTTATGTATGACTAATGCATCTTCACCATGCCCTAAAGTTGCCAATTTTACCCAACCATTTGTCAAAGAGGACAGCTATATTGTACAAATTCACAGTCGGTTATTAATGATGTTGGCTGTCTCAGAAAGTATCCCATAAAAGCAGAGGGGAAAACATATTTGTGCTCTATATTTAAAGGCAGCCAGGAAAAGCTGCAGCAAAACCATTGAGAGGAACCCAATAATTCACTTTTCTGGTACTGTTTAGCTAGAGAGGCAATTTAGCTGGGACGAAATAACCTCTGAAAGCTTTAATCCTGATGGATGGAACACTATTTTGATATTGCATTTTCTCCCTCTCCGGACCCCCCTCTAAAAATAGTTCCTTTTAAGACCGCTAATTTGTTATTCATCTGTGCGAATCAGTGAATCACAGCACTTATTGAAATGCGTCGACTAGGGTCTGGCGTGACGCGGTTTGAACCAAATGAGTAATTTAAAAATTGATAGAATACACATATTGCAGAGTCCCGCCACCCTCCCCTTCACCAAGGCTGCATGGGGGCCTAGGGGAGACTTGGTAACCACTGCCAGAATACCACAAATCAGGGCAAACAGATGGATGCAATCAAGATTTAATTTCCAAAGAGCTTGACATGGATACATACACTGATTGGATGTGTTGGGAAGCTTTTTTCCTCGTCTGTGCAGGGAGCCCCTATGATGTGTTCAGAGGCAGGGATCAGCAGCCGAACCGGCTGATGGAGTCGACCTCTAGCAGAGACCGCGGCAGATGCAGTATGTCTTTGGGAAGCCTGAACGCTCTTTGACGCGCGCCCCAGACCTCGTGAGACAGTTGCAACATTAATCTACATAACTCAGAGGCATATCAATTAGCCATTAAAGGTTTGCTCGGGTATTAGAGGGATCAGAGCAGAGCGGTCGAGTCGAGCCGGGGAGACGCTCCGCTTCAGAGCCTTGAAAAAGTCGATGTAAGGCCTCACGCTGAGTTTGCTGTCTCGTCTGGCCCCATCTCCACCCTCTCCCACCCCACACCCCCTACAACATGTCTCACCACAGGTGTAAGTGCCGCCCATCCACTAAGATCAGTGGTGGTCATGCTAATGAACCCTTCTTTCAAGGAGGAGAAGGTGGGGCCACAGCCTTTGGCTGCCACGGCTTCAAGATGTTCACTCCCATCCACTCTCCCCAATGCCCAGCCCAAGCCCCTTCCCACACCCCCGTGCTCCTCCCTCCGTTTCAGTAGAGAAAACAACGATCAGACCACCTTAACCCCACTACATGAAGCTCCCCCATATTGCTGTAACCCTCGTAGTGTTTCTCTGCTGTGCGTGGTAGATGTGGAGGAGGACGTGGTACTGGGAGCCCTTGCGGCCGCCTGAAAAGATGAGCTCCAGCGATTACAGAGAGAGACAGTTTTCTAATTATTCTGTCAAACATCAATCTGGTGGCTGATGCGGGGTCCTAGTGGCTGCTGATGGACAGTGTAATCACCGCTGTGCTTTAAAATGGAGGAGCTGCCGCCCGCTGCCAGACAACCCCCTGACAGAGGGACTGAAAAATGGGAAATGTGAAAGGCTCTATTCAACTCAACGTGGCAGTCCTGACCTGCCAAAAAAACTAAATCCTTTAAAATATATTCCCATTCCGAGCCCAGGCAAAAGGGAAAGGTGGGAACTTTGGGAATGGAGGGTATATAAAGAAAAAAGTGGAAACAAAATGAAGGATTCAATTTGCTCAAACAACCTTCCCCCTGACATCAGGTAATCTGCCCACAAGCATGCATGTCTCTTGGTTGACCAAATAATATGAGCATACTCCCTCTCAAACGTGTACCAACTGACAGCAGACATCCACTAGCTGTTATTGTTGCTGTTGTCGTTTTATTTTTTTATTAAAGTGCACTTATCTAATCCAGAGCTGGGCTCTCTGAGGTGTAACAGCTTGCTCAGGGGTGCATGTTGTTCTTGCAGGAGTGAGTAATGGGGAGAGAACGCAACCATCTCCTGTCCATCTCAGCTGCCGTCTGACAGCAGCAGATGCTCCTTCAGATATGGGGGGATATGGGGGCATGTCCGGCATTTCCTCTTTACGATGGTTGATAACCAAGCTGAAAGGGATGAACAGACTGAACAACACTTGTCTGAAAAGCTGGGGTTGCAGAGACAGAGATATTTGTGATTTGGACAGAGATATAGCAAACCCTTAATAGATAGCAGGTGATGAGACATCACACCAAGTCGTTTCACATACGGGTCAGGATCGTGGATGCTTGTATGCCCATTTCATTCATTTACATTTTTTTGCTTGCTTATTTTAATATTTGTCTCAGCCTGTCTGTCATCATCGCTGTGAAGTACTACACCCTTCAAACAGATGAGTACTGAGAGTGAACCTGAGACTTGAACAACTTGACTGGCAACTAATGAAAGAAACATTTCAGGTAATGCTCATCGTCTTCCCATTACCAAGGCAAAGAGGTGCACAGATCAGACAAGTGCCTCGTATCAAATCGGGCAGGCAAAAGCCAATTACAGTGACAACAATCTCTCTGAACTGCAGTCAGTGTGACTCCACATACACAGCAAACAGCTGAAGAGGAAGAGCAAACAGCGGGTCTGAAACCCCAGATGTAATACACAGAGCTGGATCGTGTGTCAGATCCATCTCGTCCGCTAAATGACTGTTGCCACTCCTCATTGATTGTGTTTATTTTGGGACAAAGGTAATTCTATTTTTTAATACAATGATCACATGGACAGACATTTTTATTTATTTATTTATTGGATCTGATGAGAGTTTTCAAAGCCATGTATTTTCATTTGTATTCCTTGTACTTCACGCAAGAGACGGCATCCGATATGACGGACAAGCCTTTGGGAAAACTGTAGAGGACCCGTCTGGTCTCATCAAACATGCCATAAGTCATCAGATTAAATACAACCCAGGGTCTGAGGGGAGCATCAAGGGAGAAGGTTGGTGCCTCTTTTATGAGCTTCTTTTCCAGGAAGAAGAGGGGGACCAGCCCAATCGGCTGGTTCTGATCTGAGATTATGACAGCTAAGGAACTACTGGCCCCTTTACTGTGTGACTGGGTGTTACTTTGACATCTCCTGCACCAACATCCAGCACCAAGGATTTGTTAGGCTGATCTAACCATCTACATCAGAGATGCCCGTGTTTTCAGTTTAGCACATTAGCATTTATTTCACGATGTTCCTTGTGAGAAACATTAAACCATTGCCCACAGCTAAGGTAACTGGCACACTGACTTATGAGAGGGCTTTGCCTAAACAAAGATATAGGCTTTTATCTTTAGCATAAAAGAGATATAATGCTGATAATCTTTTTTTTATTATTTTTGAGTTTTGATTAGCATTCGTACTGAAACCTTTCTCCATTCAGTACAAGAACTCAGTGGCACTCAAGTCGCTAGTTGTCATCAAAAACGTTTTTTTTTTTCACAAACGGCCTTTACATCTGTGGTTAAGACAAACAGACACGCATGGATGGCAAGACAAAATGAAGGCCATTGCATAAGTGGGCCATAAAACATGGCAGGCAGGGTTATCAGTGATAAGGAGGCGACTACCACACAGCAGTGGACATCAGACAGGGAGCAGACAAGCTTCTGCCTGGCCGTCGTGTTCCAGATGACATCAGATGGGTGGCAGACGGATGGAAGGTCGTAATTAAACAGCATCGGGGGCATGCACTGATATTTCTGTGTCTGAGAGAAAAGAACGAGCCACTGCCTTGGTATTAACTACGGTGGTCGAGATTTCACAGAAATGAACAGGGATTGAAATACACATGCATGAAAGCGCGACACAGAGACAGTGGCAGACCATGGATTTTAATGAGCCCACAGGCTACTGACAAGTCTCTGGAACATTTTGTTTTATCATTAGAAACTTGCAACGTTTGGATTATGGGGTTGGGGGATGGGTAATGATTGGGTTCAATAGTTAGACATGGAGGGCACAAACTTACACAGAAAAGATTGTGCATGACAAGGGCAGCATTTAAAAGTTTCAATAGCTGGGGAAAAGAATCACAGATATCACATATTTTCTTTTAATGGAGATGGGATAAGATCCAGTGAATTGATGACAGCTTGAGAAAAGAGATGAACTCATAAACCTTTTCTATGCATGTCTGAGTGCAAGCACGGCTGTCAAGGAAACGTTCTGTAACCATTAATACTTTATTAACTGTGAAACCAGACTGAACGACAGTCTCAAGTCTAACAGTTATCTGAAAGGTGTACCGATGTTATGCAGAGGAATAGTCGGGAACATGACCATTGCTATTGATCTCAAAACCATTAAATCACACAAAATGATTGAATGAACACTCTTTGGAAATTAGAGTTCAAAGAAATGAGTATGGGAATGACTTGACCAGACAAGGATTTGTGATGGACGTGCTTCTTTCTGTTGATGTGACATATCTCAACATAATAAATCCTCCAGGGAGATTTAATAGCACCAAATAGAATCCTTCACCTGTAACTTTAAATGTCAACCAGGCATTCCCTTTCACAATTCAAAGTTTTAAAAAGGGTATTATGGCACTGATCTTTGATCAAATTCGCGATTCATATGAAAATTAAATCAATCAATCAATCATCTACCTCTGCAACCTCACAGATACAAGATCCATGAGCCCAGAGGTGCTTGGGGGTGATGCCTCAAAGCTTACCCATTACATTATTTGGGTATAATGAGTCAGAAGAAACTTTACCACCATGGTCTACTACATTGTGGTGGTCATGGCAGAGCAGAAAGACTACTTCGCTTCCAGGGATGGGCTACGGTGTTAGAGCTAATGGTCAAGCCTTTCTTGCACCCCAATATCAGAACTTTCTGACATGTCAAAACTTTTAGCTCACCTTCACCTACTCACAATTACATTTTTTTTTATGTCTATCTGGCCTAGGAAGTGAATGGGCAGGAGGGCTGAGGTACAGGCGAGGGAGCAAAAGAAAGTGAGAAAAGGAAAGAGAGAGTGAGAGTGTGAGAGAATATGAAAAAGAGAGAGAGAGACAGAGAGAGCGAGAGAGAGAGAGAGAGCATAAGAACAAATGGCCCAACTCCCTTTCTGACTGGAGTCTGAACGCTCCATGGGCCACATTCAGTAACTGATGGATTGCGTTCCCCTTTTGATGATCACAGGGAGTCTGTGGCTACCCCATAGTACTCTATCAAGGGTGGCCATTGACATGACGGAGGGCTCCATGGCACAATAACTGTAAGAGAATGGCTCAATTAGTCCAGACGCAATCTCAAGGTCCACTATTGATTTTCGTCCACAGATGAAGGATGGCAGACTAGAGACTTTTCAATCAAGTGTTTACTTCGGAGGGGAGGTGGAGGGAGTGCAACAAAAGAGAAAAAATTCTATCGATTAAGAAAAGAAAATCGTCACAAAATGTGAATGCAACACTGATGATGGGGAGTTTTCTCGCACTCCAGTTAACCTCCCCTGCAACGCTGCTTCTTTCATTCAGGTTTCTGTGTCCAATACAACTCAGCGTTCTAATCAGATGTGAGAATTCAGCTTGTGGGCCTATTGATCAGACCAACACAATTCTTCCCCCAAAAAATTGACCTTCAGTGAAAAATGAAAGTACCCAGGGTGCTATTTAATACCACCGCTGGGAATGTCTGATAAAATCTAGATTAAAAAACACGACACGAAAATAAAGCTCCAGCAGAGATGAGAATTAAAAAAAGCAAACATGCAATTGTTCTAAAGACCAGCTCACATCGACATAGCACCTCAAACAAGGCACTTTTTATTAGTTCAGAGACGTCAGTCAGTTTCTTTGGGGATGGCATTCATTGATCATTTCATGTACAAACACAAATGGTGCAATGTAAATATTTCATGTGCCCATCATTCTAATCAAGGATGCTACTCCCAAGGACAGTAAACAAGAACAGGACATTGGTCCTTTGAAACAGGATTAACTGTTCATTTGCACAGCAGTGGACTTATTAATTCAATCCTCATTCAGAATGTCGCAACAACAGCATCTGGGCTGTGGATGGATGTTGTGTCGGGCTGTGAGCCCTGGTGTTCAGTGGTCAAAGCAAAGTATGTCTGATCTTTTTTTTTTCTTACTCTACGTAGCCTGCTGTGTGTCTTCCAGTGCAAATACAGGAATAAAAACCATGGGTGTGTATGTGAGTGTCTCAAAAAGCTGTGTGTATGAGAAAGAGACAGTGGGAGAAGGAGAAAGAGACAGAGAGAGAGAGAGAGAGAGAGAGAAAGAGAAAGAGAGGGAGAGGGAGAGAGAGAGAGAGAGAGAGAGAGAGAGAGTCGGAGTAACTCTGGACGCATTCCAGGCCAGGGTCTCATCTGCCCCATCAGTGCCACATCACTGCTCTTGGCAGCAGGACAGATACGCAGCAGCCCAAACAACAACAACATCCCAGGGCTCCAGTGAACAGTGGGAAACCAGCAAACCTAGCACTGAATCTCTTCCTCTCTCTCACACACACGGACGTGCCCACACACACACACACACACACACACACACACACACGCGTGCACGCGCACACGCAGACACCCCACACCCACAGAGACCCACACCCACAGAGACCCACCTGGAGTTCACCACCATGTCCGTTTCACCTTCATTAGCTGACTGGTTCAGACTTAACAATGGCTAGTCTCATAGTGACTGAAATGCAATGGTTTGCAATAGTTTTATAAGATTGAATATACAATTTCTCAATAACTTAAGACACCTTCTCATTTCCTATGTACTGTTCTTTTTCAGTGACCAATGTCTGAAGAATTAAACAAAAGTAACACAAAGAGACCCAATGCAGAAAATGTCACTTCACTAGAAACGTGCACTCAATTACAATTTAGAGGTAGAACCTACCAATGCTGTTGTTAACAGGCCGGGTCAACACAAATAAAAAAGCACCTGACTCCACTGCCTTGAAAAATCATTAAGGGGTTCTGGACAGGAGGCACCGACAGAGAACCAAAGCAAACCGAAAGAGACATTAAAAACGACACAAAGAGTTGAAGGCAGTGTAGTGACAGAGGCACAGCAAAGAGGAGGTGGGCTGAAAGAGCCGCGCCACGGCTGAGAATCACAGCGCCAACGCGTGTCAGATATGCATGCCCACGGTGCACAGCGAGACGACAGGCGCCCAGGCTGACGGAGAGGGAGGCTGGCGCTCGCGCACAGGGCGCTTCATCATCTCACTGAGCGTCCGACTCCAGCAGAGACAACAAAACCTAGCCTGACTCCCGCTGCCTCAGGACCACCCACCTACCCACACGCACACATAGACATCCACTTGCTCTCTCTCATACCACACACACACACACACACACACACACCCGCACAGCTCCATCTCCCCCAGACATCCTGGCTAGATGAGAAGGACCTGTAGCTGCCAGGCACATGAAGCTGGCTGGTGTGCCACTGCTGCCACAAAAAAAAGCGCCACATTCAGAACTGAATGGAAAGAAGCAAGGGAGGAAGAGGAACAAAAAAAATAAAAAATAAAAGGCAAAGGCAGTGAGAGGAGACAGAGCTAATTAATGACAGGCGCTGCTCTGCGCTGCTCTCTGTCGATAGAGCCCTTTTTAAAAAGCAAAACGAATGAGCCAGCGTCTCCCTGAGGGGGCCCCAGGAAGAGGAGAGAGAAGAAGAAAAAAAAAAAAATCGCTCGTCCTCCTAGATGGTTTTGCAGGCACGCCACTTCAGAATGTGACACTGAAGACTGATGGGATGTCACACTTAAACAAGGAAACAGAGCAGAATAAAACCATTCTGCTTCTCCTTTTAGTATATTTTTTATTTTATTTCAAGAAAAATAACAAGCACAAAAGTGCTTCTCTTCAGAAATATCTCTAGACCGATTATCATCAACTCCGTTACACACTGCAGTGTTTCTTTCCCTTCATTGCTGTTGGGAGATTCTTGGAATTTTTGAGTCAGAAAAGGAATGCCGTTTGCAAAGGTATTAAGTGAGCAAGTGATTGAGTGAGTGAAGACCTGCAGAGGTGCGAATGACATCATGCAGCGACTACAAGGTAGGGACTCACTTGGGAATCACACCTCAGGTAGCTTTCTGAAAGGAAAGTCATGCAGATATTGAAAACAGAAAGCGTTGTGTGATTATTAACAAGAACATT
Organism: Tenualosa thibaudeaui; assembly: GCA_027481765.1. Taxonomy (NCBI): domain Eukaryota; kingdom Metazoa; phylum Chordata; class Actinopteri; order Clupeiformes; family Clupeidae; genus Tenualosa; species Tenualosa thibaudeaui. Next base: position 7,341,541 of record JAIFZK010000003.1, read on the forward strand.
TTTTTTTTTTTTGGGGGGGGGGTGTGACACTGTCAGCGTGAACTCACCGCCAAGAAGGGTCAAATGTCATTTTCAAATGTCACTTGTCTCTACATAAAACAGATTTACTGGTAGCACTGAAGTGTAAATAGACGTGGGCCTCTGCACCCCACTGCATTAACTTCACCACACAACCCTGACTGCACTGGTGCGGAAAACCAAGAGAAGACGACAGATCTCTGATTCTCTGTAAACAAGCTAACAACCAATGTGCATGAGTGCAAATTAGTGGAAATATTAAGGCTGGATGAAGAGGTGCACATGAGTAGATTATGACCAGACAGATTTTTGATCGACCCACCAAAATGAGCAAATCAGTTCCATCTTTTCAGTCTCTCCAAATTTTGTCCATCAACATTTCTGGAACAATCCTGAAAGTCATTTTCCAAATCCAATTCAAGTGATTCCAAATTCCTGATCTGAATAAGGCCATCTCTTCTCACTGAGGCCTGGATATCCATCTTCTTGCAAAGTGAAATACCTATATCCAAGACAATGTCATGTAACCTACCAACCTTGAACAAATGGTGGGGGGGCGGGGGGGCTCCTTAGAAACCCAAGCTTAGACTGAGGGCTTGTCTGGCGCTAAGTGTCAACTCATGAGTATGCGTTTCAGCTGTGAGCTTGGTGACAGGTTCGGTCAAGCAGTGCTCCAACACCAGAGTGCACCAGTCCATGTTTTATTTTATTTTATTATTTAAAAGCAGTTCAAACAATGGTATTCTTAACGGAGATGGGCTTGGCAACAAACAAGCAGCACACACACAGACACACACACACACACACACGCGAGTGAGCAAGCAAGCAAAGTGCATGTCAGTGCTTACACACAACCGTATAGTGTACAAACCAATTAACCAACCAATCAACCTGTTGACATTGATGACATTGATGGCAATGTGTCTTTCACATTTAGTCATTCAGTGTGTGTCCAAAAACAGGGCTTACTTGCATCATTGCCTGACCTGACTAAACAGGATGTATTGGAGGGGTTGGCAAGCTGATAAATAGGAACGTGGCGGTGGCCTTGGCACTCACCTGTCGTCGTTCTGCTTGCAAGCCCTCGTGATCTACGCTTCGTTATTAGTCACCGCCACCAGCTTTTTTGAATGGTACCAAACCAAACCAAGAGGGTGTTTTTAATCTTCTCTTTTCACAGGACTTTCCGGTTCCAACCCCCAACATGAATTCTATACAAACTGCACATTAAAAGATTAGAAAGAGGTCATCTTTATATACATATTTTCTTGATTTACCACTAGCCGGCTGTTCACATCTAACTAATCTTAGAAGGGCAAAAGAGGCTGATTTCTTCTGGATAGCGGGTGATGTTATTGAGGGCTGGGAGCTGGTTAAGGTGAGAATGAGAAAGTCACAGACCGTAACACCAGGAGTGAGGTTGTGTGTGTGTGTGTGTGTGTGCGTGTGTGTGTGTGTGTGCGCACGTGTGCGTGTGCATGCATAGGGGTGCCACATACTAGATAAGTGAGTGTAGAGAATAAAAAAGGCAGGCACCCAGAAGCTTGGTTGTGAGTACCTCACTCTCAAAGAGTGGATGGGATTAATGTCAAAACCACAGAGCAGCAGTGTGATGTTTTAAAAATAGAGCCTGCCCCAGACACTTGTCCCGATAGGTTTAGGATTGTGTGTGTGTGTAGTGTAGTATATGTGCTCATGCACGTGTGTGTGTGTGTCTGTTACGGTAATCCTGAGTTCAACTGAACTCGGCCCAGCGCGGCTAGCCCATGCCTCCATCATTGGCCAGGTCCTTGAGCCTGATGCTGTGCTGCTGGCCCTCTCCTGGGAGGGATTAAGAGCAGCGAGGCAGAGGTTGGGGCGGGGGGGATCCAACAGGATTTCCAGATCAAAGGCACGGGACAATCTCTCACCACAGCTCCTGTGCAGTAGAGCTCTCTGCACATAATGAAAGAAGGGCTCTCTGAATGTATGCCCGGAGTTAATGGGCCGCATTTGAGTCCATGCAACGCATCGCCATCACACCCCATTCTTCCTATCAATCCCAGCCCTGGGTAGGTGAGTGTGTGTGTGTGTGTGTGTGTGTGTGTGTGTGTGTGTGTGTGTGTGTGAGGGGGCTGGAGGGGGGCATATGCAGATCTTCAGTCAACTAAAGAACTTTAGGCAAAAAACGCATACCTTCATACCTGAGGTCACTTGTGTGTAAAAAGTGTGCAGATCAGCTTTGTTTCTCGCCCTGTTGCACCACAAACACACACACACACACATGCACACACACACACATATATCAAGATGCGGGTCAACCAATCACTCTGATGTTAATGTGTTGGCATGCACATCACATTCATTTGCCCCTTACTATTCTGATATTTTTTGAACCTTGTGGCTGAGGTGAGCGAGGCCTTCAGTCTGTCGATTTTATTCGTGCCTTGTTCCTCGTTAACCTTAAATGACATCACTGAGGAGCATTTCTGCAGCCATGCCGAGCAGGTCGGAATTCTCATAGGTGACAATTACCTAGACACGCACCTTCATCAAACCACTGGCTCAGAGAAACGCTTCCCTTGTGTTCCTCACTTTCACCCCACACATGTTCTCACACACACACACACACACACACACACACACACAGTAATAATAAAATATGGTCTTCAGCACAGAACAGCCAGAAGCGCCAGCATATATTCACTAGGTACATGCCTCAGCCACTGACAGGCAGAGGTGGTGGTGGAACATTTGTGTGTGGCCCTAGGTGACTTTTTATCTTTTTTCTATGTGTGTGTGTGTGTGTGTGTGTGTGTGTATTCTACTATTGAGTACCTGGTCAAAGAGTCAAAAAGAGTCAAATCTGTTTTCTGTTGCAACCTGTTACTTCCAGGTACCAGCTCCTGACTTCAACTCAATGCAGAGGTGGATGTGATCTCGATTTGCTTCCACTGGAAGGGATGAAACAACTGCCAATGCCAAATTACGTGTACCTGAACTTCCATATAACTGAGCTTTTGTAAAGTGCATCCAGGGTGGCCAAAGATAGCTAATCTCCCTATGCCCACTGAAAAGGACACCTATAGAACAATTTCTAGTCTGTTTTCATCTCAAAGGAAGAACTTTGCATTTTGGTTTGTCTGATCTGTGGATATATAAATCATGTGACAATCATAAACTTTCTGAAAAGGGTGTTGAAAAGTGAGTGTGATTTATAGACTAGGTGTTAGCTGTGCTCTTGCAGCATATACTCTCTCTAAGAGCTAATGACATCTGTGGCTACACGCCTGGAAAATGCTAGCTGAAATTAGCCGACAGGCTTATAGAGCATTTTTCACACCACTCCAACGCCTGCTAGAATGGCCTCATTGGTTGCTCATGCGTTTCTTCATGTGTCACATGGTTATGCTCTGCTGCTTCAGGGACTGGAAATTTTTCAACTCCTATTACCTTACTGAGATTACTGAGACTTCCCATCATTTATAGTCATTCTGTCATACAAGTTATCAGCACTCTGATAGCTTCAGTGACGATAAAGGCACTATTCTAAACTGAGTGTGAATTAAAAACTAAAGCTGGCCATTTAGTCAACAGATGACTAGTGCCTCCAGTTGTAATTTCCTGGGAATAAAATTTGGGGATACGACATCATGTTTCTTACTTTTGGCGCTCAGTGCCATTAAACAAGACATTACAAAAGACATAAAAATGCTAATTAAGAACCATAAGTAAATCATTGTCAAGGTATAATCCATGTGTGTGTTTAAACATGTCGTGTCACTGTTTTTGTGACGCACCACAGCAGCATAAACCCTTTTATGTTTACATCTGCTCTACCTTCTGACAGAGGACTGATGTAAACAGACCGTTGATGGAGGGCATCAATGATATTTGAAAAAGATAGAAACAGGGAAAGGGAGAAAGAGCAAGCAAGAAAGAGAAATTACATGGACGTGAACATAATCACCGGCGGTTACCAGTTCTAATGAGTATTTCATCATGCAAGGCGAGGAATAATTAGCATCCCTTCCTCAGATCTGAGGTGGCCCAAAATCCCACTCTGAAATTCAAATGAAGCTATACACAGGTTTTATGTCAACCCTGCCAAATGGCGAGAACCTCTGCTTCCTCCAACACTTCCAGGATGGCAAAAGCACACACACATATTTTGGAGAAGTCTGTGTCGAGTCCAGCTGCTTGAAAAAACACACTGATCTCTAGAGTAACACAAATATTCATTATTCCTTTTTTGTAAACACTAGTAACCCCTTTTTTGTCCAAACAGCATTCATCTCCATTGCAGCCATTGTTTGACAAGGTAATGAATGGGTTTGTCCATGTAGTCACATCAGGGCATAGAACACGCCTCTCGGCAGATTCTGCTTGTTTTTCAGGTGAACGTGATGAATCCACATAGAGGCAAAAAATAATAAATACAATCACATTGGTCCAACACTATACATCACATGCTTAAGTGCTAGACATGCTCTCCTCATTTATTTTTCCAAAGTAGGAAAGTATTTTTTTTTCTTGCCAAACACATTTTTAGCATATTCCTACCACATATTCCAGAGACTTTCACAGTACACTCAACTCCACACTGAAAAAATGCATTATTTCCCTCCTGCATTTTAAAAACCTAGATTACTCCCAGCATTCCCGTTTCCAAACAACAAAGACAAACTTGATTGGTGCTCATCCAGTCAGAATGGAGTGACAGAAAGGAAACAACCAAGTTTGCCTCAGTCACAAAATGCATTTACATGCATTTCCTTAAATAAACACCACCTCATGTCAACAACAGTGCCACGCTCCTGTCAGAGGGCACCGAGTAATGGGGTTACAATAGAAACAAACAAGTGACTCCACTGGCAGAGAGGTAGCAAACAACGTCAGTGAATACTTCAAAATACGGCTGGGTGATAATTAGTGACTTGGGGGGTGTTCTGATTTTCTCCCTGTCAAGAGGATGAGTTCAGGACCCAAATTCAGCAGAGTGTGCATAAACTGATGGTGAGGGCTGACATCAGAAAGCAAGACATATCGAAATGTTTTCTGTGCAGCTACATGATACAGAGTCCTACACCAGTGAAGTTACTTAAATAAACACAGACAGCTGTTTGAGCTTGTTTTTCCTTTTTTTTAAACCACCTTTCCATGTCAAGACGATCTGTAGATGTGTACTTGTAGAATACTGCTGAAATACTGACTTGCAAGAAAAAAAAAAACAGTGTGCATTGTGTATGCCGTTTTAGCATTTGTGTTGGGTACACTTCTTCCCTGGAAATTAATTACACACTGCATAGTGCCTGCAAGAAAGCAGTCAGCGAAGTACGTCTGCCCGCTTCTAAAAGCAGATGAGATGTGAAAGATGCATTGTTGCACAGTGTAGCAATAGTAAGGAAGCTGTTTTATGCAGGCTTGTTGCCTTCTGAGCAGAGAAGAGACAGTGAAGTTGTGTGCGTGTTGTTCTCCGACACATACCTTTGGATCTGCAGTGAGCAGCTTGAAAGCTTGGTACACTTGATTCTCCTTCACGCCGCCCCCCAGATCCAGGAAGTTTGCAGGTTTGCCTCCATGGAGGTCAATGATGTCACAGGTTGCCATGGCAAGGCCAGCACCATTCACTGAGGAGAAAAATAAAAACTGAGAGACTGTGCAACAGGTCAAGAAAGGAAACGATTTAAGAAAGGAAACGATTTAGTCAAGAGATTTAGTCTAACCAGAAAAAAACTCTGATTGAAAGTCATTTAAAAAAAGAAACTGGGACATCTAAGTACGAGATTGAGTTTTAGACTTCTTTCTTGGCAGTGAAAGACTGAGCATAAGAAAAACATGAAATGATTAGCTGATGTAAATTTTAAAACGTAGGAAAGAAGGAAAAAGGCATCTCTTTATTTCAGAGTAACCTCACTTTAAAAGGTTCTGCAGAGGAAGTTGTTAGAGCCGTTTCAATCTGCCTTCCAAACACTTTCTCGGCTGCTGTGTTGTACCCGAGCCAAGTGACTCGCCCGCTTGCTGCTAAACCCAACAAGCCTTGCTACACACTTCTCACTTCATTCGGTTTATTGGAAGCAAACGGGCATCTTGGCAAGCTCTCTGAAAGAAAGTCTTGATAAAGGGAAATTCACTTTAAAAGCTGTCACTTTGCTGGCTTACAAAGCCTTTCAAGAAACCCATCTGGCCTGAGCTGTGCACACTCATGTTTTTTATTTATTTATTTTTCTTCCGTCGTCTTCAACAGATCCTCTGGAGCCAGAGGAGACGCTAACCTGTGCTCCCTCTTTTTTGGCTGTGCTATTTTCTGTCGGTTGGTGCGCAGGGGAGACATGTTGCATCACCCAGGGTGCCACTGCATGGTATGAGCAGACACGAGGAAAGAAAAAACACAAAAAGGCCGCTCTGATTTACAGTGTGGGAACACTTTAATGAGAGCGCTAACAAACCTACTCGCTTGAGGATTTTTGGAGGGTTCATGCTAATTAGAAGCCATTGGACACGGCAGGTTTCTTCTGGAGTTGTTAAAAAGCCGGTTATGAATGTGACTGGATTCAAGCCCACTGAGAGCTCTCTTCACTTAAGCTTGATTTGCATGACGCCCTTTGTGGAAGTGAGCACTGGGGAAAAAAGTTTCAAAACCATAGGTGTGTGTGTCTGGATAAGAAAGAGAAGGAGCAAGACAGTAACTAAGTGAGTGTGTCTGTGTGTGTATATGCGTGTGTGTGAGTGAGTGAGTGAGCTACTGAGTGAGTGAGTGACAAGTGAGCGATTCAGTGAATAAGCAAGTGAGCAAATGAGTGAGTGAATGAGCGATTGAGCCACTGAAGGAGTAAGCCATTGAATGAATGAGTGAGTGAGTGAGCCATTGAGTCAGTAAGTGAGTGAGTGAGTGAGCGAGCAAGAGAGCGAGGGAGCAAGACATGCACAAAGAGAAGGTGTGCAAAGAGAGCCAAACTCACCAAAGCAAGCAATGTTTCCATCTAAGCCAATGTATTTGAGGTCATACTTTGCAGCCTCAGTTTCGGTGGGATCACTCTCGGTCATGTCGTCCATGGCGAAAACAGCCTTCTGTCTGAACTCAGCATTGTCATCGAAGTTGATCTTCGCATCAAAGCACACCACTATAGAATATGTACAGCAGGGATCGTGGAAGAGGGGAAAAAAGGAAACAAACTGAAACAAAAAGCATATTCTATTCATAAAATTTCAAATATAAAATGTGATTAATTCAGGCCAGACCAATATAAAATTTAATTATAAACGAATTATGCAAACATTAGTCGCAACTTTCGTTATATTTAATTCAATAGCATGCTGTGATTATGCATTCCTAAAAGCATCTTAGTGTATAAATAGGATTCACTGCCTAAACTACTTATTAATAGGCAGCACTGAAACCTAATTACATTTCTACAAGCACTACCTACTAAGGCAAATACTCTGGTCATCTAATTATTGCATGAGGACATCCCCTGAAACACCCAAGGCAAAAATGAATAATATAATTGTACACAAGGTCATGGAAAAGCCTGTATCAACTGAAGAAATCTTTAAGCGAACACTTTTTTAGTCCTCCTTCTATTGCCCAAGACAAAAAAAAGACAAGTGAAATTGTGAGGATTTTCTGTTCTCTTAAAAGTCACCAGGCTCATTCCTCCTTGGGATTTGTACTCCACAAAGCCTGCTCTCCTCAGTTACGCCATCATTTACACGCCGGTAACTGGAGTCTCCCATCTATCAATACTGTATAAGGGCCCCGAGGAAAAATGAGAGGAGATCCCTCTGGAGCCAACAGCACATCCCCGCTGTAATGGCTCATCTTTGGGATATACAGCTGGAGCTGATGGTCCCAGACATAATAAAGGCTCTGATGTACACGCTCTCCCTCCCCCCGATAAGGCAAGAAAAATTGCTGGAGAGCCGACGACGACACTAACTTTCAAGTCAGGGCCCGAGTCACAGGCGGACGTGCCTGATTCCACCGCTGCAGCAAAGGGTACATGCTCCTTTCGTCTTTGCCATACTCCAGACTATTTCAGAGACTGGTACTCAAGCACCCACTTGTCTTCGTAAGTGTCAGAGTTTATGAGCCGGCTGCATTTGATTTGTTAAGCAGCTCTTGCAGTTTAAGAAATGGCCGTGGCCATGCCTAATGGGAGAGTGGACTTTATGAGACAGTATTTATGCTAGATAGACCATACTATTCTGCTGGAGCAAAAGCCCCAGCGGGATGCAGCCTTGCTATTTCTGGCCTGTGAAAGTGAACGGATGTCTTTGTCATTAGAAAACCTGTAGCACTCGCCAGACAGGCCAAGTTCCTTGCCAGTGAGTCTGCTGTTTTTTTTTTTTTGTTTGTTTTTTTTTTAAGTTGAATTTTAGTTATCCCAACATAAAGTTACTGCATACAGGTACGGCATAAAGTGACTGCTGGTGATGCAAACTGACTGAAATCATGTAATGCTGCAGTGGTAACACATGAGGAGCTCTGGCCAACCTCTGAGGACTCCAGCTATCCTTTTAAACATGTGACACACGTGCAAATAAAGTTCACAGTGTGCATGTGATGATGCCAGTTCACAGAAATTTGAGATTTTGCTGGTCTCGGTCCTTACCTGGTTTAATGTGGTAAAGCTGTTCTGACAAGGACCACCAGGGCAATTCTACGCAAACTTTCATGTTCATAAGGCCAACAACATGCCATGGTATTTGTATGATGCAAATGATTATGTGAAAAGTTTCATTAAATTAGTTCTACAACCAAGAAGAGTAAATGCTCAAAATTGTTATCATTCACATCACACCATACCATGGCACTGTGTTGGCGTTATGGAAGTGACAGTTTTGCATGGAATTGCCCATTACAAAAAGCTGCAATAGTTAATATATATCAACAACTAAACAGCTTCATAAGTGGGGCCTTCAAAATAGGTGAGATCTGTGGTTCTGATATAAGAGGTCATTCCAGATGTCTGCTCTGAGCTCTAGGCACATCAGCGGCTACTGCAGTGTGGCTTTGGCTTGATGGGACTGTATTTCAAGATGATTATGAGCCTGTGATTGAAAGGCAGGCAGGAGGCAGGAAGACCATTCATAGGGTTTCACTGCCTACAGATATTTAGGACAGAACAGCTATATCTATGGATATCCAGAAAAACAAAAATCTATAAGCTCCCAATAACCACAAAAAAAGACAAAACAAAAGCTTGAAAGGAAGGCTAAACCTATCATAGGATATGGTGTAATGTAGAATCCCTAGCTGTCTAACCTGTGCAGTGTCTAAAGCGTAAGGGATAATATATTGCCTGCCAGTCATTACAGGAAAATATTTCCTGACAGAACGAACAGGACCACAACGCCGAAGGTGGAGGTTACCGTTTATTACCGTTTCGTGGCTTCCACAGATAAACAAATAGTTTGCAATGCAACCTGAACCTGAAAGTGAATGATCTCTGCTCACGGAATGATATGAACATGTGAATCTGAAGCAAAAAAGTATCTTGCCATTGACAGCGGTCATTATACTTTTGCAGTGGTGATTATACAGAAATAACTGACTGAACATCTGAACATTGGGTAGGCCCATTCAAAGTGAATGGAACATCCCACAACATTCTAAAGAGCCGTATAATGATACAGAGAGTTGTTGCACTTTAACCCTAAAACTAGAAACCAGTAAAACAGCAGCAAAATAAAAACTACATATTGCACGTAGCCGGCAACATAAAAGCATACATAAACCATTTAATGATGCTTTGAGCTTCATTTAATTAGTTTTATTGCCATCTGCTTTATCAATATATACATAAATCGCTAAATACATTTTAGAAAAGGCAGGAAATCTACAGAGTATTCATTTTAGGCTTCAACACCACTGTGGCCCAAACTTTGCTCTCTCTCTATCGCCAACAAAGCACAGGTTTTAACAGCATGACAATACAGAGCTGAGAATCCCCTGAATGACCAACAGGAGATACGCAGGGCTGTAGAGGGCAATTCATCTTCCAGAGGAGGCTTCTTTTGTTTGGTCTCTCACAGATACAGCGATGGAGGAGAGAGTCTGTCTTGGAGCGCAGTGCCCTGGAGGACCAACTCATTATGCCAGGATCACTGTTCTAGTACAAGAAACAGGGGATGGTGTCTGGACCGCTAGGGGGTTTGTGTATAACTTTCAAGCTACAGACAGAGCTGTAAAGCCTCAATAGTACCTCCAGTACAACATCTTTTGTCTAACACCATACCAAGTTGTTGATATTGTTATACTTACAATGTTTTAGTAATCGTTCAGCTTGTTTCTGATCAAACACTGAGACTGTGTGAAAGAAAGGTCATCTGTAAATGTGAACAGAGACATCCTTTTGCCACAACTAAGCTCTATCAAGTCTATCCGAGCACCATGGTATTCAACTGCTAACAGACACACAGACAAGAGCTTCCTAGCCTGGCCAAGGCTTCCTAGTACTTCCGCTTGATTATCATCTCCCTACAGTGCTAGTCTGGATTTGATCCAATTGAGCTTGTTGTCTCAGGGGGCATTTTAACCTGCCCAATCAGCAAACAGAGGGAGGAGTTGTGAATGCAGAGCTAGAATGTTATCAGTCAAGGCAAGCTATCAGTCAGTGGCTGATCCAATCTTTTTAAACTTCAGCTCAAGCAAGCAATTGAATCTTAGTACCAAATGTCCAGACCCTCTGTACGAAATGAAAGTGTAAAATGGGGGTCTGGTTTTATTACCAGGCTAAGAGCTTCCTGTTGTGGCAAAGAGTGAGTTGAAGAAAGAGAGAGAGAGAGAGAGAGAAGAAAAAAAAAGAGGTGGAAAAAATGGTGTTACCTTGTCCTTCGGGAGTCTCGCCCAGAGGATTGACTTCGACCTGAGTGGCGTCGACTTTCAGGAACAGATCATAGAGCCTCTTAATCTGATCTGCTGCCTGCCACAGAGGAACAGTAATTACCCAACTATACATTGCAGTGCAACAGACCTCAACCAAGGCTACACAGTTGAAAGCATGCAGTACAAAAAACAAAACAACAGACTCAACTGCAACACAGCAAGCCTCATAGGATCAGACTAGTCAGTGTGATCTCTGAAATTGAAAATGGATGCTTGTATCTACAACTGCCCTATAGATTACAAGATTCACCGCTTGAGAGACACTTTCTGTGTATACAGCTCAATATACTATACAACAATGGAACAATGGGAAACAGTTGCTCAAAACCCAAATGTTTGGCAATGCTGCTAGTCCTGTAGAGCTATGCAGCTGCTTCTCTTTATCAGTAAGAGAGTGGAAGTATGATATCCATTCAGTGCTACTCTACATTATTCTCCCAAGTGCTTTATGAATGACTGTTGCTGCAACAAAGCCCCTGATTTCAAAGATTCAAGAGTTAAAATGATACGTTTCTATGGCCCTCTTCCGGCGGGCGGCTTGTTTGATTATGAAAGCAGCCTGACAGCGAACATTGTAGCGCAATTCCCCCTTCATGCACACAAGCAATACGTTTCTGTCACCTCAAAGAGCTTCAAAAGCAGCCAAGTTATTTAAACTACATTTTTCCCCCCTCTCGACCAAAAGGCGCCTCATTTATCACTGAGTGGAGCAGACACTCGATACCGATGTTTCCATACCAGAGAGACGGCATTAGTTGAAGCGAGTTGATGCGGGAGGCACGTGGCAAATTATTTCTATTTCCGCAGGCGACTTCAAGCCCCCGTTTGTGACACAGCCGCAATCAAGAGGCACAGAGAGAAATCTCTCTGACTTGTTTATTTCATTGCTTTAAAATGCATTCATTAAGCCGATTTATGTGTTTTGTGCATTTAACAATCTGAACTAATTAGATTTTTATGGTGCTTTGGGTGCTATTATGGGCTTTACTAGCATGGCATAGTGCCACTAGATAACTGGGAGAGATTTCTTGGCGAAGAGGTGATGGCAGTGTTTCCCATTCATTGACTTAACTATGGCAGCACACCACAGTCCAAATGTTGACCAAATATATTTAGCGATATCAGATACATACCGATTCTTGTCTGTTTTTACTTTTGGAACAATAAACATGACGTTGTAATCAAACATGCAGAATTAAACTAGAGTGTACTGCAGTGTATCCACCGCAATCGTATCAAATCTTGTGGGAAACAATGGGAGATGGGACATGCCCACTAGACAATGGTGAACATTAGCAACGTTTAACTCCGAGTAAAACAGTGACCAGTTCAAAATCCACTGCCTAAAGATCAGCTACATTCCCAGCACATGGCTTATGACTTACAGATATCTACTCTCGTATATCTAGCAACAAAATCTAAACACATAAATATAACAGCCATTTTTCTGTGTTCACGGCTGCATACTTTATTAATGTCTTCAAACAAATACATGAAAACTCACACCTATAAATTCTTCACAACATTCCTGAGATAATTATTTTTTTTTTGTTTTTGTTAATATATAAGTCACTTTCGCTTTGTCCAACCTACTCTTTCCCTATTCTCTAATCTTAGGTCTTAGCACATCATTGCCACACTGGCCACAGGAGACTAGCAGAGGGCTGGACATAAAGGCTCTCCTCCTCCACATGTATTGTGGAGACTTCAGAGAGCAAAGAAAGTGGTTGGAAATCAAGGCTTGGGCGATTACCTGTCTCTCCAGAGGTCCTTTGAAACCCAAATTAGCGGCCATGCGCAGTGCCTGGTCATCACGTACCCCCTCAAAAATATCTATGACTTCCTGTGGCAGAAAAGGGGGGGTTGGGAGAGAGAGCACAAGGCCAACATCAGTTGTAATTTGACACAAAGTGGATATTAATTCACAAAAGCAGCAATTAAGTGGTGGCAATCCGCCAGACGTGGGGAACAGAGAAGCCAGGGCCCTTGCCATGGCTTTATAATTGCCCTCCCATCTCACAGAGATCAGTCAAAGCGGAAACGAGACTCCTAGCGACAGGGGTGGGTAGAGTAATGGACTTTACCGTGATCAGCTGCACACCCTGTCAAAGAACAGGAACTCTTCAGTCAAATACAGAGAGCGCAAATACACAAGGAAGGAAGAAAGGAAGAAAGTAAAAAAAGAAGGGAGAGGAAAGAAAAGAAGGGAGAGGAAAGGTGCTGGGGTCTTGATGCAGACTGTGGTCAACAGATCGGCCACATTCCTGCTAGGAGGTTGGCAGCTCTGTGCATGCTTTATGTGAACTGGTACATGGGCATGTAGTCTCTGTTGACGACCATGGTGACGACGATGACGACGACGACGTCAACAACAACAACAACAACACCTACCTTGAAAATCAGCTCAGGGGTGCTGGCGGCCACCTCCTCGATGTCCATACCACCCTGCGGGCTTCCCACCATCACTGGCCCGTTGCAGGAGCGGTCCATGAGGATGGCGAAGTATGTCTCCCTGGTGATGTCCAGAGCTTCGGCCACCATCACCTAAAAGCACACACACCACACAATGAAGATGACTCAGGGCTGATGCACAGGGCTGAATGAGACAAGCTGTGAAATAAGATGCCTCTGCAGCACTAGGAAATGCCAAGCAAATTCTAGAAAACAGAGAGACAAGAGAGAGAGAAAGAGAGAGAGAGAGAGAGAGAGAGAGAGAGAGAGAGAGAGAGAGAGAGAGAGAAATAACTATGCAGGAGTGAGGGTGGAAGCACGAGGCCAAGCTAGGCTGGAGAGAAAATTTTATCAGCAGGCACAGCATTGGCTTACTGCAAATGCTCTTGTTCTAACACCTCACAAATGAGAGTTAAATGAGACTGAACAAACAGCTAAAGGATGAGCCTCGCTTTTGCTCTCTCTCTCTTTCTCCTCTACCCCAATTCTCTCTCTGTCTCGGTTGTGCTGTCCTGGCATAGGAAAGTGGTTTGTGAAGTCTGGAGAGGATTGTGGCAGCATAGTGGAGTGAATAAAGCCACATTACACAGATCGGCTACAATGGCAGGCCGGCAGTTTGCATGTCTATTTTTTTTTTATTTGTTTTCCAGAGCCTGACAATGCAATTACAACCTTTTAAGAGGGCAGATATTCAATCCTGTGTGCCATGCCAGAGTGGCCGCTCTCTCTTGCCATATTTATTACCTCCTGATGCTACGCTCCAATCGGAAGGAGGAGGAGGCGCAGGAGGCTGACAGAGAGCAGATATCTGCCAGAGAACACAATCGATTTCATAAACAGGCGCCCCAGTGATTGGGGCTGGAGGGAGACTGGGGAGAGTGAATGAGAGAAAGAAAGAAAGAGAAAGAGAAAGGAAGAGAGACACAAAGAAAGAGAGAAAGAGACAGAGAGAGAGGGAATAAAAAAGAAAGCAGAAGAGGGAGAGAGAGACAGAGAGATAGAGAGAGTGAGAGAGACAGAGATGGGTTAGGGGTGGGCATGAGCTAGTATTTACCATATTTCACCTCAACTGTTCTCATGTCCCCATATGACATCGTTCTGATAGCTGGCTGCAAATCTCTCTCTCTTTGACAACCGTCAAACACTTTTTTGTGTGTGTGTGTGTGGGGGGGGGGATAACAAATGTGACACTCATTTGATCCCTTTCGTACACTTTGCAGCCATGCAGGGGAGCTGTCAGGTGTCCAAGTAGCTACTGGCAAGCCAAAACACACCTTAATGGGGAGCTCTAGGCAATATTTCACAACAGGGGATAGGAGAAACACACACACACAAACACACAAGCTGAGGGGCAAGAAGGCTTCATTACCTGAAAATGTGTTTTTTTTTTCCCTGCTTTTTTTGTTTGTTTATTGGCTTGCGGAGGGAAGGCTTCAGTGTGTGTGTGTGTATGTGTGTGTGTGTGTGTGTGTGTGTGTGTGTGTGTGTGTGTGTGTAAAATTATATTCCTATTTGTTAGTGGCACATGGAAATGGCTGTTTACTCACCTCTTCCTTAAAGAGGACCTGACTCGCATGCATTACTTATGGCATGAACGTGACACAAAAGAACATAAATACAAAAATATATGATGAAATAAAAAAACTAAAACCACTCCACAAAAACTGGATGGAGCAAATGGCAACACCATCCCATAATGGGGCTGGCTACTAAAAATAAATAAATAAATACTTAAATAGCTTCGAATAAGCATGAGTTGACAAACTGACCTCTGACCTTTGTTTGGCCAGACTTACCGTCTTTACTTTGACTCCCTCCTTGGGCGTCTGTTTGGTGGTGAGGTTGTAGCCAAGCATCTTCTTGGCCAGCTCTCCCACCACAGCGGGGCTGAAGGAGAGAGAGAGAAGCAGAGTCACGCACGCACGCACGCACGCACGCACGCACGCACACCCGCGCACACACACACACACACACACACACACACACACGTTTGTTCTTCAACTGTTCATCCAGACCTGTCTCCCCCACCTCTAGTACTTAAAATGGTTCTTTTTCCCCACCCTAAAGTTGAGTTGTTTTCTTTTAGAGTTATGTTTGTTTTGTTTAGTGTTGTTCAGCAGTCTTTGTTATAATAAAAAAAGGTGCCTGGAAATACGGCTGTGCATTTTGAGAATCTTCCATTATGTCTACATGTCTCTTTAAATAAGTCTCTACAAGTCTCTGCCCATCTGAACGCTGTTGGACTCATTCCACGCTCTCTCTGTTTCACACTTTGCTGGAAATATAAATGAAGGCTCTGCTGGTTTTGTTCTCGTCTTGACAGATAGAGGCGAGTCGGAATCGAGTAAACATCACTGTCCTGGGAAACACAACTTTAGATGTCTGTGCATTTTTTTCCCTTTTCTTTCTTTTTCTTTCTTTCTTTCCTTCCTTCTTCTTTTTCAGCCTAGTTAGCCTGAATATGGAAGTAGGGTGACAGTGATGTATGACGTGGGTGTTTATCATAAATCAGGCCTTTTGCCTGACCTCTCACAAGTACCTAAAGCAGTGCTTTTGGAACACTCACTGGTCCCAGGAACACATATATTGTCACCATTTTCTATGCTTTGCCATGGCTGTTGCCGATTTCAAATTAAGTTTGAGGACTAAACACCTGAATACTCAGTCATTTTACAGAGGCTGTCCTTGGTGTACGTGCATATTATGTCCTATTCTTGATATTTTACGCAACCCCAGATCCATGTTTTACCCATGGAAATGCTCCATGTATCTCACAATCTCCAAGAAAAGGCTTAAATGACACAATAACGCCACAGCCACACGCCACAAACCGTTAAAAGTTTTTTACCAGTATAGAGGAACAGCCACTTGCACTGATGACTTGTTGATCACTGCAGAGGGCTGGGCTGGGCTGGGCTGGGCTATGCTGTAGTTGTGAAGGCCCTTGGAGAACCTCAGCTGAGCTAGAGAGTCAGTAGTGCACAAAATCTTACATGCCCAACTAATGAGCCCAACTAATCTCCTTAGATAAGCAAAGTTCAAAAGGTTTCTTGGAGGAGAGTGGCACAGTGGGACCTGAGTACAAACCAGGAGACATCATGGCAGTCTCTGCATGGTTCAGACATCGAGCCACTACAGACATCTCGGCCATTTCTTCCAAACCACAATGTGAAAGGAGCAAAATCTTTTCTCGCAACTAAAGATGGCTGATCCTTTATGAACTGCACTTCAGCCTCATGTTCAGTGGTACCATCAACAACTGAACAAAAGGGAAAAGTCTGACAGATTAGGGGTGTACCCAAACTTTAAAAGACACATCACCACCAGCCTGCCTACACCCTCAATTTACTTCGGGATCAATAAAGTAACTCTACTCTTCAACCCCTGCCCACCCCCTTCAAAAAAAAGCATACTTACTCTTTGGTTAAGTGTACTCCTCCTTTAAGGCCACTGTCGAACATGCCCTTTCCACGTCCACCTGCCAGGATCTGTGCCTTTAGCACGATCTCCTTAGCATCTGAAAGGGAACAGAGGGACAGAGGAGAGAACAGGATCAGATGGGCCGTACATGGAAGTGTGGGGGAGAACAGACAGGCCGCTCTAATCAGCACATCATCACGAGGGGATTTTGCAACCATTTTCGCACGGTTCTAAAATGTCATTTCCATCCAGGCCCTTAGGCTGATTTATAGTGTGTGTGTGTAGTATGCATATGTGTGAGTGCAAGTGTGAGAGTCAGCATCTTGGATATGTATGTATGTATGTATGTGTGTATGCGTGTGTGCGTGTGTGTGTGTGCATGTGTCCTACATGACCTGTATGACCTGTAGACCTGTGTGTAGTACAGTATGTCTGTACATGGATGTGTGTGTGTGTGTTAGTATCTTGAACTACACCATACCGATCATGTGAACTCTAAGTGACGCGGTCTTAAGGCCTAAGAGACGCGGTCAAGTGTGAATGAGTGAAGCACGTATGGGCATGATGGCATTTGGAAGCATAAAAACGCACCGAGGCACGTTTCTATAAAAGGTGGATTTCCTGTTTAGTGGACACCGTGGGTGCAAAATGACACAGCATGGAGCAGCGAGACAGTGTGGGAGAGAGTGCAGAGGAGTGCGTGGAGATGTCTCTAGTCTCTCTCACACACCCAGCCCCACAATCCTACTCGTGCCTCATATTCCCCCGCAAGGCCACAAATTACGCAAGCATGTTTTCTCCCAGGGCACAGCTACGCGTCTGCAGAGAGTGAGCAAAAACACCAGCCTCCCTCAACCTCTTGAGTGATCACCGGACGCATGATCACCGGACCCAAATGCAATTGTTAGCCAGCCTTCAGCAGGCTTCAATGAGTGGGTATTAGTCAGTTTTGTTTGTACTGAAGTCATTACTGCCCAATCTCTCTGTGAGAAATCAGCCTGAGAAAGGCAAAAGGTTAAATTCAAAGCTGTGGCTTCCATTAGTGCAGTTGCTCGAGGCTACTGTTGTTTGTCGTATCCCAAATGCTGCTCAGTTATTAAGTCGCTTACTAAGGAGTAGCTGCAATAGTGTTTACTGCTCTTGCTCATTTCTTTTACAATGCCCTATTAACGGTTTGCACCGCCCTCTCAGTGTTCAGTCTCTATCTGTCTCTGAGATGCTGCATCATGGTTAGTGTAACTGGTCTTGGCCAGTCATTGTCCTAATGGGGAAATCTACCTTTGAGTACACAAAGCACACCAGCTTTGCATTGGGTATGACTTGCACAGAAACAGGACAGTAAAATATTAGGGCTTAGGGCTGTCTAGCACATGTCTAGACAGTTACCAGCCAATGACCATGAGGTCTTGTATGTGAAAGAGAGAGGCAGAGAGATAGAGAGACAGAGAGACAGACAGAGAGCAAGTAAGAGAGAGGGATGTTGTGGGCAGAGAGAGAGAGTGTGAGTGTAAGAGCGGATATCTACTGTGAACAAGGTGGTAAGGATTAAACCAACACTGCGCTGAGGGAGAGCTTTCATTCCTCTCTCCTCCTGAGGCAAGGGAATCAAGGTTTAAAAAAATATATAAAATAAAAAAGGAAAAATAAAGGGCAGTTCATGCACGACAGTGGAGAGGTTGAGCATCGTAAATGAATGAATACGATAATAAAACACTGCTGCAGCACAAAATTAAAATGGAGTTCAAAGCGAGATGAAATAGCGTGTCCTGCGGCCATGTGCTACAACAGAGGGAATGGAAGAGAAAATTACTTTTTTGTTTAAGGAGACGATGGAAGAGAACCCCCCCCCAAAAAAAAAAAAAAAAAAAAAAAACTAAAACATAAATTGAATTGAATGTAGGTGAAA
Organism: Tenualosa thibaudeaui; assembly: GCA_027481765.1. NCBI lineage: Eukaryota > Metazoa > Chordata > Actinopteri > Clupeiformes > Clupeidae > Tenualosa > Tenualosa thibaudeaui. The sequence continues at coordinate 7,360,206 of JAIFZK010000003.1, forward strand.
GAACACGACGGAAAACAGGTTGGCGTGAACAAACAGAGTGATCTCCGGACCAGCGATGTGTGCAGATGGGATGATGAAAGAAGAGAAGTACTGTAACACCGCCGCAGAGAAATGTCAGCTGCATAACAGCTGCTATCGCTCATGCCGAAGGGGGAAAGGGAGATTTAGCACCATTTAATTTCATCCTTACAAGAGCTCATCCAAGAGGAAAAAGCAGAAGATGGCTACCATTAACATTAAGTGATACATCCAAGAGCCCTCACTGCTTCACTTCGAAGCGTTGTCCACCACCGGTTAGAGGGAATGGGTGTAAGAAACAGGGAAGGTAATGAAAAGGCAAAATAAATAAATAAAAATAACGGGACAGACTCTTTTAAATCTCCCAACGCAGAGTGGATAATGCTCTCTTATCTGAGCAAGGAAGAGGATAAGCACTTTCAAACCGGTGGACTTATCTCACCAGAATCACTGAACTGCAAAATTGGCCATCATCACTTGCACACTCACACACACACACACATATGAAAATACACACACAATCACACTCACAAGGAGAAATCCACATAAAGCTTTTTGGCTTCAAGATTAGACCATCCAAAAAAATAAGGTAACTGGATCATCTCTTTCTCTCCAGTAGTCAGCTTGGGGATGCAGTCCAACAGACTTCAACAGACTCTAACAGACTGCATCCTCTTCAGATTAGACAGCCTTTTTCCGAAACGCCCACTTGCACAGTCAACCACACACTTGCTTCAACTCTGAAAGAACTTAAAGAAAGCAAGCTGCCTTAACCTTAGCCGTATGTGTGTGTATGTGCCTCAGTCACAATGGAGCCTCCCCAACACACAGACACAGACAGGACTGGGCTACGGATGAAAAGACGTGTCAGAGAGCAAGCAGGGAGGAGGGAACATGCCGAGCTGTGGATGATGTTCGTGCGGCCTTGTCATGTCGAAGAAGGTTTTGAATACTTCAGTGTCAGCACGGCTCTCCACATGACCTTAGGAGAGCGTGAGTGCGAGTATGTGTGTGTGTGTATGTGTGTGTGTATGTGTGTGTGTGTGTGTGTGTGTGTGTGTGTGTGTGTGTGTGTGTGTCCAGTTCACTCAACCTTAGATGCTAGCAAGCAATCTTCTGCTAATTGTACTCTAGGGCTGTTATTGATTCATCTCCTGCATTAATGTGCCATTGTCATGGTAGAATGTTACTACTGTCCTTATCTGAGCTATTTGTGGGACGGAAGAGGTCAATTATTACTCCGTAACTGATCTGCCACAGAAAAAGTCCCCATGCTACGCCTGTGGTTTAACAGGGTATGTACGGGTACAGGTCTACATGGCAAATCCTCTTAATGCATTTCAAAACGCTATAAAATTAGCTGTTGCATGATCTTCATCCTTCAGAGCCAATCATATGTACCATTCCAGTGCAACAGGACATCAGGCACAATAATCATCAGATAGGCCTACCCTGTACTCTGTTTCCGGTAAATCCGGTCAGCTGAGAAAATAGCATGTAATTAATGATGCATTTAAGATACCGTGCTAATGATACAGGACCTGGACCTAGTGGTTTCAATGATTGCAAGATGGTGAAGAAACCTCATTGGGGTTCAGCTCCTTAGTGAGCAAATCCAAACACTTAGACCTCGGCTAGAGGGCAACAAGCCCATACCATTTAGCTTAGGCAAAGACCAATGGAAATCTTATATCTTAGGCCTTGCTGCATTACCCTTCTGACATAAGACAATAAAAAGAGTCATAAAAACAAAATTGTCCCATTCAGGAGGAGTTCATTCGCTGATGTGTTAGCATTTTACTTTGTCAAAACATATTGATTATATCCTGTAATAACCATCCAACGCTCAGATATATTGCTGATGTAAGCCTTTTAAAGTTCTTGTATTATGAATGACTAAAGGTAAATAGGAAAACCATATTGTACGATGGCAAAACACAGACTCTCATTAGGCAACCATAACAAGCTATGAAAACTGTATTAACTATATATATTTTTTTTAAATACAAGGCACAAAAATAATTAATCCGCACCACAATTTGTATTTTATCTCCGCTTAAAAAAATTAAAGGCAGACTACATCACTAGTCACATCAAATATAATTGGAGCTACAGGGAAATCCCCAGGCAGCCAATTCCCAATTAATGAACGCAAATTAACTTGAATCTTATTTACTAATGACAGAAGTCAGCATTAGGATGTTATTTCTGCTCAAGCGTCTCCTGCCTGCTTCTTCTGTCTCATTAGTTTTTTGTTTCTCTCTCTCTCTCTTTGCCCACACACAACAGTTCAGGAGAGTGTGGCCGTGAGGCTTAGAGCAGAGAAGACAGAATTGTCTTAAAAAAGTAATAAAGACATAGCAATAATCTATTGAGGAACAGAGTGTAAGGGGAGAGAGGCAGAGACAAGACAGAGGGAGAGAGAGGGGAGGGAGGAAGGGAGACAGAAAGAGAGAGAGAGAGAACGGGCTCAAGCCAATCCATAGAAATGTAGCCCAGTCTCAAATTCAGAGGGAGGAAAGCTCTATAGTGTCGTTCTCATGTGAAGAATTTCACACAAGCTGAAACAGAAGAATGACGAGCAAGGGAAAAAAACAGAATGAACACATGTCACTATGTGGTTCTGAACATGCATTCCATAGTTCAACCCCATTTCAAATGTGGTGCACAAATGCACAAATACACATGACAGTGATACCAGATGAGAGTGGATGAACAGATGGCCTTCCAGATGATATCTGGACCTTCAGGTGATTTGTCCATTGTGACTCAGTCCTTCATCTTCAGAGTTCACCATGTGTCCTCAGTGCTTTTGCAGAGCAAAAACACACACTTGCTTGAAGTACACTGATAGCCTTTACAGCTCTGCATGGCGGCACACAAACTGGTGCGTGGTAAGATGTAATGACACTGACATTATCATTTTACTTGGCTTTTAAAGGCCTCTAACATTTATTCCTGTGTTGTTAAGACAGTCCTACAGCAGACCTGCTGGGCTGTGAACTGAGAAGACCTGCTCCTTGATCAAGCAGGTACCACACATAAGGAAAAAAAAAAAAAAACAGATGTCGACAGCAAGCAAAGGCAAGGCGTTTGCAACTTGTTTGCTTGTGAGCAAGTGGAGCCATGTGTATCCTCTTTAGCTTCTGCATTCCGCTGCAGATTGGCCAGACACAGCACTGAGACAGGACACACACACACACACACACACACACACACCGTTGGGTCCCGTCTAATGATGGCATCTCCCTCTGAGGCCTGACAGGGGTGGATCAGTGACCCAGACCTGTGGTGGCACATCAAACTCCGCCGGCACTGGCGAGCTGACAGGTGACTCCTTGTTAGACTTGTCCATGCCCGGCCCCAGATAATGATTCCGAGAAGTCAACGGAAGTGCACATGTGCATAAGGAGGAAAATAAGAGCATTTCCAGTGAGTGTGAAGTCTTTTCACTCTCGGCTGAGGTCAACCATAAACCTTTCCATTGTTTCTTCCTAACTGTGGTTACAACATTTGTGAAAAACAAACAAATAAACTCTATGTTCATATGTCAGTGTTTTCATCTCAATGTAAAGGTGTCTAAATATTCTAATACAGGAAAAAAATATTTAACAGAGCATACAGACAATGTTTTGTCAACTACTATGCTTTAAACTTTTTGAATACAAGATTATCCACTGTATTATGCACTTTAATGCTTTGATCATTTAATCACAAATTGTAATGGATTAACACAATGGTTAGTCCACATCCACAAACAGTGAACATCTATGTGGTGTCAGAAAGACCGTGAGAAACAAGAAAGACACAGAGCTAGCTGAGGTCCACGGAATGAAGAGACTGAGAGAGAAGAAGGAGGAATAAAGACACTGGAAGAAAGGAAGAACGAGTCTTATTCCTGCATGTCTCTCTTAATAACCTTGCTTGGTTGGTGGTAGTGGTGCTGGTGGTGGTGGTGGTGGGGGTTCCTCGCTGTGTCTCCTACGTATGATCTTCCCGGGAGTTTGTCTTTTTGGCAGGTAATGATGCCAAGAAAATTCCACACACCATCCTTCTTTTCGCATGACAGGCAAGCGCACCGATTTTCTCTGGGGGCTAAAACCCTTCTGTCCATCACCCTGAGGCATGCTGGGAAAAGAGCAATGTGAGGGGAGGTACCTGCAGGTCTGCTGATAAACTCGCTAGGCTCATTTTCCCCCTCCCCACCTAATCAGACTGCACTGAGACAGCACCTCTCTTTCATTTCTTTCATTATGGAAAGCAATGCTATAGGCTATACAGTATATGGCTATACCATCAAGAGACAGAAGGGCAAAGAACAAAAGGGAAGGAAAGAAGGGAAGGAAGGAAGGAAAGAAGGGAAGGAAGGAAGGAAGGAAGGAGGGAAGGAAGGAAAAGAATCCATACATTTTGTCACCACTGGATGGGTTAAGATCATCTTAGTTCTCCACTGGACCACAGTAATATGTTTCAAGGGTCCAACGTATCCATTACACCACATCATCCATTTCTGAAGATACAGATTCTGAAAAGCTAGAATTAGTTTTTGAAAATAACTACCATTGCTGTGAATTCAGGAAGGACAGAAATAGCCAGAGATATAGTGCAAGAGCCCCAAATCACATAAAATTGTTCTCCAATGTTTCCTTCCTCACTCTCAGGCACCCATAGAGGGGGCGGAACACACTGCACATCCAGCAGGGCTGGGAGACCCAGCTGGAGCCTCTGAGAAAAAATAAGAAAGAAGGAGAGAGAACGAGAGAAAGAGAGAGAGAGAGAGAGAGAGAGAGAGAAAGAGAAAGAGAGAGAGAATAAGAGAGAGCGTAACTTAGTTCCATTCTTTCTCCCTCTCCTTCTCTTGCTCATTCTTTCTGTCTCTCTTGCTCCCTTTCTCTCTTCCCTCCTCTGGTACACTTCACTGGCTGTCAACATTCGTGTCCGTGTCAATCAGCCTCCCTGCTGCGCTCCTGCTATCCTGCTCCGCCTCCATTCCCCCTCAAAAGAGCACTGCATCTCTCATCTCTAAACTCCTTCAGACAACGGGGGATAGGTGCTGGCAGGAGGCTCGCCTCACGAGAGGAGAGCCACTCCAGACACACTTCAGATGCAGTGCCATTGCCACATGCCATAACACTGACACACACAGGATTACAGAGTACCACAAACACACACCAATCTTGAATGTCCATCTGAAGGTCAAGATATGCAAAACACTTTTTCTCTCATTGCCGTTGTGTAAGGGAAGGGAAGGGAATGACATGTTTGGGGATGCATTTATCTTTAACCATGAGTTGCCTAAAGAAATAGAGAGAAAGAGAGAGAGAGTGTGTCCAGGACAGGACTGACCAGAGGACATGTGAAGGCTAGAATAATCAGAGATGTTTTCCATCTCCCATATAGCCCATAATCTGCAGCAGGAAAGAATGGGGTCTGTGCTGCTTTTCCTGCTCCTCCACCTGACTGCAATCAAGGCCTGTTTGACACACAGCCCCTCTGAAAGCCTCTTTTTGTTACGGCTCCTCAAAAGACGCTCAGCCGGGTTTCAAAGGGAGACATAAAAGCAGACTATTCCAGAGCCCCAGGAACTCAAGGAGTGAGGGAGCCAGCACCACTGTGGCTAAGTTCAGATGTCGCTGATGTCCGCAATGAGAAACACAATGCACAGAGAGAAGGTCTCACTTTTCTTTCTTCTTGTCGACAATACCGCGCACATACAACAAACACGCAGACACATCCATACAAACACACAGCCTCCATCTCCCATAAAATTTCTCCAGACAAAGACTAAAGGCACTTAGACCAAGAGACAATCTAAATTCGAGAAACTGTGGAATTCAGCGCATGCGTGTCACGGCTGTGAACCCTGCCACATTCCCAAATCATTTCCCATAATAGATAGCTGGGCTTTTCTTGGGAGTCAGACATAATCTCACAAAGGCCCGACATTAGGCGGGATTCGACAGAAGCAAACATTGAGAATAACTTAAATCTGTGCAAAATTTGCAATGGACCAGACGGAGGGGGAAAAAAAACACTTTCTTCGTGTAAATTTACTGCTCAATGGACCATGCTACAGCACTAATAAAACATCCAATTTAGTGCCACCATTGCCAAAATAATGGCATGGTACCCTGGGCCTGAACAAGTCACAGGTTCCACCGGGTAAGGTAGCCGGGTCGGCAGCGTGAATAACAGTAATGTGCCACGCATAATATCAATACTACACAGCCGTCAGGAAGCCAAAATTGCATTTTGATTTGTGGGGTCTCTGAAAGCGAGCTCCTGGTCCTCTGATGCATTTATGGGATCATTTGAGAGCCATTTCAATTGGTTTACCACTGCAACACAAATCAGCAACACAATTACACTTCTTTATGATACATAAACTCACAGATTTTTGTATTATGGGCTTTTTTCCTCGTGGCAGGGGTTGTTTTCCCCCTGTTTTTTGTTTATAGATTCTATTAGAGATTCAAGGGGCCCAGCATGTTTGGTTATTACCTCTGTAACCACAAACAGGAAAACATGTCACAACACGCAAACATTGGTAACTTGGAATTGTGAATAAGAAGCTTTGAACCCCAGAACCACACCATCTTACCCACACATCTTAAGGCCCCAAATATTTCTAACACACAGGCAGGCACGCGCACACACACACACACACACACACACACACACACGCTCGGTCACATACACACACACACACTCCAGTTTCTCAGTCTGATCCAGTTGAATGGGTGCACTGCATGGCACCAATGGACACATTTGCATAAACACTGAAAAATCCTTCAAATGTCTTTTATCCCACATCAGAGGCAGACCATCAGAAGCATCTGACACACACCAGCTACGTGCCAGGGAGAAGCACTCCGCGCCTCTCCACAATGGAGAGTGACGAGGGACAACACAATACAACACACTATATGCACATGCAGGAGGATTAAAAAAAAAAAACATGCACACACACAGTGGCACTGGTGAATAAATAATTATGAAAGAGAAACTTGTTCATCGTTTGCACAAAGATGTTAAACACAAACAGGCACGGGGGGCAGGGGTACACAAACGCCACGCATGACTGAAGAAGCCTTCCAGAGAGAGGGAGAAGACGAGACAGATGGTGGGGGCTCGGTGGAGTGGCGTTGCAATAGAGAAGCATATGGTATGCTACAGATGATCTCCAGATATAGAGAGGGGAGAGAGGGGAGAGAGGGGAGAGAGAGAGTGTCGAGGTGCAGGTACCTGTGTGCCATACAAATCACTGTACAATATATCTTGGCCATGTTTACTAAGCCCACATATCAGCTTGAAGATTTACAGTGTTATACATGCAGTAAATCAGAGGCCTACAAACGTTTTTTTTTTTCTTTTCTTAAAGCCCTTCAGTAAAGAATAAAGGCCATAATTTGGACTAACAAGCTTGATCACTCCATTAAAAAATAAGTCTAGCTAAAACACTAGGAGAAGCCAGTGCAGCTGACCCTCAACCTCCCTTGCCCTGACTGACTGTAAAGGTTCAGTGAGGACACTTAAGTATACAGCACAGTGACCCATGATCCCCTCACCCCTTCTCAAGTCAAGGTTGGTTTTTTTGTTTTCTATGCAACGTCACCAAGCAATTACCCAAGAGAGGACCAGCCTTAGGCTCTCTAAGGCCTTGAGACTTGTAAACCATTATTGTTATCAAAAGAGTACAAATAAATAAAATGTTGTACCTCAAAACCTTAAAAACATCATATAACCTACTATAAGTACATCCAAAAATCTGAGTGGTAATTTTCAGTCAAAATCATGATAACAAAGAGCAAAGAGCACTTATAAGACATGTAGCATATAACTACTATCCAATGCATACAACATAACAAATACATTGTACTTTAATACCAGTGTAGTTGAACATAATATATCACATGACATTATAAATAGAATATAACACTTTTACCTCACTGAAAGATAATCTAAAAGTTTAAGAAACAAAATGAATTTTGTTATGCATTATTAGCAATTAACTGACTTATTGGAAATATGAGTGAGAACCTGCCAAGTAAGTGAGGTCTCCCCACCTGCCACCTGAGGTTGCTGAACTGCCACACTGTTTAAGGATCATGCTGTGTTTTGACGTACCTAACGACCAGTTCGTCTAATAAGCACACATGAGACTTGACTGTCGTGCATTAAACAGGACTGTTTGCTTTGAATATTCATATCGCAGTGAAATGAATTAGCATGATTTCTCTCCCCCCCCCCCTCTCTCTAGTTAATTGTGGAGCCTGCCTTTCTGTTTACAGAAAAGAATAATCATGAACATTCGTGAGGAGCTAGAGAACGTGGGAGTAATGAGAGAGTGAGAGTAAGAGGAGGCATGTGAATGAAAAGAGGAGAAAGGACAGACTACAGAGGTTATACCTCCCAACTCCACTAAGCTGAAAGAAAAACATGTCCAAACACTTTGTTACTTTCTCAATATCCACACTTACAGTGTATGAAAAGAAAATTCTTGTGAGATTCAATCATACTTCTCAATAATACTGAATATTAATTATGAAATGTTCAATAAAAATGATCAATATTAATCATAGTGCAATAACTTATGTGGTAAACACATCATTTACAGGGAAGGATAAAGCAGCCATTAGATAACATGGTCACAATGAAGTCACATGATTTTAGAGAAGCTCAGAGTGTACAGCATGTGCCCAGCTAATGCAAGTATCCATCAAGAGCACAAGCAGTGGAAAAGCTAGATGTGTCTAAAAACGTTTTATGGTCTCCTCAATCACTGGTCCCCACACGGTGCTGGGGATGACAAGCTTACAGATGACGATTAGCTTGAGTGTTGGGAGAGGTTTGGAATATTAACCTCTTGAGTGTTGGGAGAGGTTTGGAATATTATGAAATATTATGAATTAAATAATTTAGCTATCTAATACATCTGTCAACAAGGTGATACTGGCAAAAAGTGACCAAAACAATTAAATCTAAGTTGTGAAATCACATGTATTCATGTACATACACCTGTGCATGTGTGCGAGTGTGTTTTTGGAAGAGGATGAGGCAAAGACCTCAATCATTTATATTCATTACATGTCCTGCTTTCATCTCTAAAGATGGCAAGCTACCATAAGGGTTACATTCAAAGCCAGCATATAAATATGGCATCTACAAGCAACTCCTCAGTGCGGGGAGAGGCGGCTCTCAAATGAAATAACAGTTCTGATAAGGTGTTTTTCGCCAGACCACTTTTCTTTGCTCCTCAGCACCTGTGTCAAAAAGACTGAAACCACTTTTCTGCAAGTCATTTCGTCTTGATGGGTTTCCAATGCTTTTATATTTTTTTGGTGTGTGTGTGTGTCATTTTTCTTCTTCTTTTCTTTTTTCTCATTTGCAAAGTGTATGTTTATGGCGACGCGGTGCAGAGTGTTTTTTGGATCTGGATGAGATGTAGAATGGCTGCTGTGCGTTGATTTATGATGCTCTGTAGCACACGCGTGGAAGTTTCACACTCCATCTTCCAATCAGCATGCGGACACCCCCCCTCCCAGCCCCCCTGCGACACGGACACACGGACACACACAAACACACACTGGCAATAGCTGTCACAGGCACAACGCTGGTTGCAAAAACTCAGATACACTTCACGCACATACTCTTTTCCTTTTTTTCCATGCTCTCTCTCTCTCTCTCTCTCTCTCTCTCTATGGCTTGAGTGATGAGGCCAGCATCAAGCTTGCCTCACTGACAGTTAGATTACTTAAGAATGCGGAGAAAGGAGTGGCTGCGATGGGAGGAGGCTTTTTTTTTATTTTTTGAAATTGAGAATGAACTACACCCCCTCTGAGTTCCTGTCTGGTGTTGGGGCACATGAGTACAGGGCTGGGAGAGGTGCTCGATCAACTATCAACTATCAACTATCAACTATCTTCAACTATGAAGAGATGAATAGAAAGAGAGAAAGAGTGAGAGAGGAAAGAACAAAAAAGTGTAGAAGAATGAGGGGAGGGATGGAGAAAGAGTGTGTGATCTAAAGCCAGCATCAGTGTGTCACGCTTAAATGTGTATTAAACACATGATTCTTTATGGCATGTGACCGCTGCTAACCACACGTCAGACGTCAGAAACCAAATCCTGAAACTGTGTATGACTACTTAAGATAGAATCCATACATGCCACAATCAATCAACGTCAACAGCGGGATATGTGTGTTTATGTGTATGTGCATAAGTGTGTGTACATGTGTGTGTGTATGCATAAGTGTTTCGTGTGTGTCAGTGTGTATGTGCAGTGAGACACTTCGGCACACCAATTGAGCTGTCACATTCACTGCTTCATGGCTAGGTAAGCCCAATGGAGACAGCACCGTTCCTGCGAGGCCAGGCTTGCCGTCGTATTGCCGTCACACAGAAATGCATTTGGGTCATGCTTGGCCACCTCAAATCCCCCATCAGGCCTTGGCTACCCTGGGCTCTCGCTCTGCCTCTATACCTCTATCTCCCGCTCTCCAGAGAGAACCTCTGAGACTGGCTTTGCCCGTAAGCCTCGACGCAGACACCGGCTGGCCCCTGTGATCCTACAGAACTCAGAGGTACTGCACCAGGTGTGTGTTTGGACATTTTGCACATTTGCGTGCACGCACACAAACACACACACGCATGCACGCATGCACACACGCACGCAGAGAGGAATTCAGCTATGCTACTTATTGCATGAACTCACAGAAGAGCCCCAGAAAAAGTCTCATGCATGACATGAGCCAGTGGAAATATTCCAATTTGCACAAGAATGGAAACATGTGAGCAGGCACCAGCACGCGTACACACACACACACACACACAGGTCTGTATAATGACACATTTACCTACCTACACAAACATCTCCATGCACTGAATCTCCAAACAAATGTGGCATCAATGGCAGCTTTGAGTCTGTGAAGCCACTTAAGGCAGAAACACATATGCGCACACACACACACACCCCTTCTCTTTTTTTCTCTCACAACACAACCAGCCACACACACAGCCACACACACACACACACACACACAAACATGAGGACCACACAAAGAGCATAAGAGGACAGTGGTGTCCTCTTTGAATTGTGCAGCGAGAGATAAGCTGACGATTACACCGGCCAAGGCTGGGCACAGAGAGAGAGGCTGTGGAGAGGCTTCCATATCTGGACTAGATGCAGACTGCACCCCCTCACCACCACAACTCCACCCACCCCTGCATGACTCCAAACAACACCCCTGCCCAACTACAGACACACAAACAGACACACACACACACATTCCCCACGCTCAGCATCTTCCCACTGAGTGAAGGAGAGAGCAAGTGTGGGTGCTGTGGTGTGATATCAGCCCCCGACTGTTTATCTTGGCACTGCATCGGACGGAGGCTGCTGCTGTTAACACTGGAGGTGGACCGATGCCGCATCCACCGACCCAGCCAAGACTCCCAGGGTTCCATGGGAAGAGGTGGCACAATTCTCGAGAAGTGAAGGTAAAGAGGGAAGGAAGGAAGTAGGGAGAGTGGGAGGAAAAGTGAGAGAGAGAGTATGCGAGAGAGAGACAGAGAAAGACAAAGAGAAGCTGGAGAGGATATGATGAATTCAATATTCTGCGGTAGGGTGGCAGGCTATGAAAGTGAGCGGCTGCACGTTTGTGTGGCTATGGCAATCAGAGGCTTTTACAGTGTGAAATCAAACCAGCAAAATGCCTACAATGAGAAAGATCTTTTCAAAGACTGAGAGTGAGAGAGTGAGAGAATAAAAACAAAAAGTGTGAAAAACAGATGACATAAATTGGCATTATTAAAAATCTCTGACTGCTGATGAATGTGAACAACCTTCTGCATTAACAGACCCTCCCACACTGCCACCAAAAAAAAAAAAAAGATAGAAAAGATGCGTTATAACATATCAGTTGTTGCTGTTATCGGATTCTGCCACAGTGTAACTTATTTGCACATGTAAAGGCCACGTCTCACGCAATGCCCGCTTTTAGCAGCTAGCACAGGCGTTACTCACTCAGCCTCTTGGCGGCCTCCAGTGCTTCGGAGGCTGTGTCGGCCACAAAGAACCGCTGCACCGCCACCCCGCTCTCCTGCATCAGCTTCTTGCTTTGGTACTCCTGCAAGTTCAGCCATCGCCTGGAGCTCACTCGGGCCAACTGCAGAGGGAACATGAGAGAAAGAGAGAGAGAAAGAAAGGGAGAGAGAGAGAAACAATAGGAACAAAGTCACAAAGACAAAGACTGACAGGCATAAATATGCCGCAACCATCAAACAGGGCCTGTTTAAGCCTGTAATTGATACAGCAGATCAGGAATTAATGGCAACGAACGAAAGTGGCTTTCATTAAACACACTCAAAGAGATGTGTCTGTCCCGGCACAGCTGCACTGCACTTCAAACACTGACCTTCTTTTTTTCCCCCGCTCTTAATTTCTTTGCCCTTCACGTTAATGGTTCACAAGGTGCTCAGAGCCAGTGCCTGTACATTAAACCTGCCAGACATTAAACTGTAGCCAGCATGGGGTCAATGGAAGTGCTGTAAAATGGCAGGCTGGAACTAAACTTCTGTGATTATTGATTAGGCGATGGCTGCGGGGAGGATTTCATTGATTCATCTTTTTTCCCGGTGCTCTTAAGCGCTGAACCTGGTTGAGAGAGGGTATCAGACGGACACTGCCTGCCTGCCTGCCTCTATGCCTGTCTGTCTGTCTGCCTGCCTGCCTGCCTGCTCGCCTGCCTTTCACTCCTCAGTGATAGCACACACCATTTCCTACACCTTGAAAACAAGCTGTAAATTGCTAGCGGTAATGAGAGGTCTCTTTTTTTTCTAGTCCAACACCAGCCTTGATGGCAGTGAAGTGGTGGCCCGTGAATGGGAAAAGAAAAGACAAAAAACATCAGAACCCAAAGATGAGTTCAAAGTTGGGTCACTGTTGTGTTTCAGTTATTGAAAGATGCTCCGAGTCAACTGCATGAACTGAATGGATGGCAGCAATTACAGAACTGAAACACCATAGCAGTTATTTTTATGTTCACTGAAACATCATTAACTGCTACATCAGGTCAAGAAAACGGACTAACGTATTAGTCTACAATGATTACACAGTTACCACATGGCAAAGACTAATGATAATTTTTTCTTTGTGTACTTGATAAAAACAAAGGTTGGGCTTCAAACGCAATGAGTTGGCAGTGCTATTATGAAGTAAAGCACGCTTGATGAAGCTGAACTTGTGAACCATCCATCTTGGCACACACTGTGGACCTCCAGCGCCTCTCATCTATGCCTTTCAATACCCTCCAGGAATGCCCACCGGGTCAGACAGGTGTCGTCTACACACAATCTGTTGGCTCAGCAAACCAGCCTATCGCTGACTCCAGCTGCTTGGTATGATTAAAAAGACATTGGGACCTGATATGAAATGCATGTATGCGCCCAGGTTAATTTTGCCTTTTGTTCCGTCAGGTGGGCCCACAGTCTCCCAGTGGCGTGAAGCAACAAAGGCAACTTCATAAGGGGAGACCAAAGCCACCAAAACTGAAAGTGAGGGGGGAAAAAAGGACGCAGAATGAAAAATAAGCCGTCCTTCAGACCTCCCTGACTTTATCACCACTCATCTGTGGTAAGAAACTAACATGCAAATTACCAGGGTTTCTTCTCAAGGTTCATGATGTCAGCATGGGACAAAACAATGAACCCCCTCCTTCTCACTGAAGTTTGTGCCATTTAAATGGTCCAAGCTGCTTTAGGAAAGAGAAAATGCTCCATACCCAAGGTTTCTTAATGATGTGTGACAATATATTCCCTTGGCAAAAACCAAGCAGCTGTTGTATAAACACTTAGTGTCAAGTTGACAGTGAACCGTATTCCTGCATCGGCGCTGTTACAAACTCGCAGTCTCGGAAAGAACAGCAGATGAAATCATGCATCAAAGGACTTGAGTTTTCTTGAGTAATTTAAAATAATTTCTTCCCTAGTCAATGTCTCTGGGTTTCTAATGACTCCTGTGCACATCACCCCTTAGAAAAAAAGTCCGCTACAAGCACAGTTGATAAATAATTCAATGTTCTTCAAGTACAACAAAGTCTATGGAGCTGATCAAACAAGAGACCTTTCTTTAGGAGTCAGTTTTTTTAAAAGATGGGCTTTGACAGGAGGAGAAATGACTATGGGTACTTTAAAAAAGAAATGGTGGTGGTGGTGGGGTGGGGGGGGGGGGGGTCGGTGCCATCTGACATGGTGGTTGTAGAAGGCTGACAAGGCCGCAACGTGACTTTTATATGAAGTTTCCTGCATCTCCATCATTCATGAGTGAGGAAAATGGAGGGGGGGCAGGGGGACAGAGAGACATGGCAACTGCAGCCTCTCTCCTCACTTGAGGAAGAGAGCACAAGGAGATGCACACAACCCTGTGCCCACCCTTCCAATCTCATTTAACAGTACAGACTCCCTTCTTGCCTTCCCTCCGCAAACCTCACAATTATTCAAACGCAGTCAGTCAACAACCGTCGATCCAGAGCGGTTGACTCCACCGAAGGAGAAAAGTAAGGGTGGTGTCCTAATTAGACTAATCCCTTCAGGGTTTTTTTCCTTATTTTTGGACAAACTCTCTTTTCAAAAAGGGAGAAAGCTACATGGTCTGATACGTCTGCATAGAACACTTTTAAAGAGGATTTCAAAGAAGCCTTTCTAGAATGTGCTTTGTCAAGAGTCAGTAAAAGTGCACTGCAGTCTAATCAATCAAAGGGCTGTTAAATCAAGCTATTACATCTGAATCTTAAATAGCAGACTATAAATACATTTTCAAAGGTGCTATGTGTAAGACATTTAGTTTAAAACATTCAAAAAATCACCTAGAAATAGCACCAGCATGCAAATAACCGTTCGGGTCATGTTAAAAATGCCTATGTATGTTCTCCCCAGACATCCACTAAAGTGAGCTTACATAGCCCTGGCCTGGCCTCTTTCAGAATAAAATTTTGCACATCAAGAAATTCACAAATTCAAATAGAAAGAAGAGCAAGTAAGGGCTAGGAAGACTGTAATTTCTGTCAGGAATGGTGTTTTCACCAATGCACCAATAGCAATTTTCTGAGCCAATACCAATTTCTGATTTTTCATGGA
Organism: Tenualosa thibaudeaui; assembly: GCA_027481765.1. Classification (NCBI taxonomy): domain Eukaryota; kingdom Metazoa; phylum Chordata; class Actinopteri; order Clupeiformes; family Clupeidae; genus Tenualosa; species Tenualosa thibaudeaui. Next base: position 7,375,361 of record JAIFZK010000003.1, read on the forward strand.
GTTTGACCTGACAAAAATTTTGGCCTCTGAATTGTTTTTTTTTTTTCAGAAACACCAAGTCACCAAAATCTCAATATCCTTCTACAGACCTGCTACAGCAATTTCGTTATTTTATGAAGCTAGTCATAATATTCGGGAGTAAAAATATTGGTGAAATATCTTTTTTACCCATTCATGAAAAATCACTTAATCATCTGTCCACAGTGACATTGCCTGTCCAATAAAGCTTGTGCATACCACTTGTCTTTTCTTTTTTAAATCAAGAGAAATTACCAGTATTTCTAGTCAATTGATTCACATCCCAAAGCCTGCTTTAGTCACCTTAAGAAGACCACACTGATCAGAGAGGCATCTTGAGAGACAGAGCGCTGAGCGCTACCTCATTTAATTTCCTTCCAGGCCTACGAGGCACAGGCGGAGACAGAGAGCTCATCGCCTGCATCTGCTAGCCTGCTCTCATTATCAAGCTTGGAGCTTTGTTAAGAGTTCAATGGCAGGACAGGAGGTATTAAAAACAGCCACACAAAGGCATATACAACCAAACCGCTTCGCTTACCTTCCCTTATTGAAAAGTTCCAGCTGTCCCACTTAACGCACTGCCAGACTAAACGCTGCATTTATCTTTGTATAACATGCCAACCTATGCCATTCACTGGCAGAGCTCCACATCGTCTCTTCCTTTTTAACACTGAAAATGGTGAGTACTGGACAGGGGATTTTCTGGAAAATAGAAAATCCTTGACCTGATTGCAATAAACTTGCTTTCAAGGCAAAGGCTCAATGACAAAAAAAAGCACACTGTATGGTGTGTCGATTCAACACTCAGTGTTCATGTAACATTTAACCTCCAGGGCCTCAACTGCATGCAAAAGAAAATGGAAAAAAACAAATAAGTTTACTGAAGAGGATAACATGCTCAGCATCGCTGCATAGCAATTAAAATGGCACGTAGATAAATTGAAAAAAGGACTTTCATTAAAAGATAATGAAGACAACAAAACAAACCAGCAGTCTGGGAACAGACTGATAAAGAGCAACAACAGGCACTGGGTCCAAAATACTTGGAAAGATGTCCACCATGCACAAAAAAACCTCAGCAAGCCTGAGAAACCATGTTCAACCCTGAGTGGATAATTAACAGCATGAGGCTTTAAAAATGGACTGAAAGATGTTAATGCGACCCGACAAGTACGGAGAAACACAGCTTCACAGTCTTGCTCAGTGCTGCCAATTGGGAGCTCACCCTTAATAGCAGCCTGACTAAGTCATTTTTGCAATACCTGGCGTGAGGTTGGATAGGAAGCTGACAACACATTCTAAACCAATCAGAGGAGACCCTACGGTCACCAAAGAAGAAGAGAAGGAAGAGAGAGATAGAGGGAGGGAGGGAACCAGAGAAAGCATCCCAAAAATAGCAGATGCTGAGTGAGAAATGGGGCTGCTGGCATCCCTTCTGGCACTGTCAGTTACCTTGGGGCACAGAGAAACAGAGGCAACACATGAAAAGCGCTTTATTTTTGTCCACCTACACCTACAGGGTACCGGGAGGTAAGCGTAGCTGGGACTGAAACCTGAGCAATTGTCCTCCATCATAAAGGCATTGGCCATTTTCCGCCCCATGGTGACTTCTCTGTTATCAATTTTCTTTCCATGGTTGCTTCACTGTTACGAATTCTACATGTGAAATTCATGAGATTGCCACCTGCGTATCCACATCTCATTGCTATTTTGACATAGCCATAAAGCTGGTTCATATCAGTGGCAATAAACACCACATCACATCTGTTCATGGTGGCATTCATTTTAGTTAAAGGGGAAAAATGCCAATATATGTAGCTATTCTAAACACTACTCAACCCTGGGGAATAGTGGGGTTTGCCTTTAAAGAGGTTAGGCCAATAACTCCTCAATGTCCCAGCGTAGTTTGGTTATAAGAAGGAAATGCCTGGCCAGGCAGCAACCCACTGAGGAAGAGGGATGATGCACGAACACAGTGGAAGCAGAACCCCAGAAGAGTGGAGGAAGCAACGTGTCGCAGACAGCAGCTCTCCCTTGAGACACTCATTCCACAGCAATTACCTTCACCAGTACTCAGGAGACAGGGTTGCTAGGCCTGTTAAATACAAGCTATGAATACACACACACACACACACACACACACACACACACGCACGCACGCACACGTATGCGCACGCATGCACGTGCACACGCAAACGCGAACATGCACAGACTCACACAAAGACTCAGAAACAGATTCCTGCCACCCATCCAGCAGTCTTCCTAGAAAATTACAGTCTGAGAGAGAGGGGGGGGGGGCACAACAATGACAGAAGCTAGGGGAGAAAAGTCAGGTTGTTGAAGGAAAAAGCTTCCAGACATTCTGGAAATTATAGAAAGTAAAATGAGGGTGACAGACAATGTTCTTTTTGCAGCAAAATCATAAAACATAAAAATCAATAATTCAACCCCTGCTTTGATGGAAATTAGAAACGAAGGAGTTGGCTTCAGCAGGTATGACTGAGCACAAGTCAGCTTCTTGTCCCTCTTCTCTCCCTCTTTCTACCACTGTGCCAGTGTCAAATTGAACACAACAGGACAACCATCAACATTTATTACCGCACAACTTGCACAGGCCAACCCTGTGAACACGCATCACAATGCTCTTTGTATTGAGGCAAACTGACCGGGAGAGAAATTATTAATTCAGATTTGTGGCAGGACACACTGTGCTACAGAATATGAAATGTGGCCCCATCTTGAGCACATTAAGAGTATCTGCTTTGTTCTTGCATATGCAAAATAGTGTTCATCCTTAAAATAAATCACGAAATGCAAAAAAAAAAAAAAAATATATATATATATATATATATATAATAACAATTGGGTAAGTATTCAGAGCTTTGGAGGCCACGGATGGCTCGATCAAAGCCAAAGAGTTTTGTGCAAAACCAATCTTCCCCCAGCAGCATGGTAGAGAGATTTAGATATTTAGATTTAGATTTAGACATTTAGATATGGCGAGGAAAAAAGACATTTCTCTTGCAAGACATTGCAAGAATATATATATTTTTACAAAATTATCTATTTTTGTAATTAATTGCATCCAGTGTCAATGACAGTTAATCAGCACTGTCAGTTCTGTCACACTCCATGAACTGGTCCTCATATTGCCCATTATCATTTGATGACACTTCAGAGTCAATTATCTGACTGAACTTGCACAACAAAGGAGACAAAAGACAGTTAGCGATATGAATTCAAGCATCCTGAATCCTTGAGCTACATGAAAGTAAAGATGATGACATGTGCAATGTGGTCAGGTAAGACATCAGCCATAATAATTACTGCCAGTATAAAAACATTTTCCAGCATTTGCCTGTGGGCCATGACTCCAAATCACATTAAGGGGAGAGCTTCTCTCTGCACGTGAGAATTGTGTGAAGTTAGCATCATGCATGTAATGTGGTTCAGTAGTGTTATCAGTAACACTTGAGGTGCCTACATAACAGTGACATGAGCCATTATGACATTAGCAAGACATGACGCATATCATTAATGACACTTTTTTAATGTTTATGCCTGTTGTTATTAAGTGTCCCTCAGTTTTTGTGATGCAAAGTTAACATTATTTGGGGTGTAGACTTTACAAAAACAGAATAACAATTAATGACAACAGTCATAAACATCAATGAAGTGTCATGTAAATGTGTCATGTCATGCTCATATCATTCTTATGTAGACACCTTCAAATAAAGTGCTACCCAACAATCATTTGTCTTCAATTATCAAATTAGTCATCAAATACTTAAGTATTCTGATTAGAGCAATTAAAAAAAAAACATTGTATTATTTTCTGACTTCTATAATATTTCATGGCATAGATCCTGAGGATGTGAACAAAAAAAAGATCCTCGTAAATATGCGTAGAATTTTACATTTTTAACAAATAGCCTAGTCCACACAAATTAGTCAACAGATTCATTGACAATAACCATATGTGGCAAAACATATATCATCCGCCTATTGTAACCGCAAAATAAATCCACAATAATCATCAATAGTCATTTCAAAAATGTCATGGGTCTCAGACGTGTCATAGGCCTCTTCCGATCTACGTCCTGAGTGGGATGTGACTTTGTGTTCAGAGACAAGGGCGGCAGAGAGTTGAGGCAGCACTTGCATCACTTTCATCACTTTCTGCAATGAGGGAGCAGATGGCAGAGGTGCTCCACCCACAGCCAACACAAAGTTCCCTCACATAAAAAAAAAAGTTCTCTCTCATAGTAGCAAAGTCAGCACCCTCACTCATTCAGACAAGCCAGTGTACAGATCAAAGCTCATGCTTCCCTACTATGTAAACATGATGTAGAGGTGAGAATGTCAATCAAAGGTGGAGTGTTATTTGAGATATAAGAGTGTATTAAGTGCAAGGCTATGGGTTGAGTGTTAAGATTTACAGAGGAGCTCTTGATTCTAGTGAGTGCAGCTCTCAGCCCTTTTGTCTTTCAGTAAGTGCACGACAATGTCATAAGATCCATCCCACATGCTGATGGAGAGGCGTCTTCTAATTCACAAGGATTTATTGGGGTAATAAGCGCTCCATTAGAAGGGAAGGTCAAAGTCTGGCTACCCTCGCTGAGCAGGCCAATAAACAGCCTCAACAGGACTGCTCCATTGAGCCAGAGTGAGGCTAACAAAGTGTTTGTCATTGCCAGAGCTGTTATTAATTTTATCTGTCACTCACAGAGTAGATCTGAAACAAGTGACACCCAGTGACTACCACACAGAAAAACTGACATGCTGTTAAATGAACCCTTGAACTTGTTTAAAAGACAGAATGGTTATATATTATGTGTACCTACAGGGAAGTTTTCTGCAGGGTGTATATCTTGACTCTTCAAATGATGAAACAAATAGAGTATATAAAAAGAATTGATGAGATATTTTACATAGATGTTCTCCACATTTTATTAATGCACTTGGTGCAATCTTCCAATTGCATAGAGCACTACAATCATGCTGTAAAGAAATCCAGACATATTAGAATGCCTTTGAAAAGTTGTTTTAGTAACCCAGAGTGCTATACTTACTGATAAGTATTAAATTAGCAAAGAGAGGAGGATTTTAGCAACATTTCCTTTTGTTTCCATAACCTCTGTACATCCACATTTCAGAGGGGAATTTAGGGTGTTTATAAACAGCTTATAAACATTAGCATCCTCCTTCAAGGATTGGTGAGTAAGGAAAACCTATAAACAGCATGGAATTTGCCCATCAGCTCCCTAATGCATAGTGCTTCATGCTAATATGAGGAGGCTATAATCATTAGCCTGTCTCGGAGGTTGAAAGAAAGCATCTCTATTAGAACTACAGTGAGAAGAAAACTCAATATGTCAATACAGCATCGACTCCTAGGAGTCCTTGTGAGGTGGAGGATATAAAAAAGCAGATGCTTCCCCTCCACAGGGGGGAACTTTTTTTTTCATATTAATGAGGGGCTATTTACAAATCTGTATTGACCTGCTTAAGTCATTCTTTGGGAATAGGAAGAGGGGCTTAGTGATGTTCAATGGGGAGCTTTTCCACTCAGGAGGTTTGAGGTGATGAAACCTCTTTCAAGGACTTCCCACAGCTGTGGTATCCCTAAAGGACTGTTGGTTCAGCATGTTTTTATAGACTACTACATTGCATACAACTGAATGTCGATTCCAGCACAGCCCCCTCAAATTTGAATACACATAGCTTTTAGCAGTCTCAGATTATTGGCCACAATAGTTAGGTAGAGTGTCAAAAACAGTATTATATGGTGGTATCCTGAGTACCTTTTCATCAAATCCAACCTCAAATCCATTTTCATTTTGCATAATTTCTGTCAGATTTTATTATGACATTATATTTTTCTCACATTTCATTTGTTCTGTAATATTTCTGTTGTATCCTTGATTTCATTCATATAATTACATTTTAAAGCATTTCAGATATTTCAAACATTTACACTAGAAAAGCACTAGAGGAGTATTGAGACTGAGCACACAGAAGTAATGGGCCAATATTTTCCAAACTTGTTTCACTTCAAGACTTTCACTAACCATAGTCTGCAAACACAGTTTCACACGTACATGGGAGAGATGTTCACTTCCTATTGCTATATGAATGCACAGCATATTATTTTTTCTAACTGGAATACGGCAACATTCGAATCACATGAAAGTCGTGCAATCTCTTCATTCTGACTGTCATATTGTGAATTTGGCCGGTTTCTAAAAAACACAATACAACAATACAAATATGCCTGTATGAACCAAGATACCAGGTTATGTAAACACCTTAAAAGAGAAATCCGGTGTGAATCAATCAATATTCCTGCTGTTTGACGTCACTGAGAAGTGTCGGTAGGTATGAGAATGAAAACATTTTGTGCAACGTAGACTGAATTGATGAAATGAACTGATGAGGTACAGTAAACTTTTTGTTTCAGGTTCGTTTTCCTGTCTTTTGCAAAATACCGACATCTCTCCAGGCCAGCTGCAGGCCAATCAACAAGCAAACCGCTTTTTTTGTTGAGGTTATCAACCAGGCACCTTCCCCCATCATGGTGATGTTAAATTAGGCCCACAACACTTCTAGAACAGTGGTGTTTACTACCCCCCTCCACTGTCATGAGTTCTTCAACAGCAAACACCAAGGAAAAAACTTGTGAAAATTCATTCTGTACAGCTGTGGTCCAAAGCATGCAAATAACTGCTTTTGATATTTTACCAATTTACCAGTTAACCAGTTATTTGCTCTTTAAAAATATCTATACACGTCAAGTGCCCTGGAACACTCGTGTACAGTGTCTTAACAGTTTACTAGATCTCTGGGGATGAAATCCTCATTACCAGTATTGAGGCTGAGCCCTAAACCTTTGAAATGTCTCTCCTTAATTAGCACCTCAGAATGGCCTCCGAGCTAATTAACAGGAATAATCCATATGGGACATATTTCTTTGAAAATTAAAGAAATGAAGGCATTTTATTTGTGTGACGTGTGTAAAATTGATTAGTTCTGTTCACATATGTAACTTGATAGGGCTATTTCATAACTTTGTTTTATTTATTTATTTGGCAATTTGGTATTACATTGGTTGCTACACAAAACAGAAAACCATAGAAATCATTTTGTTTTTTCTTTAAATTTTTGCCAATACTTAAAAAAGCTACAAGCAAAACCACCCAGCTTGTCTCATTTAGTCAGAACCTGACAAGAAACGCCATTAAGAAAAAGGCAGAACATCAATCCTTGTAATGTAGCAGGAAGAAACATGCTTAAATTTTGTGCATACAATATAACTAGTGACTCAAAAAGGAGAAAACCCTGTGCTGTCCCTTCTTGTTCCGTCTTAAATTTCACCCCTCATCATGAAGCTCAGCAGTGCTCTTCTCACACAGTCTACAACAATTTACTCTCCTACATCACACTGATGCATCCATGACCTTGATTAACAAGTTACAAGGTCATATAATGCTAATGAGCCATCCCTGGGTATTTGACTGAGTGTAACAGGCAGGAAAGAGATGTGTGCAAGAGAGCTTCATGGCACACGGCAGGATTTAGATCGGCATCATGAGAAGTCGAAGAGAGGCCTAATCTAATGGAGGCAGGCTTGGCATCTCTAAGCAAAGCAGCTTGTCTCGGATAATAATTTTAGTAATTAGCATACCTAATGAGGAGCATCATTAGGAGACTATTTGTGGGATTCAAACGGGGTTGGTGAGTGAGGAAGAGGTGGCCCAAAGGACCAGGAATAAACCAAACACTGTTGAAGGTAGGTAGCACAGGGGAAAAAGAGAATCCACTTTGGATGTTATGCAACATATGGCCAAGTAGACGTAACTGTGCTGTCTTCTGAAGACAAACAGTTACCTGAATGCAGTTAGTAGAGAGTCAAAACAGAGGCATCACAGAACCAATTAAACTGCACAGAATGTAAAGGCACAGACTTATCGTTTGTGTCAAATGGACAAAAAATAGCCTTGGGGTGTGAAAGCTATGCATTTGATGCAAGCATGGCTTCAACCACAAAGTTGGCTATGCATGGCTGTTGGGAAAAAAAACTATTAAAATAGGAACTGGCTAGTTCTAAGTGTTGCTTCTATTGGGGACCCTGTGGAAGTCACACCTATTGTATTTCCATTCTACTTTCCTTTTCTCACTGCTTAATTGTTCTCAGACGTCCTTGACAAGACAAGAACATCTTCGAAGTATGCTGAGGAATCAATCTCATCACCCTGAAACAGAATGTATAACACCCGAGTCCCTGTAGGGTTGCAGCGAGTTGGAGCCTGCCAAAATATTCTGAATGATCGCGAGCCTTCTAAATTATTGAAAAATCCTAAACACCTCTTATGAGCAACAGAAATGGCTATTAACCTTGGTGAAATGATATTCAAATCCAGTTACAGCAAACTTGGTCTACTGTATCCCTTGCGGGGAGGAAATGTAAATGTGTTCATGCAGTAGACAGATGGGGAAGCCGACCGCCGTTTGAAGTTCCTAGTGCCAGAGGAGTCACCCCCCATACCACCACCACCACCGCCCAAGCCCCCTCTAAAATATTCAAGACGGAGATTCATTCAGCCGACACCACTGTTTCAACACACTACCAACTGCTGCGGCAATATGAGGTGAAGGCTGCTTGACACTTTCCAACTTTGCAAGTGATTTCCAAATGCAGTGCTCCTATTACCAGAACTCCAGAACTCCTATTAGCAGGGAGCGAGAGGGGGTATAAAAAAAGGAAAAAAAAAAGAGCATAACCTGAGGATTATCTGATGCTCCAAACTTGCTGTCCAGAGCATTTGATTTATCTGCTTTCCTTCCTCCAAACCATCTTTCCTCAAGAAAAAAAAAAAAAGTTGTGATCTCTTTTGCATTGATATTGACTAACCGTCTCAAATTGAATTCCTTGTGGAATGGGCTGTCATAGCAGAAGAAGCCGGATTACAGCGATAGCTACCTGTCAGTCATATGTGGACTGAACTCTTGGCCAGGTGGACTGGATGTTCTTAGATCATTACCCTTATCTTGTCAGCAAGAGGCCGGCAGATGAGAGGAGGAAAACTGATACTCCAGCCAAAAAGGGACCTGGCTAAAGTGGACATGCAAGGACTAGGCTAACAGCACAAGTTAAAGAGAGTGCTCTTACTGTACATTCATACCTCTTGTTACAGATGGCGTGAAAGTGGAGGTGACAAGAGTTGAACAAAAATACAGCAGTTTAGCCCTTTCAAATAAATAATCATTAAAGTTCAAAATTCTGGGGGTATATTCAAAAGCAATAGAGTGCTCTCCAGTGTTATGAGGAAATGTAACACCTTCCTGAATGAGCCCATGGCTTTCTTATGCACGCCTTGCCAGGTCAGTGCTCCCACAGTGATTCTCTGCTGCTGCACCCTCCCCCTGGAATGCTTTTCATAATCATATCACACAATCACACACCAGCAACATCAATGCTGCTGTCAATGGGCTTAATTCTCAACTCATACAAAGCACTGATCAACCTGTTACCCCTGTATAAAATGATAAATCTTTTCCAAACACATACTGATCTTATGTATAACAGAATGTGTAAGATCTATCAAGATCTCTTTATTCTGTCATTTAACCAATCCAAATATGTCTTAACGCCAAGATAAAATACTTTGTGAATGCGAACCCTGGTTCCCACTGCATATCTTGACCAAAAAGAACAGCAACCTGAATGGGAAAAGGCATGTCTGGTTTGATATGAAAGCCGATATCAGGCAGAATGTTTCATTTCCACTTTACTATCCTATAAAACATGCTAAGAAGTTCCAAGGAAGTGAAAACATAATGTACAAGCCAAAGTCAATATGATATACCTGAACCAATGGCCTCAACTACCCCTCCACTGAAGCAAATACACAGAGACCAGGATGGAAAAAAATTCACAATCTTTCTAAAATACTGATACTAGCAGATTCACTTATAAATTATCTGTTTAGTCAGCACTAGAGCAAAAGCTGTGGAAAAAGGAACCTCAACTGCAGTCTGAGCTGGATCTGAACTGCAGTGCTGCACTAAGCTCTGCATCAGAGAGCAGCGAATGCATCATGGATGGATGGACATCAAGCAAAGACTACTCCTCCTTTTCACCCCCTCCCCGTTTCCCTGCCAGACGCTGCCAGAAAGAAACATTTCCTCCTTCTCCTCCATAGAAGTAGCAAACCCAGTTTGAACTCGGGTCACCGGGACAAGAGCGTGCTGGTTCACTGGCATCCTTCCCCTGTGCAGCAGTTTACAGTAAACATCTTGCGGTGATCTTCTCTGACAAAATTACAGCTTACACCCAGGCCGATGATGCATACAAAAACAGAGGTTTGACAAGGGTGACCTTACTTTTTCCACATAAATGTACTCTTAAAATCACATCCAAAGTTTCAATATATAGCAAGGCATCCCTGCTATTGAAGAAACTTGGGAGGCCATGGCATTTAGACATTTTAAGACTGTTATCTAAATAAATTGGCCACTCACAGAACACAATAAAATAAAATAAGAATGAACTAAGAATAGGCATCAATTATCAATTGTGGATTATCTATCTATCTATATGTATATACACATACACACACTATTTGTTTGCCTCATCAAGCCATCATGTGAGATACTGCATTGATGAACAGTCATTTATATTTGACTTGCAACTTATAATAATATCAGTAAGAGTAAGAATATCAATAAAAGAATATTATGAGGTATTCTATTATTTAACAAGGGGGGTCTGTGAAAAGGTTTGCTACAAAAATAGTATCTAGAATTTAACAGAACAAAAGAATATAAGCCTGTACAGTTTAATTTGTGTTGCAATTGTGAGGGGTCCTTGGAATTGTTTCTGCTCCATAAGGGGTCCCCAGTCCAATAAAGATTGAGAACCCCTGGTTTAAAAAGTTCAGCTACTGGTTACTGTATATGCTTTCACTATTTCAACATTACTTAGTTCCAACTTTTTTTGTTTTCCACTACTTCATCTTTTCACCAATTGTTGAGCCCTCTACATAGATACACTGCAGTAAGAAATGTCCACATTACATACTGGAAATACAGTAGAGAGGCTAGTTAATAATAACTGTAGCTAGTTGAAATAGTTCAGGACACATAAATCAAACAATCGATGGGATGGAAGCATATGACCCATGCAGTACACACAAAGCTTGGACACTTAAAATAATGAGCCAATGTAAAGTGTAAGATCGACCATATGTAAAAGTAAAAAATGTAGGATCTAAGATCTAAGTCCGTTCTAAAACATGAAGAAACTAGAAGGGCTATGGGAGTGCAGAGCCCCACAAAAATCAATAGTTCAGTCTATAAGTGCTAAGTTGTAGGCAACTGGACTCCTTTTTGGAGCTTCTAACCGCAAAAAGAAGTCCAGTTGCCTGCAATTTAGCATTTATGACCTGGATGAATGAGAACCTCCACAGACAATAGTTCAGTCAAAAATTTCCTCTCTTGTGACAGATAAAAACTAAATAAAAAATAAAATCCTGGATCTGTCTAATGCTCTTGATCCACTGTAAAACTGGAAAGGTTCAGGGGGGAAAACACAGTAGAAACAAGTTTTATCTTATTACCCTGAAACAGTGAGTTAGTTAACTGTTAAATACAGTAGGCTTTTTCATTAATCAAGCAATCCACAACAATTCTTAAGAGAAAATATCACATGCCTCAGTATTCATGTACAGAGTTTTGCCTAACATCATCCAGTCTAATAACCATGAACTGATATCAAAGGGCAAAAATCTAATGGCGATATGATGCTCATACAATCAGCCAGGACAAAAAAATAATCTTAAATGCTTAATGCATTTATGAGGAAGACTGAGAGAATTTTAGTAATCACAATTTATAAAAGACTGTTTTATGGTTTATGTTGGCCTAGTGTTACATCAGGATTAAGTGGCATGTGCTGATAAAAAACTAAAGGCTACTGATAATGTCACAAAGCTCTAATCAAGAACAGGCTATTCAAAGACAGATAACACAGCTACCCTTTGCACTCTTGCCAAAGGTTGAAAGCGCAGTCTTAAACTAGTCAACAGCTAAGGGCAAAGTTCTGCCTGTCCAAAGATCTTTACCAAGTCACAAACAAGCTAATGTAGGCCTTATCTGAATCTTGGAACAAGCAAATGTAAATTGGTGATTTTGGTTACCAAGTAGACAACAAAACTGCATCTGACACGATCTTATTTAACCTGTCCCTAAATCCATCTAATGTTAACAACGCGATTGTTCACAACGACAGGTATTCTTCACGTTGGTGATGCCTCCCTCTCTATTTCCACTACATACTTGCTTGATAGTGTAAGTTAGCCTACACGATTTAGCGGATGAGTGATTTCCAAGAACATGAGCACAATTGCACTAGGTTGTAAATTTCTGCAGGAAGCAGCAAGACGCGTTGATGTAAGAAATTGACACTGCATTATCATTCAACACGCCACCCAGGCTTTGAGAAAAATGACATGTTTCAGTCGCGATGATATTTGTACATTACTTTCATGTTACTATTCCTGCCAGATTACTTGATTCTCTCAAGGGCGTTTTATCTCTCCTCGCATTTTGCATATTTCCCCTGAGGAAGTGGATGTATGTTTAAGTAGCTTTCAATTTGTCGATGGGTTTAACTTTCAACACGAACACAACTTGCAAAGACTATTTATTACAGTGACATTTACTAACGATAAGTCAGACTTGCGTGTACGTACCAACGTTATAATGTGAACTGAACGTAAGTAAGCATTACCTTGTTTTTATTAAGAAACAAGCAGCTGGAACTTGTCCCACGTAGACCTCTTGCAAAAGCCTGACAAGCCACGGATGCCGCCATGATGAACCGGAAGTGTGTGGAAAGGCGCACGTGCGTACAATAGTGGAACTACGTGGAAATCTAATAGGGAGTTGACAGAGGAGGGCGTAACCCAAGGCGGCCGTTCAGTGCGCTCTTAGTAAACTATTCTTTTCAGTGCATACCCATTTGAAAAAAACAGTACCGTCTTATCCGCACACAAAACACGAACGCATTTAAGCTGTAGTGCAGTCGATACATTGCTGTCATATCGGCTAGGCTACACATAAGCAGCCTTCATTAAAAATGGAATAGCCTAATTGACAACCTGTTTTTTCTCTTCTGCCATGGAGTATCGTAAACCATTGCAAGCGAGAACATTGCAATGTTTCAGTGAAATAAAACAAAATTCAATTGAGCTAATGTGACAAACAACCTGTAGGCTATGTGTTTGTGTCTGAATAATGTGACAAACAGCCGGTATATGTTTATGTTTATGACCTATAGGGAACATTTGAGCAGTTGACCTAAATTTAGACAATATTTGGGAAGGCAACTCATCCAAGAAGAAGATGGTATTGAAATTAGGAGTGTCAAGCCTGTCTTTAAAAGTGCTACTGGATTGATGTAGCCTAGCTGACCACTTGATGAGTTTCATGTCTTTACAAACGAAAGTTTCATGCATTTTAGGAAAGAGTACACCTAACATAGCCTGGTAACAAAACCAGACCCTCGTTCTACACTTTTGTTTTATACAGAGGGCCTGGACATTCAGTAGTGAGATTTGATTGCTTGCTTGAGGTGTTTAAGTTTAAAAAGATTGGATCAGCCCCTGATTGATAGCTTGCCTTGACTGATAGCATTCTAGTTCTGCATTCACAACGCCTCCCTCTGTTCGCTGATTGGACAGGTTAAAATGCCTCCTGAGAAGCTCAATGGGATCAAATCCAGACTAGCATTGTAGGGACATGATAATCAAGCTGAAGTGCTAGGAAGGCATGGCCAGGCTACACCTAACAGCGATTCTTAGTTTTCTCTGGCACTGCACTTGGTAGTGTGCTACAGAGGTTAGCCTGTACCTCCCAACTCATTTTCAACAGGCAGCTCTCAAGTTTGTATGTTTGCCAAGGACACAGAGTGAAAAAGACCTGCTTATTAAAGATTTTTATTATTAGTGTCAGAACAGTTAAATGGGAGAACCTTGAAATTATTGTTTTCTGGCAAGTGGCAGTTGTGGGTGCAGGCGAAGCAATCCAAAATGTTCCTTTAAAAGAGAGCGTTCTTGTCAGTTTGCTCAACCTGTGTAGACCAAACAACAGTTAGACATTACTGTAAGACAGAGTTGTTACAGCAAAAATATTGGACTGACCATGCTGGAAATTGTATTTGCCTCACAGACCTAGACTGTTACACTAAATGTTCACAGTGAAGGTCAAAGGTACATTCGCTCACCTGCATCTAGACCAGTGGTATGACTTCATGCCACAAGCCTATGGGAATAGAACACAAGCACAGAATGGTGTTTAGTCCATTAGGACAATAATGGACAGATCACTTCAACTGTTCCTTGTAGCCTAGAGTACTGCACATTGTTGGACATAGAGAAAAGTGAACACACGTGGTGCTAAAAGCTAAAGGCTTTCATGGCTAACACACACAGCGCAGTCTCCTGATTGCTCATCTGTGACATTGAACACATGCAGGCATGCCTATAGACTTCTAGGGGGCACAAGTGAGTGGAATGTGAGCCTCACTGAATAAGTAAATAACTCACTCAACCAATCCCCTAAAGCTCTCATTACCCTGACATCTTCAAAGGGCAAAGAGGGCAAAGTGATCATAAAAGAGCAGATTATGACAGAAAGAGTGAGACAGAGCAAGTGTGAGTGTGTGTGTGTGTGTGTGTGTGTGTGTGTGTGAGATTGAGAAGAGGGAGAAAGAGAGGTTATCTCTCTGTGTGTGAGAGAAAGAGAGAGGGAAAGGTTCTCTCTTTCTCTTTCTCTTTATGTGTATATATGTGTGTGTGTGTGTGTGTGTGTGTGTGAGAGAGAGAGAGAGAGAGACAGTGTCAGCAAAAGAGACCGGATCACCGAAGTTATAAAAGAGAGGATGGAGTTTTCTTCTTCCTCTTCCACTTTTATTCAGTATCTGTATCTGATCTCTCAAATGGAGGTATAGAGACAGTCATAATTCTTACAGTTGTCTTGCAGCTTTATTCATGCATGAGCTGGAAAATGTAATATTAAATGCCATCATCTCTGTATTACTGCTGGAGCAAAGTGGAAAGCAGGAGTGAATTGAATGTCAATCATTAACTTTATATTTTAGCTATACTTTCAGAAAGGGAACAAAAGTAAGCAGACTTATCTAAACATGAAAGTGATTTTAGTTCTCACTGGAAATGCCATTGTTTTTCTCACAGATGCATATGCACACTCTCTCTCTCTCTCTCACACACACACACACACACACACACACGCACAATATTTTGACTAACTTAATTGTAGTTCAGTCATTAGCTTCAGCATGCATCCTTCACCAACTCAGCACTGTGTCATTAAGGCAAGGCAAATTATTACAGCCCATTTCATACACAAATGGCAATTCAAAGTGCTTTACATAGGATAAGAAAGATTAGATTATAGATTATTTAAAACATCAGGGTTAGATAGCAAAGCTCAGCAAACAGCAATAAATAAAAAAATATATATATATCATCAGTATATCACACAGATGAATAAAAACATCATCAAATAATTTAGTTTTTAATCTTGATTTAAAAGTGGAAACAGTGGAGGCATATTTTTATGTCAAGAGGGAGGCAGTTCCAGAGCTGTGCTGCATAGGAGCAGAAAGCTGATGCACCGCAGCCAACACGCAGCTTTGTGTTGGATTCTGAGAGTCCTTGTTGGGGTGTAGGTCTGGCATGCGTGTGCAATATAATCATTACGTGATTTAAATACTAGCAACAGTACTTTAAAGTCAATTCTTTGAATTACTGGCAGCCAGTGCAGGAACTTCAGAATGGGTGTAATATGGCCAGTTCTCTTAGTTTGTGTTAGCACCCTTGCTGGAGCTGCCTATTAGTTTTTTGAGAAGTCCAGTACAAAGACCATTACAACAATCCACACCACTGGTAATACAAGCATGGGTGAGTTTCTCTTGCCTTAAGTCCCCTGGCGTCTAGAGGTGTACCAGGGAAAATGGGCCTGTTGTTGCTCAGGACTGAAGCATCTACTTCAGGCTTCACAACAGCCATTCTGAGAGACTTGCAGGAAAATATACCAGTCTGTAGTGAGGTGTTAACTATTGGAAGCACATTAGCTGCTATTAGATGAAGGACAGATTAAAAAAACTGTCCATTTCGGATGTGGAGGAACTGAGCTTCTGTGCATTTTTTTCAAGAACATCATACTCAACAAGGCTAAATTGTGACATCAAATTGAGCTCAGCGCTGTTTATGAGTGGCAGGGCAATTAAGGACAGCACACTAACTGGAAAAGCAAATGGTATACCATCTTTTACTACCAAACCTCTTTCAAAGGCTAAGTGAGAGCTTTAAGTTTATCCTTTTTTCTCTTTTTCCTTTAAAAACCACAATCAATTTCCCCTCAGCATGCAATGTGCACCATGAGTGCTGGAGTGACAGATCTTTCATGATGGTGTGGTGGTCTTGCTGTGGGGGGTTAGTATAACAGCCCTGAGGGTTCGCCACATGGGCGTGGGTTTTCCAGGTCTCCCCCCTGGCTGTGTCTGGACTTGGACACATCCTATGATCAGCTCGTTTAACCTTGTTCCTCTGTACCAGCGTGAGTCTGCACCCCGGGACCCCATAGCCACGGACCCCCTTCCACAGAAGTCAATGAAACATTGACAGTGAGTAGGTGCCTGTCTCATCAACTAGTCTTGCTAGCATGGTATGGTGCAGGAAGAAGACAGGCTTAATCCCATTGCCTTCTCCCACATACTGACTCTCAAAACAAGCCCTCAGCCTGAGGGTATCCCTGACAAAGCCTTTTCTATCCAACATGGAGCTCTGTATTGGAAGCTCTGCCCAGCTTTTGTATCGAAGATCATCCTGCGCTTCAGCTTAAAGCCGAGTAGATTTGTTTCAATGTTTGTTTCTGTACACACTCTGAGAGGTAAGAAGTGAAAAAAAATATATATTTTTTCTTTCCATGTATAGGGTACAGTTCATTACTTCATGGACGTTGGACAGCCTATGGCAAGTATAAAATCAAACTGTGCTCGGCAGAAGAGGGGCCGTGCATGTCACAAAGAACATTATCCACATCAAAGCAATGGATTCAAATTCAATCTTATTATATGTTTGCTCACAGATTTGTGTGGTATTAGGCAGTCACTAGAAGGTCTTGTTGTCTATCCAGGGGAATATGAAATAACTCTCTGAGCTGGGAAAATTAATACACTTAACTGCTGAGTCAACAACCTGGGAATCTCAGAGCTTAGTCGCACAGAGAGCAAACTTGCTGCCTAGAGGGAAAATTAAAATTGAAGCAAAGATACTATTAAGACCCCTGACGGAGGCATCACAAACTTTCAATATGTCATCATCCCCAATATACAACATTGGAGATTTGAGTCTTATTAGCTTCAAACACAGCCGCATAATTTCAGCTGCATGAGAAATCAGAAAACACTGAACTCAAATTGAGGGGAAAATAAAACGCTCTACACAACACACACACACACACACACACACACACACACACACACACACACACACACACAGAAGCTGCAGCTAATTTGAACTTGAAATCACTGTTGGGTAGCTCACATTGTTGGGCATCCCCAAATCAGTGCCCACACATCCTTCACATGTGTTCCAGAGGATGAGAAAATAAAGTGTGGCCTCTCGTACTTGCGCAACTTCTTTGGGTGACTTTCTTCACTGCAGGCGTCTGGCTTTTTCTATTTAGATTCTCTCTCTCTGCACCAGGCTACATTAAAGGTATGGGCTAACACAAAACACAACACCTGCTGCTTCTGTGCCCTCCATGGACCAGCACACAGAGGGGGAGAGTGAAAGAGTGTGTCTTTGTGTGTGTGTGTGTACGTGTACGTGTGTGTGTGTGTGTTGGGGGGGGGTTTGCTTAGATGTGCATATGAAGCTGCCTATCATGCAGCAAAGTTACTGCTCAAGCCTGCCGTGCCGCCACTGCCAGGTCACACTATAACCCCCCTCTGTAGTTTTCTGCTGTGTTGTGTGATTTATCTCCCCAGTGCTTGTTTGGATGGCTTGGGTTTGGTTTGGTCTGGCTTGGGTGGTGGTCATAAACCTGTTCTCAGTACCCTGCGTGACCACCGCTGGGGGGGGGGTTGTCACCGTGGAGCTGAGAGATAAAGCAGAGAGGACACAAACCCTCCCTCTCCTTTCCCTGCTCAAAGCATAAACATTAAAGGTAATGGCACCATGTAAAAACCTCCAGCAAATGCTTTAGGAGGAATCTTTATTATTATGATTTGAATTTGTGAGCTGTGTTGTCCCTGGGCAGAAATGAAAAATGTGCAGGCCATGCATGTCCATGGGATCGAGGGGAAATGTCAATAAAGGTATCAAAGCAATCAGAGAGATGGTTAGGGGGATATTGGTGTGATAAATCATGAAATTTCTATGGCGCCGGGTTGCTGTTTGGGAGGCAGGACGCACGCTGGGAGGCACAGTCACATGACATCCACTGCTGTGATCAAGAGTGCACCAGAGGTGCGGAAAATGCGGCTTGCATGGAGTGCGATTTCAAGTGTGACTTTAAGCACTGAGCAGTACATAAGAGTGTGAATGTTTGTTTTCTTGAGAAGCAAAAGGTAGTGCAGCGTCTGCTTGAGAAGAGAACATTCCTTTTCTCAAGCCAGCACAGCCAGACATGATACAACTAGGCTACAAAAGGACAGGTTCTGAAACTTCTACAGTTTGATGGGAATGCATTACACATTGTGATAATATGTATTATCATTTAATATTGTGACAGACTTTTGTATTGACTTACGTGGTGTTGAATATTACACATTTTAAACATTCATGTAAGGCCTGTCTCACTGAACTGAGCCTATGTATTTCTGTGAGGATACATTCTATTGGACATACTGTAGATCCTTATGGAGGTGTCACTGGATGCAAAGAGAGGAAGTGAAGGGTGTGTTAATGTTTAAAAATGTACACAAACACACTGATCTGCAGGTATGCGGTAGGCGGAATCAGTGAAATCAATTTAATTACTGTGGTTTTAATTTCCAGTGTTCATTACTGTTCCATATTCTCATGAATGTATTTATAAGACATTATAATGTTATTTTATAAGTTTTGACAACTTGAAGTGTCACAAAGCATTATAAAGCTTCAATTTGTTAAATGCCTTTTTATACGCCCAATTGTTCATGCCAGAGAATGAAGACTGAACGCTCAGTGCATACTCTAAGTAAAGTAAGATGAACACATAATTACTCATTAAAAATCAATAAGGCCCCATTACAAACAGTGGCTAAAGTAGAATGTTTCCATTGTATCAAAAGGCCAAAGAAACATGATGCTTTCTAGCATTTCAAGTTATGATAACATTCCTTATGAGTACAGTCATAAGATTGTATTAACAGTTATGAATACTAATGTCATTAGTTATAAGGTTTTATTAATGCATTACAACCTTTTATAAATGTGTTTATAATGCTTTATGAATACTGGGTTCATAGAAAGCATAATCAAAAAGGAATGAAACAGCCGAAACATCACGAAAATATGTCCTCAGATGCCCTGAACAAAGTCATGGAGCCCCATGACCATCAGATTATACTAACTACATTGTTGCGAGGAAACACAACAGGAGGGATATTCAAGAAAATTTCAGAAGCACTGATATTCAACTACATTCATTAATGATTGCTTGCTTTAAGGAATCTCTAAAAGCATGCAGTTCACCCCAGTCAACGAGTAACAAATGGCTGTAGGAAAGCAAGGGAGACATCTAAGACCTATTCACCTTTTCTGTGTGGTGTCACATCAGTTATGAAACCTCAAGAGACATGCAACTAATTAACCTTGAGAAGACACCCACTGTTGCAGGCGAATGGAGGGAGAATATTAAGGAACTGCTAACAAGGCCATTAGCTGTAAGATTAACACATCTAACTTTCAATTGGCTTTTTGACATAAAACCAATATTTGCCTGAGCCCTCACTCTTGTCTTCCCATCCCTCTTGAATTCAAAGTGACAGCATTTTGTACCAAATTTGGAAAGCCATATTTGAGCTCAGTCATTGCAGTACTACTTATTAGACGTATTCAATTCAGGTCACCATATGTGTTCATTAACTGGACATTCTTTGTCCAGGTTGGATGGTGTTAATACAAGTTAATGACTATGTTGAAAGGCTAGTATGGTGCACCCATAGTGATAGTGTCAGGTCTGCATCGGACCTGGTCACGGCCACGCCCCCTCACACAACACCACAGACTCGTGCTCGATCTCCTTCACCTGAGTTTTAATTAATATCACCTGGTCTCCACCTTATTTAAGTCTCCCCTCTACTTCACCTTTTGTCTGGTCTCGTCGATTTTCCCTCAGACTCCCTGTATGTCAATTGTATCCTCCGTGTCCCACGTATTCCTGTGTGCTTTGTTCAGTAAGTTTTGGATTTCCTGATTGGTTTGGCGCCCCTTGTTCCTTCTGATTTTCCTCGCCTGTTTCTAGTGTACATTTCCTTATTCCAGTGTATTTCTAGTCTTCTGTTAATCTTAGTATTTGTACTTTCTGTTTTCTCCGTTAGAGTAACAGATGTGACTTTCGTTTTACATATCTGTTTGTACATTTAGTGATTTTCTGTTTTCCCCTCCACTTAAGAAGTGGACGTGACTTTTGTTTGTTCTTTGATTTCACCCATTAAATACCTCCTCGGTTTCATCTACCTCTGCCTCCATCCGTCTGTGTCTGACAGATAGCTTCCGTCAAGCATAAATACTGTAGATCAGGGACAACGATCTAAGTGAATTCTATGTTGGGATGAAGGCACCATTTATATGCCACTGTGTCTCCAGCCCCTTCCTCCTCCAACTTGACACATCTGCAGAATACACCCACCTTTCAAAATAGCCTATTCATGTCTCCTTCATGAATTTTCTCCAGCTTTTTTTCCCCCTCGGGAACTTCTAACATAGAGGGATCAATTTTCCTTTTTCCTTTTTGATGCTTCAAAAGAATCCTAAACATCACCTATGCATATAGCAAAAGTTAACCCAACAGAGGCTAAAACTTGCTTTTGTCCATCGAGGAAATAGCAGCTGTTGCAGTATAGGTTTCCGACTCACCTTGTAATTGCATGTTAATTGCTTTACTTTGATGTGCACTAACTGCATTGAATATGATCAGTAAAGGATGGATTGGTGACATTGCATCAAGGAGCAGGGTGACAGCATAGAGCATGCTTAAAGACCTTCTGGGCCTCATGCATAATGCTCTTTGTGCCTCCTCTGAGGAGATGGCCTAGCTGACAAGAGGGGCAGACTGCAGTGGAATCACAAAGGGATTGTTTGCATCTTTGGGTGGGGTGGTGGAGGTGGTGGGTGGAGCTGTGAGGTGAATTGTGGGAGGGTAATTTAATTACTGTACCTCTAATGGCATCGGATGTGAAGGTGTTTTTGCCCTCTGGACTTGCACATTCTCATGTTTACCCAGATGTGTACTTTAATTTTCAGGCAAGATATTGTGAAGTTGTTTCATCTATAACATTAATTGAATAAAACATCTCCTGCTGAGCTGAGGCAGAAAGAAATCGGCTGTATCTGAGGATCTATGTCTGTGTTAACACAGAACACAACATTCCACATCTTTAAATAGAATTTGTGTGTGGTTGGGAGAGGTTCTTGGTAGAAAAAACGCAAAAAATTTCCAGCTGTCTGGAGAGCTGGGCTGCTTTAAATCACTATTACCCAGAGCCATAGAATATATATGTATCTTATATGCCTCTGGTATTGCCCATTAAAGCAGTCCAAAGGAAGATCATTCTCCTCCCCAGAAGAATGTAAAGTCTTTGGTAAACCGTGTATAGAAATAGGTCTGGTTCTCATTAGTGAGGCTTGGCATCTATAATGGGTAATAAAATATTCTTAAATATCATTACACTCTATTT
This sequence comes from Tenualosa thibaudeaui, assembly GCA_027481765.1. Classification (NCBI taxonomy): domain Eukaryota; kingdom Metazoa; phylum Chordata; class Actinopteri; order Clupeiformes; family Clupeidae; genus Tenualosa; species Tenualosa thibaudeaui. The sequence goes on from JAIFZK010000003.1 coordinate 7,397,352, forward strand.
TATTACATAATGCCACATAGCCTATTAGCCCATGTGGCCACATTTACAACCGCATGAATTATGAATCATTTCCCTTTCATCACGGCAGGAGGCTTCTCCCTGATGTGCAAATTACATGAGAGAAAACAAGAGAGTCCACCAAAACAGCAGCCCTTGCTCTCAAGCCAACAGAGCCCACTGAGTATCTTCTGCATGGAGGGGGATTGTGAGAGAGGGAAAGGCATAGGTGCTCCAGGGTGCCCCTAAAGGTGTACCCTCCCCACCTCACACCATCACAGCCCCACCCCAACCCTGACAGTGCAGCCATGCCAGGGGAAAAGAAGGGACAAGACGGGTCAAGGTCTTGCACCGTGCACTCATGCGCACACACACACACACACACACATACACACACACACACACACACGCACACACACCCGCTGGCTGTTTCGGAGAGATCAGATCTCTGTGGTGGCATGCACGGGACACATACCAATAGGGTTCTTAGCCACCATGCCTATGCAAGGTGTGTACTTGATGAGCATCCGCTGTGAAGATTAGCAGGAACATAAATTACAGGAATATGAAAGTCAGCAGCCCCTGGTGTAAATCACAGGTCATTGTGAATTCAGGGCCTCATCCAGAGAAATAGAAAAAAACAGGTGAGGTGAGAAGAGAGAGGAAATATGACTTAATGCTCGAGCGGATGCTTGGAGAGAAGTTGTGGTGTAGGGAAACAACAGAAGTGCCCTTATCCCTTCACAGTTGTTGGGTATTTAATTCAAAGCAAACTTTTAGACTGAGCCTTGACTTTCAAATGTTTTGTGGAGAGAATAACAGTTTCCCTATACCACAAATTTTCTCTTCACTTTTTAACCGTCTTTATTTTCTGTTATTCTAACAGTGTAGGTACAAATGATGGTAAGATGGTAAGTTTAATTGGGTTATGTCCTTTCTGTTTGTCCAAAAATGAGAAAATGACAGCACTCTGTCCATCACATTGAGGCTCACACTGGTCTCATTTTGATCTATGCCTAAGGGTGATCATCACTCAGTTCTCAGAAGCAGTCTGACTCCTTTTAAAGAGTCTCATTATTGTCACTAAAATGTCGGTTCAAGGGCATCATTTGGAGGTCTTTGTTTACATGTGATGCAACCTTATCACAATTGCCTAAACCTCATATAGTTCCCATGTAACTCAATTTCAAATGTTCAATTTTACTTATTTTTCTCATTTTAAGTGACTTAAGTTGACATTCTGTCAAAGCATTGTGCATGCTGTGTCGTAACTTTACCTCATGAGAATAAGAGCATGGTAAAGGGGACAAGAAGAATCTAAAATCAGAATGTAATTAAAGAGGTTTCCTGGCTCAAGAAAACAAAGGCTGAACTAAAAAACGGAAAAGATACGAGGAAGGAAAGAAGAAAGAGAGAAAAAATAGGAAAAAAGAAACAAAAAGAAGTAAACTTATGACAGTGTGAATTTTCAGACAATACACACATTAGCCAGTTAGCTAAGTATGTTGCCAGGTAGACAATGCTTGTCCAAAGCCAAAATACTGGTCATAAACCATAGGCCTGTCCTCAATCTAACTATCAGAACTCAATAAGCAATAAGCAACACTCTTCACCCCACAGCTATGCTGCTCACTTTGTCCTAAAGTACATCTGATGTAGTGCACCACCGGGGAGAAAAAAATCATTTAAAAGTTTATCACACCTTATCTTCTGAGTCACAGCAGACGTGGCACGCATGCAGACACACACACACACACACACACACACACACACACACACGCTATACGCATCATAAATAGCACATGCAGGGCCCACTTTGTGCTCTACACCCAGTGCACCACTGACTTTAAAGCCTTGCCCCCATGCTTGGCTCCTCTCCTGTAACCTGTGCTTGGGAGCAAATTTCAAGGCAGCTTGTCTGCTCACCTCAAGGACCACGCTCCTGGGAACCATGCACAGTGTGCCCGAAAACCTGACAGGCTGTGGCTTTTACCCTAATGTGATCACATAAGTGGGGCCCATTCATTTTTCAGCTCTCATGAATATATTCCATCAGAGGTTGCGACGTGCCCAAAGAAACTCTGATTGCATTTGTTAATGGAAATGGTGAGCAAAGCAATAAAACACTGAAACATATCTGGATGGGAACCCTCCCCCAGGGCAGAGGCTTTCAGAGTTGAGACCTGCTGCCCTGGGGTTTTAGCACTCAATTTTAAAAGAGCGTAATGAGAAAAACAGTTGATTCACCCCCCTGAGTCACACATGTATGAACATATCTGTGCATATTGCATTGGTATTGCATCATTGTCTATGCAGATGATGCCAGTATTATATCTGTTTTTTTTGTTGTTGTTTGTTTGTTTGTTTTTTCTTACAGAGGGCATAGTAATTCCCACCACCAGATGCAAAAGACCAAAAAGAAGAATGGAGCCACTAGACATGTGTGGGAGGTTTGTTGAAATGTTGACACATTTATTTTTCAACCCCGTCCCTTCCCCCCTTGTATGAATTAAGTCATGTTATCACAATGCTTTTAAAAACATGGAGTCAGAGTGGAAAGGTGTATTGCCCTCATATGAGACCTCATTGCTTTGAGGAGGGAGCACCTGGAATATGTTCTATTACCCTGGAGTCTCTAGAAATGAGCCAGGCATATTGTCTGCCTGTGGCCATCTCCTCTACGGCCCTCTTGCATATGAGATGGAGACATCTCATGCCCTGAACTAGCACCTCCAGATGAGAAACACGTCAAAACAGAAGACAAAGTGACTTGAGTGTATTTGTTTTGTTTTTTTTAAGAATGAGCTGATATGTATATGCTTATGCATGTGGACTGGATAAAATTATTTATGTAAGATATTGCTTTATTGATATTGGGGTCACTCCAATGACTTTTAACTATATTGTGCAGGTGCATGACATTTGGTGTATCCAAATGGAAAAGCACAGATGCTTATATGGTATTAACTGGCCATTTCATGGCATAATGACATAAATTAATGGGGTTAAATGAAATTCTGCAGAGATTGCTTTGTGGCCGTGTATCATTTTTGCAGATTTGAATGCACACCCCATCAGTCTCTCTTTTTCTTCAAGGCTTCATTTTTGTCCAATTTAGATTCTTCGGGAGTCTCATTGCATTTAATTAGTGTTTACTGATTGGTGGCTGGTAGTTCCTCAGGTGTGTAATTGACATTCTTTTTTCTTTCAACTCATCAGACAGGGAGTTTGAAGTTGAAGGTATTACATTACTTGCTTGGCAGAAAGAAATATAAAAATCTGAAATATCTGATAGTGTCTGTTTAATTCTTCAAAATCGAAAGTCATTTCTGGTGGCAGCAATCCTTTATTTTCCCCACTGAAGCGTGCAGGTCTGTGTTCTGCATAGCTACATTTTCTATCGCTATTGCATTCCTTCAGATGCTCAGATCTCTGTTTATCAAGTCCTCTTCCCTCTCCAGTCACTGTTCTGGCAGAAATCCTCTAAGGTTGGGGGGGACCGGATCTGATTCGATCAGACCCCCTTGCAACCTCCATAGGCCAAGGATCTCTACACTACACTGAAAAGCAGCCAGCATGCCACAGGGATTCCAACATGGAAACAATAATATTCATCTCTTGGTATCATTTTGTTTTTCAGTCTGCATATCTTTGTGTGTTATACATGTGACTTTCTGTCTGACTGTCCAAATGCCTCCTTGTCTGCAGAAGCATGGTGTGCAAAGATATGTCTGTGTTGTACATGTAAATCCATGTTCTCATACATGTTTGTTAGAGGGAGGTAATGATAAATGTCAGACAAGTAGACCTACTTTTGGATCCAGAGGAGAGCTCTTGTAGCAAATCCAGTTAAATTGCAGCTATATCTTTTTTTCATTTCTTTAGTCAAGACACATTAATGCAGAGATAAAGCAATGAGATGGGTGATAACACTGAGCACTCAGTGAAAAAAAACGCTATTGAAACGAACAGCTATAGATTGCTAAGGCAGCGTATTCTGTGGGTAACCAAGGTCATCAAAACTTGTTGCCGACAGAGGAAAGGAAAAGGTTGTGTCATCCGTAATAGCCTATTGTTGAGGCATAACTCAGGACCTCCATTCTTCTGAGGTTAAAACACATTCCGCTAAAATCAATGCCTTGTTTGGTTTTAACTGACAGGGTCTCTGATTGAGTTCAAGGCGCCTGGTTTTCTTCCATCAGGAAAAGCTTCTTCTCCACTGGACAAGAGCTAAAACCTTAAATTTATGAGGAATAGTCTGTGCCTTCAGATACCCATGCCTCTGTTCTCTTCAGTGCCGTCCCCGTTATAAACTAAGGGATTAGAACTTGGTTTGTTTATTGCCCAAATCCCTGTTCAATACAGAGTCTCTGAGCCTTCATTCAGCAGAAATCCAACATGATGACGACATAATATCCACTTGTATGACAGATTAGTTATTTTGAGTGAAATTGCTCACTCCTCTCTCTATTTTTTTGTCTTTTGCATGGGCATCAGAGACCACGAGTGCAGTATACATGATAGTCATATACTGGTGTTACATCAAAGTTGAGGCATTTCAAAGAAGCCTCCGGAGGAATTCGACACAGAAGGGTCACACTGTGACAGATGTATGCCAAGCACGGTATGGTGCTTCACTCCTTGAAGCCACATTGTGCTGGTGATGCACGTGAGCTTTCATAAGAGCGTGTGCTGTACATATGTATATGTAGGATGAGTCAAACATCAAATCAACTCTACCAAAATTCCTGGAAGCATCAAATGCCTGCAGACTCATGGTCACCTACCCAAATCCCACAGGGATACTTCCTCCAGTTCTTCTGCTATCAGAGGAGCATCAGCGTATGTCTGTGCACTTATATACAAGATATTTTGAACAGGAATGCAAACACACACGGCATTGAGATGTCAAACATTAAACCATATGTAATTAGCTGTATGATACACTTAAGTGCAAGGTATAGAGCAAGCAATAAATATGAGTCATTATTATGTTTTTAAGGACATGATCGCAGTGATGTCTACCTGCTAAGCTGTGTGTTTCCACACTGAACTCGTTATGATTGCAGGGCCATGTGTGTAGCTTTGAAAAACAGCTCATGGTAAATATCAATATTTTAATTCCACATGTGAATGTGGCTAGAGTGGATGAGAAATGCTTGTGTCAGGGGTAAATTGTCCTCAAGTTTGAGTTAATATGCAATGATACAATTAAGCCCCTTTCACTTTTCAGATTGATTGCACATTCGTCACATGCACCCCAGCTGCAATATTTATTGCCATGATCTGCTCTGTTCTACTTTCTGTCTGAATTGTAATGGAGTACTCATAACAACATCTTGTCTGACGTTTATGACATTATGGTTGTTATTGTAGTTATCACTCAAAAGAGCATTGAACAGCGATAAAAAATTTTTTTGATCTACCTCATAGGGTCTTCTGCTATATGGCCTCATGGGTGCTTCAGGGTTCATTAATAGATTTGGAGTAAATGTCAGATGCTTTCCTAGCCTTCTTGGTTGAATGTATTTACAGCCAAGCAGACTTCCTCAAGAGGCAGACCCTGGACCAGAATGGGGATGTATAGAAGACTTAGTCAGACTGATGATGGTTAGATAGTCACCTTCAACAGCAGCTTCTCCATTGCCCTGCCCAAAGCTCTAGACCATTTTCCTAGTACCCCCCACCACACACACACACACACACATACACACACACCCACACCGCCTGCTCAATTAGGAAAACAGGCAGTAGTTGCTGGACCAACTCAAGGATAAGTGGCGCTGTGTCTGCAGTGGATGTAATTTCATGAAGAGGACAGCCATGTTTTGTTTTTTATTCCGCTAACCTGATTACCACCATTTCCCAACTCATGACAGCACACAATGTAATCTAAAAGTAACACCTGTGTCTTACCATAGAACAAATAAATGGAGTGCTATGGAACTGGCGTTCCACCAATTGGATTTCCAGAACATGGTGCCAGCTCTGTTGTGACCTTTGGGAATTCCAACCTGGTTCACTGTTTGCTGTGTCACTTATTGTTTCTGTTTCATGTAATAAACAACACAGCAGGATAGAGAATGGCCATTAATTGGCAAGTTATGGGAGTTGATAGAGAAAGGAGAAAGTGACAAATGAAGGAGTCTCACAGATTTGGAGAAAGAAGGAGAGAGAATTAGAGAAAGAGAGAGAGAGAAACAGATAGAAATAAAAAGAAGAAACAGAGGAAGAGGAGGAAGAATGCAATCACACAATAGAGGAATAGAGAAATAGTAACAGAGTTTGGAGAGAGACAGAAGATTAGAAGAAAGGAGGTTTGGGAGACAAGAGATGAAATGATAAAAACCGAGGAAAAGAATTGTGAGAAAGAGAGAGGGATAGATAGAACAGAGGGATAGACAGAATGGAGAAGAGGAAAGCATGTTCAGACAGAGTAAAGAGGGACATGAAGAGAGGGAGGAGAGGGATTTAGAGAATAACGAGGAGGAATCTGACACAGAAGGTAAGCTTGTTCAGAAAGAGTCAGAAAGGAGCAAGAAAAGAGACAGAGAGAGAAAGAGAAAAAAAGAAAGAGAGAGATGTGCAGTTTGGAATGAGAATAGGAAAGCATTGCAGCCATTGCAGTCAGAGTTGGGTAATCAGCAGTCCCAGCCCTCCACAGTGTCTCCTCAGCCTGTTAATGAGGGAGAGGCGCCTAGACCTCTTGAGATAGTCCAGGATCAGGTAGCTGCAGGCCAGGTCTGGGCTATCCGATCCTGGCCACGCAGGCTAATTTCCTTGACTCTATAGGCCATCCATGTAACAGAGAAAGAGAGAGAGAGAGAGAGAGAGAGAGAGAGAGATAGATGGGAGGAAAAGGGGTTTGAATGATAATGGAAAATGGCAGAGAGAGAAAGACACAGAGTCTATGGTTGGAGAGAGAGATTACAATCTGCCATTATGACTGGAAAACTGACTCATTGCTTCACAGCCTTTTCTTCTTGGTATCACACTTCTAATCCCCAGAGCTGTCTTTGGGTGAAAAGTTATGCTCGGTCCCTGGGAAGTGCACTTTGTCAAGCTGATGAAAAGAGGAAAAAGAGGCCTGACACCGATGCACCATAAACTTGTTTTATTACATGGCAGGCGGGCACTTCAGAGGAGTGCATGCATTTAATTAATGACCCTCAGAGCTTTGAGGTCCAAGGACCTTCCCTTCCCCAGTCTCTCAAGTTTCCCACACATTATATTTTCTCTAACTTTCCACTGGTTAACTGTTAGATCAGAGAACAGCATGTTGGCCGGTCAAGATATTCTGTTCATGTTTATTTATAAACATCCATGTCTATTCTTTTGAAATATATGTGAATAATGAAGATTATGTTTTCTGGACTGCTGAGAGAGTTAATTTTAACAATAGTTAGTAACAGTAACCATTTCAAAAATAACACTGAAAAACATTTTTTCACTATAGTGGAGAAAAAACTGCCCAGTGGTGACCTAAAACCTTTCCTAGAAAAATTGCAGTTTGGGAAAAATGAAAAATACATAGGATTCAGGTAGTAGATGTGCCAGCAGACTTCAAAGCCATCAACCAAAGACAAGAGGACAGCAGATCATGCAATTTTGATGAGGCACTTTAAAACTTAGATTAAAGAAAGTGGAGGAAAACAAAAAGAATCTTTCAGAAGGATGGCTTCTTTTATGGAAGCAAGGCTATTGTTTAACAAGGACAAATGTTGAAATATACATTGCAATTTCACCACAATCAGAAACTGCCACCGTTTTTTTCCATGCCTAACAAAGTGCTATGTTTCAGAATTGCAACTGCTAAATTATAAATGGTTGAACACGCCAAAGTGTAAAAGGCAATGTTTTTCTGTGCTATTTGATTAATTTTTGAACATGTGGTCATGGCCGATGGACAAAAAAACATTTGCTGACTGGAGGAAACCGCAACTACTAGATTCCTTTTACTGTTGCCTCAGGGTGATGGCTACTTGAGAGATATCCATATCTAGATTGTGTCAGAGGCAATGGATTTCCACCTGTGTGTGATGCTGCAAAGCTTTCCCAGACAATTAAGCTGAGGAGTCACTGACTGAGACAGAGGGTGCCTTGGTCCATGTTAGTTTAAGCTTTACCGGCGCCAAGGGGACATTTCTTGAAGGCTTCAGACATTTAGGTGCCGTAATTTTAAACGTCCTTTAATCAGCACTAAACACTGAGAGTGTACTGTTCACAGCCAAGATTCAGGTGTCTTGTGAGAGCTCAATGCAATGTGGATATGCACTAGATCATATTAATAAGTGGTGACAGAAGGTGAAGTTTGAAGCAGCACAAATAGACATAGGCCTATTAATCATTATAACATATTATTATATAATTATATTTTAATCATGTCATGCATTTACTGACTAAGAATGAGATTTTCCTGTTATTACATTAAACACTTATTTATGATAAACTGAAAAAAATAAGTTGTGAATGTCAAACAAATCTGTTGGTAATTAGTTTATTCAAGTATCCCAACCATGCATATGCAAATCTGGTCTTACAAACTCTGTTTGTGCCTGTTTATGATGGCAAGTTTTAATTTTCATTTGAAGAGCGGGCTAAAGCTGCAATCTGGCATCCCTAAAGCCATGCATCACATCGTGCATATTTAACAAGGAGGTGGTAAGATTATAAGTCATGGGGCTAAATATCTCAAGGATATTTTGTTCGACTAAAAGCCATGAATGGAATGAACAAATGTTGCATGTGATGGGGCAAGCAGATCTGTGATTAGTGTGCATTTGACTCCTAAACATGAGCATTGTCCGACAAGACACCATGCACTGGATGCAATCTTTTTCCAAATGGATCAGAGCCCTTCTAGCCCAGCAAATAGTTTGATTCTGGAAGGATTCAAACAAATACTGTATGTTTTATAGAGTCCTTGTGAAATAATGCCTTACCTGCAGAAAAATCAGGTGGGTGCATAACATATTTATAAAACCATACATACATTTTTCATAATACATTCAGGAATGGTGAAGCAACATGCATGCAATATCTTACATCAATATGGAATGCCATGCAAGGTCATTTTCTTCAAAATTCTAATTTTCCCGTCAATCGGCTTTAGCCCTTCCTCAGCAATGGTAACTTGCAATGAAGAAAAAAGAATGAAACTGAGGTAGACTACATATGGCACTAGTGAAGGACTATCTCAACTGAAACGCTGTTGAATACTTATGATGAGGAGGTGCCCACTTGACATCCCTATGAAATCTCAAGGGTCTGGATCATGCTACCCTCATCAGAAGGAAAGGTGATCACACAGAGCTAGTTCAGCTCACTGCCCATGTGGTAAAGGAGTCAACACCTTAGCAAGAGAGGCAAAGAATGAATGAGTGATGAGGCTAAGAATGAAAACAACAACAGAAGGGTACGAAACAATGACAGGATCAAGCCATATCATGTTTATAATGCTTATATATTTTTCGAAAATATGATCATTTGTTTTTATTAGTTTTATTTTGAAAAAAAAATATTCCATAGTTATACAAGATCATGCTTTATGAAGCACTGATGCATATATGGTAAAGCATTCATGGGAGGTTGTGCAATCTGTCAAGACTTACCTTGTTTTCTTTTTTTCCATTTTGAATAAAATTGTTTTGGTTTTATGAAATCCACTTACAAGACGTGCATGGTACTTTCACAAGTGTCTCTGAAAGAACTGTTTCCATGATCTTTCTGAAAAGAAAAAAAAAGATCTCAATAGGTCGTGAAACAGCCAGTAGACACAAAATGAGAGTGCAAGATCAAAGGCCACTTCTTTCTTTTCTTTATTCTTCATATTGTGCCAGGGTCCACAGCAATACTCTAATGGAGGTTCCCATTGTAAAGCGCCATCACTGGGATAATGAAAAGGTTCTTCAAGTGATTGGTGTGCTGCACCTACATACTCTATCTAAACTCAAGAAGTCATCCTCCATTTGTAGATAGTGCATTGTGCACAACCATTCAGGAAATATATTTCTTAGCGTAGGAATTCTTATCTATGAAGTCTATCTATAAATAACAACATTTTTGTTTAAATCTAATTTAATTTTTGTTTAAATAAACCATGCCAGGTTAATGTTGTAACCATTTTGGAAAAGCAATAAGTGTCATGCTGAACCAATTTCCTTAGACGTGGTAAAACCAGCATAACCCACGGCCTCTTGTGGCTCATCGCTCACTTATGCAGACACACTTGTAGTATAATATTACTGATTATGTCTTGTGGTGGAATGATGAATTTGTACTTATAGCTGTGAATTTTGTTATTATTTATTATTGAATAGCTTGTGTCCAGAATATTCTTTACACAAAAATGAACTCTCTCCCATGTGAAGATGCTATACATACTCAGGAAAGTCAGTACTGCATATCATATGAATATTGGATGTTCCTGTGTTTGAATTTGTAACTCTATGAGAGGGAGTATAGTGTGTGTGTTTTCATGTGTGCGCACCTTCATACGTGTGTGCATGTATGTATTTTATGAATTCAACCTTGTGTGCGAATCACAACATTATGTGGATCATATCCATCCAAACAAAAGCATTCATATATGTGTACATGTGTGTGCATGCGTGTGTGTGTGTGTGTGCGTGTGTGTGTATGTGCATGTGTGTGTGTGGCTCTTTCTATTCATGTGACGCTGTAGATCATAGCTGTAAAGGCTCAGGAGAGCTGACCCTTAAACCATGAAGTGCTGTGCACCCTCAGCTACAAAATCAACTTTTCATGGTAGCCAGGATGTGTTTGCTTTGTCTGTTTGTGGCACTATATATGTAAACAACAGTGGATTTGCCCTATAGGCTATTAGCAATGGCAAATGTTTCTTTCATGCATATTTTTAATTTCTGTTGCCAGATGGGCTTGACAATCCCAGTTCGCTCTTTTCCTGGAACCTTATTAGGCAATCATACAACCCTTAGTTTTATGGATATTCTCTGTGTGGATGGAAAACATGCTGTTTTTGGTATATGGAGAAACATTTTATTCCACATGTTCCTTGCTCACTCTTGTAGCACAATCAAGGACAATCGTTTAGAACCCTCTCTTCTGCACTTATCTGAGCCCTTGTATAACCAACACATATGCATGAGTTGTCATAGTTGACACATAAAACAATCAGTCAATCTAGAAATAATTTGAATATGTTGTGACTGTTCTAAGACCAATTCTCAGCTGAGTATTCATCTGGACTCCATCTTTTCATTTGTGAATTATGTAACATTTCTACATTAAAAGTTTAGTGAAACCTCTGGGAAGTTCAGAGAAAAAAAACATCTATCTTGTTAATAAATAACTTTTCAATGCAGTTACACATTTTCCAGAAAATACACTGTTTGGTTGTTTAATGGTGAACACTGTTTACAAAATTATTTCAACAGTGCTTCTCTGTCATTGTGTAAAGAATAAAGTCTGTCCCAAAGTAGATAAAAGATTGGATAGACTGATTTTCAGTCAAGTGGGAATGTTGAAAACAAATGTTTGATAAAATTGTTGTGGTAGAAGATACCAATAATCCAATAATGCTGTTATCATTCTAACACACTGCAGTTGTGTTTGTTGTCTGTCAAAGTATTTGAAGTAAGCTCCATTATTTGTCATACAAGATCAATGATGATGTCATGTTTCACTCGTAGATACCTGGGGTCAATATGTGAGAGAATACTCCCACTCCAAAGCATGCAATGGGGTTCAGTGTTCAGATCAGAGACAAAAACATTTCCAGGCTTACAATAGCCACTTATACCATATAACACCATCCTAAGAGCTTTCAGAGTCAATTTGATTTCATTTTGTTTATGTTGATAAAGCTGTAAGTCATTGTGAAATAAATGAGTTCTGGCTTCTTTCATAAAGGATCACTATGGAGAAACTGATATTCATGCCTTTGGTGTCAATGACATTTCACACTAGTATGGTATTGTTTTGGGCAACATATGACTGAAAGTAATCAGTATAGATTGCAATATCAATAACTTTGGGGCACACGTTGGTAAGACACTTCATTGTCTGTATAATAAGTCTATCAAATAGAGTGTAGTGTCAGAATCAGTCATTATGTTCGTCATTATGTTCAGGAAAAAGAATGTCAAGACTTTCATTACTTGACATAAAAATTCTGGTCTTCCCATAAATGTCTCTCTCCCTCTCTCTCTCTCTCTCTAAAGATAGTGGATGTTTTCTAATTAAACATATATTTTATTTTCATTTGCCTATGACTACCCTTAACAAGTAAATGATTCAAATGACACATTTATCATGTCAAGGGTCTGGCTGTGCCTGTAATGTCAGGTTGATGTTACATCATGGCCATTTCCCCACAGTCTACCGACATTGCCAGTATGACATTTGAGGAGTGAGTGATTAGTTGCCCTAACTTTAGACCAACTTCCTAGGGAGTCCAATAATTGTCTGGATGGCGATCATTAAAAATTCCAATGCTCTCCATGCCCCTTTTACTAGGCTTGAAAGGAGTAGATAAACTACGATGATCAAGGGGCACATTTCAAGGGTCGATATAATAAGCTACCTCAATATGCCTGACACACACCAAAGAGCCCAGATGGAGGAGGCAAAAATCATTATGATTAACCAATCATTTCTGTCATGCTACCGATGCATATTACTGGAAAACATGCCAGAGGGCCAATTGATTACATCCTTCCTGGGCTAAACTATCTCTATTATATTTCAGACAGGCTGCTCCTTAATACTACACTATTGACATGGGAGGAGAGAGAGGAGTATCATGGGGGCTCCAGCAGCAAGAGACTTGCCCTCGTCGCTTCCTAACAGAAATACCAGGTCAAGGGCTGGTGCTCTTCATCAGTTGTCTACGGCTGCTCAGTGAAATATGATGCAACACAGCATGTGTGTGAGTGTGTGTGTGTGTACGTGTGTGTGTGTGTGTGTGTGTGTGTGCATGAGCAGACTTGTGGGTTTCTGCCGGCGTATGAACACATGACAAAACATTAAATAACACCACCGCAGATAAGAGACAGGGAGAGAGAGAGACAGAGAGAGAGAGAGCAGTCAAGGAGAGAGGGGGCAAAGCTTGTGAATGATGTGTGTGTGTGTGTGTGTGTGTGTGCATGTGTGTGCATGTGTGTGGCAAGACAGAGAGAGAGAGACAGAAAGATAGAGCAAATAGATGTTTTATTTCAACTCAGCCAAATATATCTTTACCAAGCTTTGCCAAATGCGCGAGACCTATTTATGTCAGTGTGCATTAGCACAGTCTACAGTCAGGAAGAGCATGAGTGGCTTAACAGAGCCTGCTATCTGTATTTGGCAACTATTACAGACAAAGATGCTTCTCTCAAGCCACCTCACCTCAATTCTGCACTGACAGAACTGCATATCTCAGTGTGTGTGAACAATATTGCAAGTGAGCGCTTTGTGCATTTACACATGGCCCTTGCCAAATCGATTCGGGACTAATAACTGCACTAATACTGTTATAAACCGCCAGTCATTTCAAAGCATGGAGAGTGTGGAGGTAATATGATTCAATACATATATATTTGTGAACAGAGAGCTTGTGATGTAAACGAGAATTCATCACAAGTGCCACATTGGTATAAAATTGCACAGTACAGAGAATGTGTATCAAATCCCTCATGGTGCAGGAAAACAGAACTTCAAGATACCTCCGTGCTTCGGTGAGGGGCCAACCAAAGCAACAAAGGGAAACTGTTTTGGCAGCGAGGGTTCCTGATTCAAGTCGGCGGCGCTGTCAATGGGGAGTGGCTGGCTCCTCCCCTCCTTGCTGCTCGGCAAGCCGTTACCCAGAGGAAATAGCGATTGAAATGTAAATAGAACACAACAGTGCAAGTCTTTGCAGTTGTTCGGAAATTGCCTGTGTGTGGATCATGGCAGGTTATTAACCATGTATTACAATTATGTGCCACAGTGTTTCATTGGGAGATGCGACGCCACCGTATGACTAATTTTATGTGTGGTCCCTATGAAAGCCCCCCTACTGTAAAATCTGCTGATGTTTTTTTTTGTCCTCCCACATTGTGCTTTTCCCCATCTCAGCACTACTTATAAGTGTATAAGTGTAATGTGCTCTACAGCTCGTTTCATGAAATCTTAATAAGTACATATTTCACCATGAAACCACTGCCAGAAAAACAAAAAGATTCAGCCACATAATCCTTACATACCCTTTAGAAAAATAAAAGTGCCTTTTCAAGCATATTTCAAAACGGACAGTTTTCAACACGCTAATATGCTGTGAGATTTTTGCCTGCTATTGCCATGGGAGACCAGCCATCACCAGTTGTGTATGATATTCTTACCTTACCTTAGTTCGTGAACAAGAACAAGAACAAAGAATCAACAAGCTGTCACTTATAAATGCTTACCGAGTTTCCTCAATGTGTAGTTGCCTTAAAATAACTGTCTAATATGGTGCCTCAACTGTTCAATACAACCATAACTAAAACATAGATAACATTTTTCATAGATAGATTTGAATGCTATATGGCAACATATATACCATATATAATGATTATGGTTAGTGTAATGTTGTGTTGTGGGGGGATTTTCACTATTTAGCTTTTATTTCCACATTTCATTTTTCATATTTGCTTACAAGCTGTGAGGCAGAGGGAAAGTATAAATCCTCACACGCTGTGAAGAATTCTGCAGTCTGCGAGAGGCCAAAAGATCGACAACACTGTAGTCGTGGTTCAGCATGATTCATTGACTCGCTGCGTCAAAAAGGTCATTAGTCCGGGGTGCCAGCCTTCTTTGTCGAAACACCAATATGCCTTCACAGGGAGGGGGGATGCAAATCCCTGCTGTTTGACTTTGTCATTTGTGTTTGTGTCGCTTTGCACGCATGACCAAACAAAAGGCCCGTCTCAGAAAGGTCACATCTCATGCACGTCTTCATTCTCAGTCAGGGACAGGGAAAGAATGGAGAGAGATGGACCCTGATGTAGAGAGAGATGGACCCTGAGATGTACTGTGTGTGTGTGTGTGTGGTTGGGGGGGGGGGGGGGCGGCTGAGGAGTGTGTGTTTTCTGGTGGCACAGGTGTGTCGCAGTGGGTCCGTGACCTTGAGCCTGTGTCCTCCGCTCAAGCTTTATGGATCTGTCATTAGCAGGCTCAT
Organism: Tenualosa thibaudeaui; assembly: GCA_027481765.1. Classification (NCBI taxonomy): domain Eukaryota; kingdom Metazoa; phylum Chordata; class Actinopteri; order Clupeiformes; family Clupeidae; genus Tenualosa; species Tenualosa thibaudeaui. Next base: position 7,412,506 of record JAIFZK010000003.1, read on the forward strand.
TATGAGTCACTGTGTATCAAAAGCCGTAAAACATTATGTGCTTTATGAGCCTCTGAAGGGAGGGATGGACTGAGCTTGTCCTTTTTTTATCCCTCTCCCCTCTCACAGAAGAGGAAGGGAGCCTGCTGAACAACGCCACTCTGTACTTGTCTAAAGGTATGGATGCAAAGAAATAGACTCCTTCCTTCTGGCATAGTCCAATGGATATCAGCATAAAAAAAGTAAAAAGTTTCCTGTTGACTAACATAACTGTCTATTGTTGTTTTGTTTATATGAGGGTAAATATTCCACATATTCCGTTCCAGCACTGGAACCTTCAGGAATACATTAGTTTAAATGCACTGGATGACTTCTTTCCTGTCTGGGAGTCTCTAACACACTGTCCATTTCTATGTATTTTTAGCTCTTCGTTGGCAACCCAATGTTCTATTAATACTGACACGTTAGCACTTTGTTAATTGGAGCAAAACTCTTATGCAGTCACATGTCACAGAGGCCAAGAGAGTGTGGACACCTAATATAGACAAGGGATGACAATCGGACAATGCAACACACACAGCAGACCAAACAGGCAAACGACACAGAAAAACAAGTTATATCTCCTGTCAGAGCTGGTAAAGTCTATTCCGTGTATGTTAATCTGTGCGGTCTTATGTGACATGAGGTCACTGTGTGCACTGAATTATTTGTTGTTCATACAGCTCTAGAATAGCTCATTATAAAATGTTTACAAGGAACATAAACACAGCAAGATTTGCACCCAGAAGACACCAGTTTGTAATTCTCCTGCTTGGTCACAAAAAAACTTTTGATTTACCATAGCATGTGTTTGCACCACATTAGCGATTGAGTTTGGATGAGACCACTTTGCCTAAAATTAAGAACGTTGGTATGGCCTTATGCAACTTATTGTCATCCACTAGCGGCTTACTCGATAGTAGCAGAGATAATAAAAGGGAAAGTTTGTGACAAAGATAAAGGGACTCGGCGATAACTGAGAGACATCCCAAAACACTGAGGAGTCACGCTTAAGTCAGTGATAATGCATGGCTTTGCTTTCAGGTAAGTTAATAAATTAAAAGTTTTCCAGAGATGAAATTTATTAAACAGCCCATTGGTCCTGTCATTGTGCAGTAGCTTCATTTTTCCCTCTGATCTCTAGGGGGGCAAAGATGTGGATGCAAGAGTGTGTCTAAAATAAGCACAGTGCTGCACATGCATTTTAAATGTGGGTACAGTCTCTGTCACAAAAGCCTTAGCTGATCACAGACCAATGTTTTTCCAGTCAAAGTGCAGTGCTTAGAAAAATATTTGGGTTGGTCTTGGAATGGTGCTTGATTGTTGTGGCACACCAATCACACATTAAAAAAAAAACATTTAGTCATAATAATAGGCCTAAAAGATTGGAACATTTAGGCCTAACTGTACATCTGTAAATGGTGTAATAGTGTAAATGGTCTAACCATGCATTTTGATTTGTTTTTGTCTGTTGTCACAAGACCAGAAACTGTGTTACAGAGGGCAAAACTGAAAACTGACAGGATACAAATGTGCAAAATGACATTGCATCATTATAATTTGGTGTTAAGCTTCCCGGAGTTATTCACCATCATTTAGGGCGTAAATACTATAATTACACCCTCAAGTCACCTCACTGAACTTCAACCTGATAATGAGGGGCTTCTATAAGTGATAGCTCCCCTTTGTCCTGTTATAGGTTTAAGGTTTGGATCAATCACATTTTAACAGAGCTTCAAGTAGGATGGAGATGAGAGTACTGGACCTTATCTAATGGCACCAGCCAACACACAGTCATCAGTCCAGCTCTGACATGTCACCTTCAGGATTATCAGCTGCAGCTGACCAAGGTCTGACAGGCACCAGACCACCATCTAGTCTTAGTCCAGGGCCCCAGAATAGCACAAAAGATTTCACTGTAATATGTCTTATTCTTCTTTGAGGAGATGTATGAATGATATTTTAAAAATACTTCTGTGATGTAAGAACACATGTTTAGAATTTAATGTCACAAAATGACAAATTACGTTTCATCATTCCAAATGACTGTGTTTAAATGTGTTCATTCAGAGTGAATCTGTCTTGTACTTACATACAAATAAAACAAATAAATGATTTGAAAGCAAGAACAAATTAAGAGTGCAACATTCAGTCAAGGGCTCGTTATATGGCTAGTCTGTGGCATTTTATAATGGGTTTATTCTTTTCAGGATGAATGTTTGGGAGATAAAACAAGAGCAATAGTACACCTCCTAAAGAGAGTGTGCCTACAGGTTGTGCCTTCCTGAGGGACCCAGAGAGGGTTAGGGTTCTTTGCTTCCATTCTAACAAGGAACTAATTAACAACCAGGGAGTGTGGAGGCAGGGGGAAGGAGCAGGTATATTTCCAAGAAGTGTTGCTTCCTCTGAAAGACAGGTTAATGTAGCAAATTAGTCAAAGTGTAAAGACTGCAGGCATTGCAGACAGTAAGCATGTGCCATGATGGGTTGACAGAGCTGAGAGGATGGAGACTAATAGTGAACTCTAATATCTTTTAAAAGCTCTAGTAAAACCTCTAAACCAGCAGACACAAGGTTTGTAACTTTACGGGACAACAGAACAGCTAACAGTTGCAGAGAAGTTTCAGATCAGAACTGTTTCTTATCCTTTGTTGGCATTTGTTTGGAAAGATTGATGCACTGTAAAAAAATAAGACTTCCTTTTATGTGTGATAACTTACAATTATTTGTCAGAATAACTACAGAATATGGAAATCGTTGTGTTTTGAGGTCTGAACTCATTATCACAACTCATTATCTTAAATTTGGTCAACTTAAAATAGTTAGGCAACCCGGACACTTACCTTTGTTAAGTTAAAACCATTATTTATTTTTTACAGTGTGGCACACAGACCTTTCTGCATACTTTTCTAAACTGAAAATCTTAACAAACCATAGGTGCAAAATACAGAAATGACAGGATTTTAGCTGTTTTTGAGTAAACTGAATGGTGAAATGACGCCTTGCCATTGTTGATGGGTATTTTAAGACAGAGACTTACTATATACTATACTATACAACAGGGGCCTCCAACAGGTAGCGGAGGAACTGCCAGTATAGGTCACCACCTGCTTAAGAGTAGCTCTCCAAAGGGTCAGAGTAAATGTAAATAAATCTCATAACATAGTCCCAAAAGGTGTTAGACCTGTTAAAATCTCTATGAAATCACATTCAAACATCCTGCCCTGTTTGGTACATGATTCTCTCCCACTTGATTCTCTCTGTCTCTCTGATGAGAGTTGATATTAGTAGTGCACGCCTAAAGGTCAGAAAATATTTTTCTCCCCCACAAATTTACATGACACTTTAGATGAGTGTTCACTGCTCTGTAAGTGTGTAAGATGGTAAAGGATGTAACATTTATCTCCAGGACAAAGTAATCCCAGTGTAAAATAGTAGAAGGGTAGCTTTTGACCATGGTTTTCTCGAAATAGCTCTCGGAGAAAAAAAAAGATGGAGACCCCTGCTATAAAGGAACCTGGTAGGAAAATGCAATTGGCTGAACATGAGATATGTTTAGAGTTTTCAAGAAGGCTAACCTGATAGTACCCAAGAACTACAGATAAAAAATGCAAACACCCAGTCAAGCAGTATCTGGTTGCTAGCCATAAATTCTGTGAGACAGGCAACCAGGAGATGTGCTACTACAGGCTATGCTGTGAGACTATGCTGTGCTGAGACCTAATTGAGAGCAGGGGGTCATGTTTTTTTTTTCTCCTATTCTGGCAGGGGGCCAACATCAACTCAGTTCCATCCGGCTGGGTGTCTCCATGACGCTGACCCCCTACTGACCTCAGTCGGTCACAGAGAGCAAGTCCTACCCCTGAGGTCGGAGCACTGTTCTTTATTTATACCACCGGATGCCCACTGCAAAAGCCCTGCGTCGGGAGGGAGTTCCACAACTACAGCTAAAGATGTACAGACAGTTATTCTCTCTCCAGCTGTGTCAAAATGGTTTTCAATAAATTAATGGGGTTTTTTGTTCTTTGTTAATTTAGGGACACCTAAAAATTCCTTTGAGTTGTGCTACCAAACACCCACTTTGCTGCCTGCCTTCTCAGAAAAGAGCTTGACAACATACAGAGGATTCTGTGTGAAATTCTGAGTCTGAAACAAAAAGCTGTGTTCAATTATTATGTTAAAATATACCAATTTACAAAAATAAATGTATATTTAAGCAACATAACATGAGTGGGAGGCTGTGGTTTGGCTGCAGGCACGAAGCCGAAGGCTGAGTGGCGCGAACCAACCCCACGACCACTAGTGTTAGATTGCTTTTATACAATAGTTCCATTACCCACTGACAAAGTTTTAACACATCACATTTTCTAATGTTTAGTTTTTAATTCTTTTCATTCATCCTCTGCTCTCCAGAATAGTTCCAAGCTTAGCTCAGCATCCCTTTCCCAAGCAATGCAACGTTTTAATCAGCAGCTTGGAAGTTCAGAGAGAGGCTAAAATGTGCTTGTGCACATGCCTGCCTGCTTGTCTGTATGTCACAAAAAAGCTGAATATTCACACTGCTCCACTAAGACATTTTCTCTGAAGAGAACATACAAATGCAACGTTATGAAAATCACTGATCTATCGCTTTGAATGACTAGAATGTTCACGTCGCTCAACTCAATGAAAAATGTGGAGTAATTACTAGTTGTAAAGAGTTAACCATGATATATTGGGAGATATTTCTGCTCGGACCTAACTCTTGTATAACATGTATCTTAAGATTATCCCCAAACATTCAACTAAGTTGGCAACCCAGGGGGAGTCATCACTGACTATAAAGTGCTAAACTATAAATATAAAGTGACTATAATTAGCATAAATGGTGCTCTCTATAAAAATAGTGGTTGTTAGACAGTGATTGTTAAAATATTGATCTAAAAATGTAACACCTTGTGGTGCTTTTCTTTCTCTAATGCCACCCATTGATTGTCTGACCTTCATTTATACAGATGGAAAAGTCTTGCAAATGGAGAGGAAATTGATTATTTCTACTTATATCTGCAAGTCTGAGCTCTCAACCTGCCCACCCTGTCAATCAATACACAAAACTCCAGCTAAGATTCTTCGATCCACATCAGAAAGAATAAATGATGATTAAGTGTACACACACACACACACACACACACACATACAGAAACATTCAATCACAGATGTAACTGAATGGAACCGTGTGACTACTGGCTAGCATTAAATGAAATCAAAAGTTGAGCTATCAGATATGCTATCTAATAACATGTCATTAAGATGTGAGGTAACACAAAGCAGTATTACCATGCTATTGAAATTACGCTTTCAGTCTTGTGCAGTTCTAGCACACTGGATGAAGTGAGGCAAGAGGTGGCAATACACAAAGTGACATACTACATTTTCTCAACTATCAATTGTTCAGGGCCAGTCTCCCCTAGAGCAAGTTAGGGTTAAGTGCCTTGCTCAGGGGCACAACAGTGGCAGCTTGGATTCAAACCCGCAGCTTTTTACTTGCATGCTAGCCAGGTTCCTTAACCACTACGCTACCACCGCCCCAATATCAATACCATATGTTATCATGTACTGACATTTGAATGTATTCACATTCTCAGATTCTATATCACAAATCTACATACATTTTTTGAGGACAATATTAACAATGAGTTGTTGTTTCGAGTCTCATAAAGGTTTAGTCACGAGAAAGACTGTGATGCCTCTTTAACTCCAAGTTAATGCATAAAGTAATTCTATTGTTTTCTCCGATATGTCTTTTTACATAGTGTGTTTCTTTAATGAGATAGCTTATTCATGATTCCATTGTATCTGGGTGCATTTCCACCGGTGCAAGAGCCATGGACTGTAATTTAACTAAGTGCTGGCAGATTAACCATCCACAATGAAAAATGAGTCTGACTTGAAGATGACAGCAAGATTTACTGGGAGAAATGCGGAAGAATGCCCAGCTCCATCACTGCCCAGATCAGGCCCAAGAACTGGAGGGAGACAGAAGTTGTTTGTGAACTTGCAAGGCTCCAACTAGGTCAGAACTATTCTTGGTCTCTCGCCATATGCTAAAAGGTAGAGGGAAGAAAAAAAAAAAAAAGTCTGTGCAGTAACTTGCTACTGGTTGCAGAGCTTCTGTTGTCCATCTGCCAAAGGTCTAGTTAGATACAGCAGTGTGCTAAACCTGCTTGGACTTGAGCAACACAAACAGAGCCAGGCTGGGGGACACACAGGCAGCCGCAGAGCTGGCTCATATCAGAAAGACACACTGAGCAATAATTGCCTTTGCAGTCCCTCCTGAAATGCATTCAGGCGTTTGGTGCTTTAGTAACCTGTAACTGAAACTAAGAAAGGCAAATGAGCAATCTGGTGGTGGAGACTGAGAAAATATTACTGTGGGAAGTCCAGTTTAGTTTCAGGGGCTCTGGTATTTTTTCACTTTCAGTGAGCCTGTCTTTGCTGGTGGGAGGGGGGGGGGGGGTAGAGTACAACCATGCAGGTGACACACTGTAAAGATGTTTAAATCATGTTTGCATGAGTCTCAGCAAAAAGTGAGCTTTGGTGTCTCATAAAATATGGTTCATAAGGGTCAGAGAAAGGAATATGCAGTTGCTAATGTTGTGGTTCCCATGTCATTAGTAGAATTAGCCTCAGATGTGTTTGACTAGGATTGGAATGAAACTGTGCTCCGCAGTAAATTGATGGAATGAACACTGTTGCTTAATTCTATGGCTTGGAAAACTTGGAAGTATTTTTTTCTTTAGGGGCTAAAGGGTTTGGCCTTTGGTTTGCTTATTTGACAAGCCATGAATCAAGCAGACAAGGCATGCAGGCAGGCAGGAGAAACAGGCAGGCAAAGTGGGAGCATTAACATGGTTTGGCAAGATCAAAAATCTGATAAATCTGCAGCGCTGAATCAGCTGATTGTGACTTAAATACTGCAGTCAATCAGGTGAGTCGTGATCAGCTGAGCAAGGTGAGCAAACAGCTGATCGCACTCGAAGACCAGAAGGGGGCGTGGCACACGCACTGCACAGGGGTGTACACTAGAGGCGTAACCCAATTCAAGAACGTCAAACTTTGACACCCTGTTTGATTAATCTCGTCTTTGGTGCACTTCTGTCTTATGTTTATTAAGTTTATATATTAGTGTTAGAGATTCAAGAGGTTGGTTCAGTGATTGTGTATGGGCTACATGTGAAATTGTATCCAGTACAGAATGTCTCTCCATTTATTATTTTTGTCACATACTGTATTAGTAGCATTGTGAGAAGGTAGAGGGGAGTGCTTTATTGTGTAGGCCTACTCTTATTGGTGATTTCTTTGTTGCTGGAGAAAAAAAGCCCCTTTCATGAGACCCTTTTTTCACTGATAGCCACTCAGAGAGTATAGATGATGATATGAAAAGGGTCTACATGGAGGAATCTCACTGGAAATAACCTGATCCCCAGCACGAAGTGGTGTATTCTTCTGAGGAGGTCTACCTAGGAGGGCTGAAATTCATGTACATTCATGTAGTCTTTCCAAACACCAGGCTAACCATGCCAGCATGCAAGCTGGATCTCTCATGAGTATTTACCAGAGCATCACAGTAATGGTTTAATTATTAATAATTATGAATTATTTCAATAATTCTTTTCTCTTGCAGCTAAAGAAACTAAAAGAGCCCATCAGAAGCTCGACAAAGAGAAAAAAAAATCAATTAGCATAATTTTGCAAAAACACAAAAGAAAGTTTCAAAGGCTCTGATAAAGATAATTACAGGTTGACACACTGCAATGAACAGTACCATAGACAGGTGAGTCTTTACAGCAGCTAAAACATGACATTTATGCACGGCTTACAATCATCAGCTGCAGCAGTCAGTTCTGTGTTGTCAGTAAAGGCAACTGTCATGGCAGGCAGAATGTGTCAGTCCACTGCTATCCCATCAACCCTCCCCTTTGGGAAATATTCAGATTTCTAAGGCGCCCACAACTTTATAGATTCCACCTTTAATAATACACTAATTCATATTTTAATTCACATAATTCACATATTCTCTAATCATATTTTTTGTGTTTTCTCTTAATTTCACTTACTTTTTTGATGCAATAATAACTATTCACACATGTTATTACATGTTCTGTTGTCTTTCAGTCTATTCTAATTGGTGACAGGTACCTAAACATGTTTGATGAGATTTTCTTGCAGTATAAGTGGTTGCAGTAAGGTGAAGAATAACACATAATAAAGGATAAGACTACAGACAGCCTAGTAACAGCTGGTTCAAATATGTCCAGCTGGATTCTTCTCAAAAAAGGTGAAGGGTTGCCTTGTTGGTGTAATAGGAGCTGACAGCATTTGAAACTCATGTCTGTTGAAGATTTCAACTTTCCAAAAGAAAAAAACAAAACAGGACACAATAATTCCCTTACCCATTTGGTCTTCATAGTATTACAGAGACAGTATTCAGAAAGTCAGGGATAGAAATTCACAAACATTTGCCCTTGATAACAAGTAGAACTGCACTGAATCCTACCATTTTTGTGGATGAAACAGGCTGCTGCGCCAAGGATTTCAGTACCTTGGAGAGCAACACCACATACTTCATCAGTCTTATTACAGCAAATCTCTCCAGCTGGCTGAGGCCAGGAGCCCTAAGCAACATGAAATTATCAGTATGCAGGACTGTCACTGGATTAAAAAAAACAACAAACATATGTCCATAATAAGGAAATACCCATTTCAAACAGTTATCTTGTCTTTTCTGCCAAATTGTCGTTGTGTTGTTCTATGAACCCACTTTTACTGAAAATGCCCTCAGTAACAAGTAACACTGTGGCTGATAACACTGAATCCAAAGATCTTTGCGTGTGAATCAAATGGCTAAGCATACCAGTTTGGTTTAGACCACACTCTTCTCCTGCCAACCACACAGAAATTCAGCACCAGTGGTTTCAGTACCCTGGACAGTGATACCAGATGCTGCATCAGTAATCACTCTCTCTATTGGCCATTTGAGTCCTCAGGTGTGGGGTATTTCTTCCAGTTGATTTTAGGGACCAAGAAGAAAGTCTCAACAAGTCTCCAACAAAACGTAGACAGCCCCCCTTTTCTGCTACGATACTAGTGGTTAGTGAACACCACTAACCACTTGGTATGCTGCACGTTTTTAAAAAAACCCCATAAAGTTTAGGGTTGTTTTAAGGACAGAGGCAGGCAGAGGCGATTCTGAATGAGCCAAATAGCCAAGACAGGACCAATCGTCAAAATTTCAGTGGCAACCACTCTATTGCATCCTAGACAACCCAGAAAGGGGGCTCAAAGTGCAAAATCCTGAAATATACCAGAAGTTAACTTTGGGCCATAGAACATTCAGGCATTGTTTTTGTTGTTAACGATAAAACTGCCTAACTGCTCCTTCTATGAAAGAACTAAAGAAGTTGCAAAGAACTAAATCACAACTATTGTCAATGGGTCACAAAAATGGAATTCACAATAATGTGTTACAAAAACTGAACCACAGTAAAAGCCAATATTGTTTTTTTTCTGTCAACTTGTTCCTGTATTGGTATGAGCAACAGTTTGAGCACAATTTACATTACTGTAGTAATTTATAGTGAAATAAAAGTGGCATTGTATTAACCTCTTAAATATTATTCACTGTGTATTCCACTTATTATGTATTATATTTATTTTTCATTTGCACAGTTCAAATAAATCACTAAATGTCATTTCAAACTGTAGCTAAACTACTGATCCCCTCTGGATTTCCACAATCACTTCTCTCCACCTCTGTAGCAGAGGGCAACTGACAGGATATATCTAAAAAAAAAACAAAAAAACATTTTGCACAGTGTTTGGAGAAGGATTATCCGGTGTCTTGCCTTTGAGTTCAAAGAAGTAAGCTATAGCAAGGGAGAGTGATCTATAGTCACATCACAACAAAGTGAAAGCAGGTAGCTAGACAGAAAACCTTGCAGCTCTGTTGAGGACAGCTGGGTGGGAATAATAATAATGATACTTATAAAAATAAAAATAGAAATGCACCATATGTTGTATCAAGGATGTTGAACTGCTGCACAGACAAATGAACAAAACAGGCATGCAGTATGACTCAACTCAGCAAACAATCAGCACTCCACTTTCAAGAGCCTTCGACACGAACATGATCATTACGATCATTGAATTTTGGGCTTCGTGCTCTAATACTACATACCGCAGTTTATAAATGGTCGTGGAATAATAGTCTAAACTGTGTGATTCTTCATTATGAGGTCTCATGACAAGAAGAAAAAAAATACAGTATTAAGATTTCCTTACTCAACAGAATGGGTTGTGCGCATAAAGCTATACAATAGCAGCTGACAAAATCTGACGGCACGGATGTGGTGTGAAATTCAATGCTGTGAAATAAACCTAATAGTGTAACTATTTGTCTTCCTCCAAAGCGTAGTGGTTAGGTCTTACAGCAGCTCATCCTGTGCTGGGCATTCAGTGAGATTTGAGACGGTGAGGTACCGCGTACATATCATGTGTAGACACAAATACACCTACAGACTGACACAGACAAACAGTGGAAACACATTGCAAACACACACTACATGCACCCTGTGCAACCATGCAAAACACACAAACATGCACACACTCACATTTATATACACATGCAAACACACACACACACACCTTTATGCATATACAAACACCAAGAGAGAGAGAAAATGACAAAGCAATTGAGCCACAGGTGATTTAGTTCATTCGAAAGCCTGACAGGGTGTATATGACATGGTGAAATGCCTGTTGAAGCGGTGCTTAAAATGCCATTTTTGTGCCCAGTAAGGCACTGATGAAAACCTTTTCTCTGCCCTTCATCAGAGTGCTAGTTAATATCTTCCATCTCCTGATGAGAGAGCTTTTCTTGTCATTGTGAGCTACCAGCAGCAGACTGCTGAACCTGTTAAAAGGCTTCCCATGCAGTCTCAAAAGAGGGTTTTCTGGAAGGACAATGCAATCTCTATTAATAAAACATGTCAGCACTAAGATGACACATTAACATCCTGACTCAATGAGAACCTGAGGAAAAGTAACTTAGATAAGTATAACATACCTCAACAACCATATGCACAGCTTGCCAAGGAACAGAGACATAGTTGATTTACATTTTACATGCTGGCGCACATCTACTACTATGTGTAGCATCTGTGTTTTGTTTTTTGTTTGTTGGCTTGACAGCCTTTGTTTATTGTTTGCTTGTTTTGTGAATTTGGAGAACTCTGCTGTTGTCCTCAGCCTGATGCTTCGTCTCTGACCTCAAATGACACATCCACGTATCTAAGCCCTCACCAAAACAAAAAAAAGAGAGGACTCTGAAGGGAATGGACAGCCTTGAGAGGATTGTCAACATGCATCGACAGAATTAAATGAAAGCCAGTGATGCGTGGAGAGAGCCAGTGTTTATGGCTGAGGGAATGTAATTAATTAAAGTGCCTGTAATGTCCTTGCCTGGACTCGTAATGGATAAAGTAATATTCTGAAGGTGGGTAATCTGAGGAGACCATCTCCAGGAAGAAGCACCAGACTCAGACCCTTTGCTGTTCCTTGGAGTGTCAGGGCAATTTGTGTGTTCAAAACAAACCCCCAGCCCAACCTCATGGAAAGAACAAGCCTTTGGAAAGGACAAAGATGTTCTTGATCCATTTGAACATTCATTTCAGTAAGACGAATGTTGATTTCTCTCAGCATTTAAATAGAGGATGGATCAGAGATAGAGAGAGAGAGAAAGAGAGAGAGACATTAGACCTCACTACGGTCTTGTTCAGTTCATTTGTTTAGACAATGCTTAATTAACTCTTCAGCCATAACATGTAGGGAGCACACTAACCTTGTTAGCCTCTGTCTCATCATTTGCACAGAGCAAAATCAACAGGGCCTGTCTGTGTTTGGATGGAGAGGGATGAAAAAGGACCAAATTGAACACTTATATAACATAATATAAATACTGAATAACATATCCACAGCATATTATAGAAATGTATTGTTTACAATGGATTCATTCTGTCATGATGCATTGGTCCACTCCACTGTACTGATACTGTCCCCCGAGCACAGACTGCTTTTCCCTTTCCATCACTTGACCTACTATGTAGGCTGTTGATTTCATTCAAGGCCATCCATTTATTTTCTTTTTTACTTCAGGCACAACAGTTCATTAAATCATCATGGTAATATTCTACAAGACCACAAGCACAAATTCCCTCCATTTGTCAACATGTACAGTAGAACATGCAGTGCTTATTCCTGAAAGCTGACGGCTCGAAGCAGCATGAAAACCCATCTGGATATGTGTTGTCTTGGTTTACTGGTGTCGCAGGTCAAGAGTGTCCAGAGTCTGGCACTAAAAGTATTTTAATCTTTGCACATTCTTCGACTAGAAAATGTTTAAATATACTCCCTGCCCATGATACAGTGATTCACAGTGGGGGTACTGAGGTTACTCATGACTAGGCTTAAACTAGTCTCAGGGACAGACTGAAGACATTACTCTTTATCTCACAGAAGCAGTGTACGCCCATAGCTACCAAAGCCCTGAGCTAGTATTTAAAAAGGGGAAGGTCCTAGTGTTGGGTCCCAAGGATGAAGGAGGTGACCACTAACCACTGAGGAGAAAGGCGATATTTGCCTGATACTTTATTATTCTGTAGGAACTGTTCTGTGCTTGAGCAAGGAAATGTATAAGATAAGCATACAAAATTGTTTGTTTGTGCGTATCATATTAGCTGTAAAGGATATACATTTGCTATGCTTTCAGAAAGAGAGAGAGGGAGAGCTTTCAAAGGCCACAAAAAAATCAATCAACAGTAGAGCAGGAAGTTTTTTTTTCTCTCCATAAGGTTATTCAACAAGCAAGACCTTAAATCTTTCAATGTGCTTGAGAAGCACTGTGGCTAATGCACAGTGGTGCCACAGACACAGGACATTTGGGCTTGTCTTTAATGCATTAACCACAGCAGAAGATGACAGTACAGTATATCAGAGCACAATAATGAAGACGTACTGCCAAAATGGTCCCAGCAAATGTTCACATAATTCTGGGGCAATGGGAGCTCAGCGACGAGCGAGCCAGCTGCCAGTCTCGAAAATGGATACCTGACCACGCAGTCCAGCTGTCTGCCTGTCATTTACAGATCCGCTCCCACAGACCCCATGTCCCTGCAGCTCGCCGCTCCCTGCCTAAAATAGAGCCACTTTGGGATCATGTTCAAGAGAAGAACGATCAAGTTATGAATGTTCCAATTAAGGAGAAGTGGCCAGAGATAAGCGATTAAATGACTCTTACCAAGGTCTACAGTATTTATTTTCTCTCCTCTGGCCTAATGTGGGCAAAAGTGTTCTCGGGGAAATTTGATAAGAGAACACCCTAATATACACGTCCTAAAATTTAAGAGTTTTCAGGTTTATTTTCAGTGGTCTGCATTTTAGCCTTTTCCCATCAGCTTATGGGTATCAGGCAATATTGTTTCCTGTGAACAAATAAGTGCCATAATAAGTGAGGAATAGCCAAAAGGCCAAGTGATAATTTTATATAATTTAGAGGCCAGGCAATGTATATTAGTGTTTTCCTGACAAGTCTGTTGATTAAGTCTATGAATAGCATGTGCAAAACAGACAGTTTCTTAACTATAAAATAAGCAAGATCAGAGGTACAATTACATTATGATAATTTTAACAATGTGAAATAACAATTTTCCAGATTACACACAAGATTCTTCCATCGGCATGTTAAGCATGTGAGTTTTTCCATCCATTTATCTATCCATTTCCATCCACTTATTCATTTGTACCTCTCTCTCTCTCTCCCTTTCAGCCTCTCTTAATGGTCCCAAAGTTATGTTTTCAGCACTGTAAGGGGAAGCTGAATGGTTTCAGTAGGTTGGATCACTGAAAGGCTTCTGCTCTCCAGACACAAAGCAGAGATTCCCAACAACCTGACTAGTCATTCAAAGAGCAGGAAAACATCAACAGGCTACCAAGCTCTGATTACAGAACCAAAAATGCTGATGTTTGTGTGCATAAAAAAGTTAAAAAGAGTAAAATTTCTGAGAGTTTAAGAGTTTCTGTCGCTGTGGCTGTTACTGCTGTTGGCACTGTTTTTGGTCTAATTAATATGTTTCACCTACTGCACATGTCAATTGCTAGATTAGATTTCAAGTGGTATGCCAGCCAGCAGGCAAAAACTCAATTACCTCTCTGCTTTTTAAAAGCTGATTACCAGTACCACCAAATTTTCCTCCTCACAATTTCAGCCCCCATTTGCCAACAAAAGCATCACAGGTACCCACGGATGTCCTGTAGTTATGCTCCTGGACTCCACCAGTGGCTCCTTTATAGCCGACATTCAAAGCAAGTCAACTATGTACACATGCCATGCCGATTCTTTTTTTCTCCTCTCTGTAAGACTGGGTTATAATGGAGACTCATGGTGCCTGTGATGAAAGAGTGGTCAGAGGACAGGCCTCCTGCAGTCTAGTGCCTCTAATAGGTTCAGCCCCACTGGATCCAATCACGTCCCACTGATCCTCTCTCCAGAGGATGCAAATTGTCAATCAGTTTCTAGTTTCTCACTATCTGTTCTTCACTCCCGCCCTCTGTCTTTATTACCTTTTTTTCTGTCGGTTTCCTCTCCTATCTATTTTTAAATTGATTTATTTTTGTGTGGAAATTGTATATGTGTGTGTGTGTGTGTATGTTTGTGTGAGGGAGGGTGAATTAAAGAGTTCTGCGATCAATCAATAAATGGTCACATACATCGAAAATGTGTCAATGAGGCGCAAGAAAACAAAAAAATGTCACCAAAAAGTAAAAAAGGAGTTGCTATCATTTGTTCACATTTCTGAAAGCCTATCTTATTTTTTTTTTTTTTTGGTGGTCTTCTCAAAGCTGGAAGGACAACAAAGGCACCATTAAAAGAAAAGGAAGAAATTTAGTATGAAAAGAAGTACAAAGCATTCCCCCTACTGCTCGTAACTCCCAACCCATAAAGCCATTAAAAAGACCCAGCAGAGGTGAGATTGCTAACTACATCAGTGCCCTGGAATTATGAGAATAAAATAATTTCTGTTGTTTCATTCAAATGGAATGCCCAGCAGCTTGGATGGAACAAGTATTTCCATTTTCAGAAAGGTTAATGCACAAAATGCACTCCATGCCATATTCATTTCTGAAACCGATTTAAACCTTTCACGTTGTAAATATAAACTTGTTAAACATTGTATTCTTAACCTTGTAACAACTAACTGCTAACTGAAATATGTCCATGTACAGTATCCTAATCAACACCTTGGATGATATTGCACTGCAGCTTCTTATCTCATTGAATAATACATTAACACAGCTATGTAATACACAGCACTTTGTTAATTTCTCTCACAGCTGCGGCTCATAGCCTACCAGGTTCATTCTCAGGTCACTGCATCCTTGTACTTTCTGATCATTACATCTTGATGAAAATCAATGGCAATCTTACTATCAGTATAAGGTACATTAACAGTGAATGAATGATTTATCAATCCAGCCACAGTGTAGATGAGAGCATGCATGCTTAGCCCTCGGACAGTTGAGGACAGGTAAACAGCTGTCTTCAGCCAAAACAAACCTCTCGAAAAGTAACATTGCAAATTGAAACCTGCAATGACTTGTATAAGGTTGTGTGGTTGTTATGGTATAAACACAAGTAATCTTTTTTAGGTCTCAACGGTAGACACATACTACATACTGCACTTGCATACTGCAAGTGTCACCGCATTTGATGTCTCAAAGAAAACATCAAAATAATTTATCACAGACAGGGACCAAAGTCACAACAGAGCATTTTTTTTACAACTCTTTTTTTACAAACCTCTGACTCCTACCCTATTTAAAACAAACAAACCTAAAAAATACAGACAAAAAATGGTGTGCGACTCAGTCCAATGGCACTGCTATGCTTTGGCAATTAGGAGTGATGAATAGCCACACTCCCGGACATGTCGTGAATAATTGATTTCAAAAAGAAACATCAGAAGAGGCATTCCAAAAAGCCAGACCATCAGTGTCAGGGTTGTGATGTATGAGAAAGGAGCTCAAGAGTCCATTTGGCCCCTCCCGGAGTCCAGAGGAGCGTGCAGACAGCGCTGGTAAATAATCAGTGTGCAGCTCAGAGAAGGTCAAAGAGCAGAAACAGACTCTCCTTTTCTTCATCTCCCAAATGAGTTCACACCACCCATGCATTTCCACCTCTATGACAACATATTGTATTGCTTGGTATGTTTCCTTTTTCTTGACTCAAATGTGACCACATTGGTCTAACTCTAAAAAGATTTTTTTCTACATTCAAACTAAATTATTCAAAAAATGTGGTCATAGTAAATTCAAAGACATCTTGTGCTTTCATACTTACTATTGCATTTTATTTTTTTCCTTCCTGTCTTCAGAGATGGGAAACACTGGCCTAAGAAAGTAAAGCTCTACCATCTATTGGATAAATCTGTTCACCAAAACCAGGTGTTTTCACAAATTCATTCATCTGCTTGGCTGTAAACGTATACTAAATAGCATCAGATGGTTTAGTAAAGGGTTAGAACCAATACATGGTAGGACTAGACTTCCCATCCCTACCTGTCTTTGCTTCTCTTTTCAAAGTAGTTGTGTCCTTCTTGCTTCCGATCCGTTTCAACCAAATGGCAGTTCTCCAGAATGTCATGCTAAAAGCAACAATAAACATACAGTATACAGCAGGCATCTCTCTCCATTAACAGTCTTCACTCGCTCACTCTTTTGTGGTTTCTACGCAAAGGGCTCTTTTCTTTGCCCTCAGAACATGCTTTAAATACACAGACAGGTGTAGTTAAAGTGTTTGTTTGCTTCTTACTCATGCTCTGCTCTCTGCAGTGAGTCACACTGAGCTGCTCTTCTTAGCTCTTGCCTAAAGTGAGTCACGTCCATTACCTTTCACACAATGCTCCCTGCGTGAAAAGCTGCAGTTATGAGCCAGACGTTTTGAAGGACAGGGTCTGGACAAGCCGAGACTGTGGCGCAGGTCCGCACACAAAAGAGCCCTGACCCACTTGTCGTCGTTCAGCCGTCTCTGGGAACAATAGGTGTCCTACCCATCTAAGATGTGTCACCATGTGATTCATGCCAAGCATGTCATTGCTGAAGTGTAAGGGGAATGGGGGTAGGGGGTGGGAATGAGATGTTGGGGGGGAGGGGGTTGAATAAGTGAGAAGCAAACTTTTTTGGCAAGCTAGTTGATTGTTACTTCTGGTACAGGTTCTTTCAAAACTGCACCCGCTGGCTCAGACTAACAGCCTCTCATCTGTGTCTCCAAAGTGACCTCTGTGGCACGATGATAGGCTGATTATTACTTCTGTCAGGTTGCCGCTAGTGACTGCACTGTGCCCCTTCCCTCGCTCCCCCTGTCTCTGCAGCCCTGTGCACTCCCTCTGTCCAAGTCTCTGCATCCCAGTCTCGGTCTCCCATAGATGGCCTCTCCACTCAGCCCTGAGTGACGGTCGTCTTCAGCCATCATCCATCCAAAAGGGACCGAGGGGAGGGGTGGAGGTCAGGTAAGCGAATAAGCCATTTATGAAATGCCAAGGCTGGGGCACAACTGAACTCTGGAAGGTCAGATTAACCACAAAGCCCTGGCCGTGCCTTTGGTGAAGACGTGCCCTGTCTCCATTCCATTCACTTCTTCCTCCAGAGTGGAGCAGAAGTAAGAAAGAAAATACGCTTAACACCCTGGAATTGGTTTGACACAATGTTTCTGAACAGAATGTATAGGTGTTTGAAAGGAAAGGCCTCTCTCTCCCTCTTTCTCTCTCTCTCTCTCTGTTGCTCCACTATGTGACACTGTGTGTGTGTGTGTGTGTGTGTGTGTGTGCAGGTGGACTGTGTTATTTTGCTTATCTGACAAGGAGGCAGCTAAAGTGAGTAAACTGACTTTGGATATGCTCTGTACAGGGGAATTTATTGCTTTGCAAAATCTTATTTTTTAAAAACACATACTGCCTCCAAAATCTGAGCAAAGAAATGTTGCACACTTAAATTGTTCTTCATCCCTTTAGGTTTTATCATTTTACCCTTGCCCTGTATAGGGGTTTGTCCTGTTTTGTGGCATTGTAAGCTCATTGTCTGTAAACTCTCTTTGTTCTGGATAAGTCAAATGAAAACACAACTTTTTGTACAGTCTTGAAATAGACAGCCATAACCCTGAACATCAGACAACACAGCCTGGTGAGCCTGAGTAGGTATTCACATCTGCAGCAACCTTCAAGACTTGGCGGTCTATAGATAGCTTGTGCACTCCACTCAATCAAAACAGGACAAGAATAAAGAACACAAAGGGAAATACATTTACATAAAACAATACACCACTGAAGTCAGCACAATTTTGACTGACCTAACTGTTTCATATTCATTCCCATAGGGTAAAACAGATTTTTAACACTTACTTGGCCTTAAAATTGATTCAGAGCAGTTCTTAATTCTAAAAAAATTTGTTTTCTTTCACAGGACAAAGGTTTTCCCTGGTTTGTGAAGTTTATTTAATTGTCTTTGTGTAGATTACTTTCTTCTAAGTCATCTGTTGTTCTCAATATACTACACCCATTATATGTGTAATAATTCTCCTGATCATTGAAAACCTCTGTGTCGGACTGTGATAATGTGGCCTTTTCAATTTTGCCAGTTCTGCCAGTCAGAGCCAGTATCTTCATACAGAGCACCTCTACAGGTGTCTACAGGCAAACCTGCCCTACTGTATCTTAAAACCTGGTCCACTGTGCACTTTGTCCCCAGTCCAATTATCCAGTGAAGGACTGTGCATTCTTTATGGGTCTGTACAGATATAATTCAACATCAAGGCTCGCTGGGAGAATATTCCAGTATGGCTTGATTACTTTCTTTCTCCCACTCCCACTCACAGGCGCACACACACACACACAAACATTGGTCAGCGCGCACACACACACACGTGCCCACAGCCGGGAGCCGGGCAGGTCCCAGCGCATTACCCCACAATCTCGCTGACCCAGTTCCCACTTGTGCACAGTAATGGAACATACGCGCAGCGCACTGCAGAGAGTTTGTGTGTGCAGCAGGGCAACTCCTCCAGAGGTTCTGCCGCCCCTCTCTCTCACACACCCACCATCCCATCACCTTACTCCCAGCCAGGGACCTCCTCCTCAGACACCTGGACCCACAGTGTAAACAAACTCACACACTCGCTCTCTTGCTCACCTCTTTCTCTCTGCCCTCTGCCCACAAGTACAACAGTTAAAGAAATAGTCAGGAGTAATTCCAACCATAGCCTTGTTGTCTGAGCTCAGTAGCTCAGTAGCTCATACTGAGCTCTGAGCTCAGTATGCAGCTTCTACTAACTGAATGCGGCCATTAGAAGTGAAACTGAAAGTGAGTTCAGAGGCCAATTCAATTCACTGATTAGTTTATATTGTATACGAAATTCAATTCACTGATTGGTCTATATCCATGATTGTCAAAGTGGGGTACGTGGACTGATTTCAGGGGGTACGCGAAAAAAAAAAATGCCTTGTCTAATGTAGCGTCCCACGGAGGTAACCATTTAACTCTCGCATTTGCATCGCAGTTAGGAGCAATTTAATATATACTATCAGGAGTAATTTAATATATAATATTAACATAACTATTAACCAAATGTTCGAGAGTCTAGTTCTTTGCTCGCTAAGAGGCTGGGGAACGTGCAGCCAGATTACATGTCTGCGACCTAATAAACGTTGCAATGAAGACAGACGTCTTTATTATTTGTCGCATGCAAATGAAAAATTTTCAATCAGAAGATATTGCCTGATTTCTGGATCAGTTTGAGGACAGAGTATCCAGCCCTGGCAAACCGAGCGATAAAGACTTTGATGCCATTTGCTACAACGTATTTATGTGAGAGTGGGTTCTCAGTGATAGTCAGCCTGAAGACCAAGTATAGGTACAGACTGCTCATGTAAAATTATTTAAGATTGAAACTGCCCCCAATTCAGCCTAACATCATTGCTTTGTGTAAGAATTTCCAGGCACATCCTTCACATTAACTTAGTTTTCTGTGGTTTACCTACATTTGGTTTAACTATTTTTAATGTGTTCACTTTTTTACAACAGAGAAGGGTGAAATATGGGGTGAAATATACACTGTTTATCAATATGTGAAAGTAATATGTTACCAGTATGTGAAAAGTGAACAAAAAAATAGCTTTAATGAGATGTTGGTGTTGTAGGCCTACTGTGCCTGAGATTAGGTGCAGATTTGTTTTAAATAATAACATTTTGCATGTTTGTGTATGTTGGCTTTGTATATTATTTGTTGTACATGTTTAGCACTATTCAACAAAATTGAAATATATTAAAATGATTATCAGCTATTCTGGCTCATATTTAGGCTACCCCCTGTGTTATATGTGTGTATCAACATACAGTATGTAGCCTATGTAAAATAAATATTGGTAATGAACTCATTGTTAACAATTTGTGGTGTTGGGGGTACTCGGTAAGAATTGTAATGTCTCAGGGGGTACATGCCAGTTAAAAGTTTGGGAACCACTGGTCTATATTGTACGAAATTATCTCACTCTTCTTTCTATTGACAGCACTTGGTGAGCTTAAACAACAGGGCCATGGTTGGAAGTAGGGCCGACTTACTTTAAGACAAACCAGGGTCCAGGACTGAGCTCATTCTCAGATCAGATTTCTCATCACATACAGCTATATCCTAGAGGGGAGAATCTCTTTACATGAACAGATATGCACAATACCTGCCTTTAAATGTTGGTGCTTACAGCGGAGGTGAACATAGGGAACATCATTTCATTTTTGGCTTCTCTCACAATGTCACCCTCATGGTCTAAAGTTGTATTGGAGACATGTCTGATAATGTCAGCAGCCTTACCTGTGTGTGGTGGGGAAAAGTGGTTCCATACTGACTGGCACCTCTGGCTGTGGAGAGGGTGCTGTGGTTGGTTGGCAGAATGCTGCAGGATTGAAGGTTAAGTGGTTGAGACCACGTCAGACAAAATCAGCAGGGCTGATCCAATCTGTTTCAAGGTAGGGAGTAGAACACTGCCTGGCCTAAAGAGATGTATAGGGAAAGGAGGAATTTCCTATTTGAAATGTCAGAGGAGTAAGCGAGACTTAATGGCCTATATACTTACCATGTGATGACAAAGTAAATTGAGCTTAAACTCATGCGTCATTCAGCTGGTCCATATGACCATTTATGAGATAAATGGTGATTGCCCTGATGCTGAACACTGATTGTGTCCACTGGCAGTGGTAAAAGCCTGTAAACAGGCTGTTGTTGTGTCATGGAGTGAAGGCTTCTCTGGGATCTTAATGGGCTAAGGAAGTGGAAAAGACAGGTTAATATATCTGTTATTTACATTTATTTATTTATTTACATTTATTTAGTTATTTATTTACTTATTAGTTTAAATAAATACCAGTCACTCGAACAAAACAAAAAACAAAACACAAATACCACAAATAGTGTGCTTACTGTACATTGATTCAGGTCACTGTGTGTGCAATCCATTGCAGATACATACAGCCAACGCAACTCAACTCAACTGTGCAGGCGTGAACTTGACCCTTGTGGCTACGAATGGCTAATTAACGGGAGATTCTACACTTCCAACTAAGCCATAAATGATGCTGCATATCACTCCAAAGCACATCCTGTAATTAACAATGTCCCGAAGCCAAGATAAATATTGATTTTTATTAGTGTAAATTACACACTGTAGGAGGCTCAAGGAAAATTAAACATTGGGCTCAAGTGCCTCAGTGTTAATTTGCAATAATGGCTTCGCTGTTTTGAAAAAACAGAAAATCACGAAACAAGTCACATCGAGACATTAGACAGAGGCTTTATATCCACTCTTTTCTCACAGGCATATCCAAGTCCAGCAACAAGAATGAATTCCTAAATGATATAGTAACAAGATAATGAATGCAAAGCAAGAGATGACGGGCAAAAAACATAGCCAAACTTTACACTTCAAACAATAACATGCATGTTATCAAAGTCTGTGACGAGAAAGGGAATTCGCTCATACAGTGTATACTGTGTGCACTTATGGGGTATGCACAGAATATGTTCCACACTCAAACAAGCACCCAAATCCCAAACACACACTCTCTCCACCTCCCTCTCTGACTCACACACACACACACACACACACACACACACACACACACACACACACGTGTCTAAGGTATGATGTGACAGCAGGAGGGTGATGGGCAAAATCGGTTCTGCGTTCTGAAAGAAATATGGGATCTAGTGGACACTGTCAGGGGGTGTCCAACCTGGTGTCCAGAAGGGTGACATGTGGACCTGTCTAGCACGGCCTCCTGGATCCAGTTCTGAGAGGTAGATTAAAGCTTGGAGAATGTGTGTGTGTGCGTGTGTGTCTCTGTGTGTGTGTGTGAGTGGGGGGGCAGGGGTGGGGGTTGAGTGGCGGGGGGAGGTGTTGCACCTGGCATCGGAGAAAGGCGAATCTGGCCACTGTTGATCAGGGCAGCTCTAACACTAACACATGACTCTTATGGAGGATGGCACTCAGATCCATCTTGGCACAGCTAGTACTGACAGCTGCTTGGGAAAATGATGGCAGCCCCAAAGATGAGGGACAGAAGGAGTGGGTAAACAATCTACAGTGTCATACAGAAAAAAATGCAAAATAAAATACAACAGTCCCCAGTTTACACACACACACACTCTCACACACACACACAATATGTTGACAAAAAGAATGAAGGATTAATTAAAAACACTGCTGTGCCATAAGAAACATCTAATTGGATGCTTTCCTTGGTTATGCGCACCTTTTAAGAACATGTTTTTTTTTGCCTGACTTCGTAATGCATGGGTAAGAGGAACTACAGCAAATTTTCACAAGAAACCAGAGAAAACAGAATGGGACTACAGATGTTTTCTGCAAACAAACAGATGCAAATGCAGTTGCAAATGAATCCATCTTAATCAAGAGTACACTGTCTATGCATAATAATATTTTTGGTCCATAACTGAATTTCTACTTGGCTAAAAGCATTGCAAGAGAAATTCAAGCAGACATTAATAATGCTACAATAACACAAAGGTTACCCATGGTTATGGTGTCTAGACATTATGGCTCTTATAAGTGACTAACATTTGTCTGTTTGTCATTCACTTTCTTTACATCAACATCTACCCTTCATGCACCATGTCCATCAGGTGCTATCAGGTTCCATGTTACATGAAAAAAGACACAACACAGTTGGTATAACAAGAGCCTTCTACTGTTCCGTGTCATCATGTCTGCCCTGCCT
This sequence comes from Tenualosa thibaudeaui, assembly GCA_027481765.1. NCBI lineage: Eukaryota > Metazoa > Chordata > Actinopteri > Clupeiformes > Clupeidae > Tenualosa > Tenualosa thibaudeaui. The sequence goes on from JAIFZK010000003.1 coordinate 7,435,897, forward strand.
TTTCTTGTATACATGATTACAAAGAGAGCCTAAAGGATCTGTCCTTTTATAGCATACATACAGTATTCTGTAATGCTATAGAGCCTGCAATTCTCCAGTCTGTCAGCATGCTTTCCCTGTGAAATGTCACATGTGCCAGACAAGGATCGAGGAAGGTGGAAATGTTTGTGTGTGTATGTGTGTGTTGAGTGTGAATGTGTGTCCGGGTGAGTGTGATGCTGCTCGATTTGCATGCCTGTGTGTGTGTGTGTGCTGTCCACATAAGTGTGAATGAGTATACCTGTGTGTATGACAGTGCTGGGGTGAGTGTGAAACTGTTTGATTTGGCTGTGCTATGTCTGTGCATGTGTGTTTGTGTGTGTGTGTTTGCTTGTTCATGTTTGTAATGACTGGGAAGAGGAGAGGAGGAGAACTACTGGGGGTAATGCAGTATGAAACTATGAAACTAAAAGCCTACATCAGACAATAATTTGGTTTCTTTCCCTCCATCTCTCTTGCTTCATAGTCCTCCTGTCATGTCAGTTTCATAGTCCTCCACAATTACATACAATCCTTAATTCACAAGACAGCATCTTTGGTCTGTCGATGGACATCAAGGGAATATTTGTCTTTTAATGCCAAACCGTAGCAGCTGCAACTTCATTTTGAAGGCGAGAAGTGCTGGACACCAAACAAAAGCACCATTGGCAGTAGTAGAAAAAAAGGCTTCAACGCAGCAGCCATCCTTAGATAATGTGGTGACTGTGTACAAGACGAACGTCCTTCTATTAAAAGCACAGTGCTGTAAGCGCATTTCAGTCTTGCAGCTGAAACCCTTGAAGACATTGAGGAAAGAGGAGCATTCAAAGATGAACTCATGCCTACAGCCACCTACCACCCACCCAACCAACACACACAAGCATGTGTGCTGTCTCCCTCTCTCTTTATTTCTCTCTCCCTTTCTTTCTCTCACTCTCTCTTGCTCTCTCTCTCTCTCTCACTCACTCGCTCTCTCTTTCATACACACACATACACACACACACAAAAGCACATACAAGAAGGCAAAGAGACTCTCTCACCCTAGCAGTAATACTCACAACTCATAAATATATGCAAGGTTATTCAGTGCTCATTGCAACATATAGTTGGCTTCAGAAATACTGGGCACTCTTGCTTTAAGACATGCGATAGGCTACTCCTCTTTCTCTCACCCTCTCTCTCACTCACTCACACACACACACACATTCACACACACATTCTCAGCACCACTCCTTCTTTTGCACTCTCTTCCTCTCCCTCTCCTTCTCTCCAGCAAGACAGCACTGTCTGTAATACACACAGAGACACGTGGGCACGCAGACACACGCATGCACCGTTCATTGCATTGGAGAGCCTTGCGCACAGATCTGAGCAGCCTTTCAATGGGAAAGCAGAGCTGAGAGACTTGAGCGAGCCGCTGTGGAGCTGGGACGAATCGCCCGTCTGAAGCTCCACAAAAGTGAAGAGGCAAATTAAGTCTGCATTACCACGAGGCTTTTCACCTTTCACAGGGAGGAAGAGGGAGCAAAAGAGCAGTCCCCTCAGATGACTTGGAGGCGACATGACGAGCTCTCTATCTTCTAAAATCTTGGCTAGTTTCTGACAGCATTTCTTGACTGTGAGGTTTTTGTCTTCCTATTTTTCTTCCTTTCGTTTTTATTTTTCTTGCAGGAGTATCAGAGGTTATAGGATTGCAGACTAAATTGAAGCAAGGAGAAGGAACTACTGAGTGACTGAGGGAAAACAAAAGAACCTCCGGATTCTGCAGTTGGTTCTGCTGTTACTAGGAACTTTTTGCCACTAATCTCATCTGGTCTATGACCATGGGTGGATTTAGGAGAACGTGCTGAGACTGTCAGGTGAATAACAGAACGGCCAACCATCTGACCAGAGAACTCAGGTATGAATTTTACTTCACACTGATTGTCTGTGGCTTGCAATGGTGGTTGACTGCATAATGCAAGTATCATATGGTTTCTTGAAAAAAATGTGTAATTTTACACAGATGCCAAAGTCTGACAAAGTCTGTTTCTTTAAGGTGGGGACAATGGGAATATTCAGGAGTATAGCTGAATGACAACATTACCAATAAAGCATATGACTGTAAGGTAGCCTAATTTGTTATGCTGAGGAGGTAGTCCTAAACGGAGGACAAAGTTCCCGCGTTTCACACTGAGCTGCTCAAATGGAACTAACTTAAGGAAATCATATTTGTCATTGATTTGGCATATAATTCGCCATTTATGTGTATCGCCATCTAGTTGCGAAAACTGACGCATTCAGGTAATGTTCCGTCAAATTTCGGAACATTACCAGTTTACGCAGTTTAAACCCGAGAAACATTATAGAAAATGAGTGCGAGCCATCACAACACGGCAGGTAATAACACACCGAGTATAGCGAGTTAAACAGGTCTGCTGCAACGGAGATATGGAAGTGTATAAACGTGATAAGAAATAGCAAAAAAGATAACTTGCTGCCTGCCACAATTGAAACGGTGAAATGTGCTACTTGAGCAATGTTCATAATCACAAAATAGCCTAAATCATTAGGCTGATGAGAGGCAATCGCCTAATAAACAACGCAACGTAAAAAATAGGCTAATAAAATTATATTTCAACACAAATGCAGAGTTAGACATTGAGGGTTGGCAGGGGGCGGGAAAAGAATCACAACGAACAGTAGACTAAATATTTTTGAGTGTTTCACAAATGAATAGTCGTCTCGTTTACTTACAGACAACCCGTTTGAAGTTAACTTGACATAGTGCATCATCTGTTGAGCATATCCATGTTCCTATTATGCTGTTAGCCCACATACACTGTGTTGCAGTCGACCGCTGATGAACTGTCAGATATCAGTATGACAGCACTGTTACTCTATGGAGGTATCAGAGAACAACACCTTCCTCTCCCCGTCTCAGATTTTTTTTAAAAAAAAGCTCAAGACCTTAAATTTCTCTGAATGAAGGCATGGTGTCAGCGACGATACAGAGCACAGTATTGAACGCATTCCAGGGGGAACAGTTCGCATTTACACAAAACTGCGGATTAAAGAGGATTTAGAGAACGAAAGGGGATTACAATGTGCTGTTAATAATTATATGCTTAATTTCCATGTTGAATATTCAGATGTGGTCTCAATGTCATTTGAGGGTATGCAAAATGATGTCTGCGTGCCTATCTGCCCTTAAAAGAGAAGATTGTTCATTGAACATTGAATTATGGAGACTGTTGGTTTATCATCAGCTGCTTAAAGAATTATATGGCTGTTCTGAAGACCATTTCAAATGTGCTAAATTGTTTCGTATAATCTTCTTCTTTAGGATTCACATGCATAACAGTTCATACTTCTTTGTGAAGTTAAATCTTGGTTTTGCTCACTAAATACACACTAAACACACTAAATACTTACAGAGCTGGTTTGACCTCCATAAACAACTAGTAGGACATCAACAACTTTAGTCAAACTATTCTACCATGTCTTGTGTTAAGAGATGGAATTTCATTGAGCAGGCTTGAGACATCGTAAAAGTGGAATACAAAATTGCCCATCTAGTCCTGGGGGAAAGGACAGACGTTTGCCAAATGGCTGCATTCATCTGGAAGTTAGTTTGATGGTCTTCTGAGAGGACTGACACCTAGTCCTATCTGCCAAAGATCCTTTTTTAATCTTCAAAGGATTGGAAAAGACTATCATGGAAACTTCAGTTTCATGCCTAAGATATATACTTTTTCAGGCAAGTGTAATTTTAGGAAAGCAAAGTTTACAGTTCTCCCTGTGGAATGAAGTTGAAGTCATGTCAGCTTAGTATAGTCTCACTTTGGACAGCCAAATGTGACACTCATCTTTTCATACAATAATGATATTATGAGAATATTCTAGGTGAAGCATGCACTTCTGTGTTATATAGGCTACAGCCTAGGGTACGCCTAAGTGTGTTAAGTGAATTACATACACAGTAAATAGATTGCTTTAAAAGACTGCTTAAAAAGGTTGCTCATCATAGATGCATACTCAGCTTCAAATCTGACTTTTATGCTGTAATTTTGCTTTTTCTGTGTGTTCTCAAAGTCTGTCTTGGTGAGACAACACATTTCTGACAACCTGAAATGACACAAATAAGCAACTGTACATGGTGGGATTTGGTATTATTGATGGTAATGCCATGTTCTGCATGCACCTGTTTGTGTGTGTGTGTGTGTGTGTGTGTGTGTGTGTGTGCACATGCAGTAGCTTCCACTGATCCCATGTATTTTCCTATAGATTCCTGCCATGTCCTGGTTCGTGTCCCTGTGGATTAGCCTGAGCCTGTTTGTACTCTGCCAGGCAACCCTTTATGAAACCATCCAGCAGCACCATGTGACCAGGCCAGGGCACAACGCTATTCAGATCCTAGGTGAGTTCAAGAAAAATCTCTCTTTTTTGTCTTTGTGTCTGTCTTGTAAAAGATATCCCCAGCTCCAAGCCTCCAGTTGCTAGCTCCTATGTTGCCAGGGCTTATTTTTGAGATGAGAGTGGGTTTGAATTGTTCAAGAAACTTTGCACTAGGCTGAGGCCAGGCAATTTTTTTTTGGTGGACCTGGATGGATTTTGATTGCATGTCCAACTCCACTCCTGCACGGTTGGAGAGGTGAGCGAAACTAGCACTTGAAGCCTTACCACAATCTACAGTTTCGTTGTTTCATTTTAGCAGAGCTATTCGAGTGCAGTAAAGAACTCCTCCCCTCCCTGCCTCACTTCTCTCCTCTTCTTTTCTTTTTTTTCCTTCTCCTCTTCTCTCTTCCTTTCCCCTCTCCTCGCCTCTCTCCTCTCCTCTCACCAGCTCTAGCTACTCTGTGTTCCCTTGCTCTCTCTGGAGGTCTCTGCAGGGGTGGGAAAGGCTGGGTAAAAGCAGAGGCATCTTGGCTCTAAAAGCTGACATGGTGGAGCAGGCTCCAGGCTAAACAATCTACATCAGTCTGTGTGAAAAAACGGTTGGTGGGGGTGGATGGTGCTCTGATCACCGTGACTCGGAAATGACAATTATGTTTCTCTCTTGCTCTGCGGAAATATTCGGCAATTAAGCTGGGTTTCGATAGAGGCTCCGTGGGCCAAAGGGAGTGGTAGTCATTGAGGTGGGTCTCATTCACAGGATTTTTTGGTGCAGTGACAGTACGACAGCCCCTGTACCTCATTTTAACTGTGGTACCATTGCCTTTGGTGACCAAAAACAGAGCCAGTTTTGTTAAAAAAAAAAACAAAAAAACAAAAGTCAGACTTTTCCCTATTCCTCTTTTTTCTTCCAAATGCTTGCAACATTAATAATTCATATTTAGGATTTTATTTTTAAAAAAATATAATGACTCTGTCATCACACAGAGAATCCTTGATAAAGAAATTGCATTTCCCTTGCATGGTGGCAACAGAAGTTCTCCGTAACTGACAAGGTCCCAAAGTGGTGTGGATGTGTTATGGTTTATTTCTGGCTGCAGCGGCTGGCAAATGGAGCCTTGTGATCTGTGAGGGCTACAGAAAGGCTTCACTTCACACAAAGCACTCTGGGCTCATTAATCTGAACACGAGGAAGGGAAAGCGTCAAATGACAGGAGTGGCCAGATGAATTTTTAAAAGAGTGCTTCCAGGTTTTTTTTTCCTCTTCCGGCCCAGCAAAGCATGGTGCCAAAGATGTACAAGGAAGTGCATGCCCTACAGTAAGTGACTTCTAAATAATGGAGGAACAGACAAAAGAGAGAAGGGAAGGAAAGCTGTGACACTTCATGGTGAAGTTGTATAAATTTACACTGGAAGACAAAACATTTGAGTGACTTTGTGGGATGTAACGGCACACATAAATGCACAAGCATGCACTCACACATACGCGTGCGTGCGCGCGCACACACACACACACACACACACACACACACACATACAGTGGGAGAAGGACACTCACATGGAAATTTTCTTGTGTTCTTGAGGAACATGTCCTTCCAGACGCCTGTTACTGAACTGTTTATATGTCCATAGGGAAACAATAATGAGAGCACAAGTTGGAGGAGAGATAATTGCCTCATAAAAATGATCAAGTCCTCCATACTTTGTCCTGGACATTTAACATTTGTGTAAGCAGATATGGGCTCAAACCGCCCCATGGTGGGCAAAACAGAAGGGGGAGGAAAGCTGAATAGTATATTTATGTTAAGCACTAGAAGCTGAACACTGAGTGCCGGGCTCACACAGTACTCACAGAAATAAATATACAGTATATATTTAACATTAGACTTGAAGTGCATCTCTTATGTGAGTTGGACGTGACCGGGGCTGTTTTCTCGGAATTCAAATACTATGATAAATATTTGAATTAGAATTGATTTTATAATTTGTGGATCCTCTCTAGTTTCACCATGTAGACCTTAAAATATAAATAGATTTGCACTGCCTGATGAGGAAGAGAGAGTGCAAGACAGAGGGAGAGAGCGAGAGCAAGAGAGCCTGGATCTGAAAGCAAATAATTGTTATGCTCCATGTCTTTATCCCACAATCAAAGGCTATCAAAATGAGCTATCAGCATATAAAATTACGTTTGCTAAATGTGAGTTCAGCTGATGATACAGTATGTACACAGCTTTAGAAACCCACAAGATATGCAGATATTTCATTTTACTGAAATCGGCAATACAGGTATTGACAACCATGTAAATCCACTACATTACTGAGTTAAGGTGTAGCCTAGTTCAATTCCTGTTTTCTTTATTAGGCTGTTTTTACAATGTCAGTTGCTATTATTGTTAGACAGGCCAAGTTGTAGAAAGGCAAGGAGCCCTTCCTGGTCCATAAAGGAAGGCGGTAATGCAGCAAGCAGTTGAGTAACCCATCCTACCGCCTGAGGCATCAGGAGAAACACAGAGAATGTCCGAGTCTCTAAGGTCAAAACTCACTCTATGAGAACATGCAGGGAAATCAGCAGGATATGCACAGACAGGACTGAAAATATGTGTCAGAGGAGAAGGCATCTTTTGTTCAGTCCAATAGGAAGCTTTAGCAGAAGCAAACATAGAACTATACATGTTCATGGACATTATGTAATGCTCAAGGAAACCACGTAACATAAGAAACCATAAGTTCTGTCATCTGAAATGGTTTGAGAAGGCTATTCTTGAATGACCTCTCTCTTTTTCCTTTTCAAAAATATATGCTTTCCTGACAAAAATCCCGTCACAGTTGTGGTTTGTATTGAGTAACGATTCACTTGACTGCTCCATCACATGCCCAGGTAGCGTCATGCATCTGTCCCATGAGCTACTGCTTTGGGAGCTCCCTGGCGCCCGGCGCTCAGAAGAGATTGATGGCGCTCTGATTCTAGGCAGCCAATTCTGGTCTCTCAAGAAATAATCCACTACATTGACGGATGAGTAGAATGTGATATGACACAATCCTCCCCACTGGCTGCACTCCTGCCATACCTGCCGTCTGGTGCACCACACAATGCCTCTGCATCTTCATCAGCCAATCGGTGGAATTTTCTAGAAGCTCTTCTGTTTTCACTATCACAGGGTTTAACAGGGTTATTTCTCTGATCATATTTGAAGAGAGCAAGCAAGCCCAGTCCCCAGTCCCCGTAGAATTAGCCAGTAGTTAGATATTCAGGTATGAATTCAGGAATTCCTAGGTGCAGGTTCACTTGCTTTACATCACAACAAGATGTTGTGTTGTGGCTTGGTGGGATGGCATGTCAAGGTCATGGGGTTTTAGATATGAAAATGCAACAGATAAAAGTCACAACAGAGCTGTCATGCCCTGACAATCTTAGTCCCTGTATATGTGGGCTGTCAAGTAGTCTGTGTGAGAAGGTAGAGTATTTCATCTTAACTGTCACTCATAATTTCTCAGGTAGGAATCAGGTATAACTGTCATTCGTACACAAACATGTCTGTCTGAATTGTGGTGTAAACACTGAAATTAATGTTGTGGAATGATCTGAACTCTAGGCCACTGCTAATCAGCCAAGCATTTTGTATTGGAGGGCAAAGTTACTTTGCATGACAGTGGTTGTGATTCCTCAAATATAGACAAGCCATTCTGCAGCCATTTAATTTATTCTGAATTTGAGTTGGAGGTTGAGAGGTTGTATTTGAATTGCTGAGCAGTCTGACTGTATGTCGAGCTTTGTTGACTTAGAGGTTAGGGCTCCTTGATTCCGTTCAGATGGAGGAGAATGGCTCATTAGGTGCTGTCAAAGTAGAGGAGAAGATGATTAGCACTTCATAGTGAGCTGTGATCAATTGACAGCCAAGGAGTTGGCACCCTGATCTAGTCCATTGATTTGGTATTAGCATTCAATGACTAATCTGCCTTCTGAGAATTGAAATTACCAATCAATTTGGTGTTCAGTATGCCATGCGAAGCAGATGGCTCACTAAGTCTGTGAGGCAGTGGACAGGAGGATTGGATCCCATTGATCAGCCAAATGTGGATCATCAGTTAAATGAAACCTATCACAGTGTACCAGATGCCGCATTGTATTAGTTTGAGATTATCAGTATTAAGATGATTAAATTGTAATTAGTGTGATCACAAGATTGATGGATCGTTTGATATGGCAAGCATAGAAAGTGCATCTATGATCAGTTTTATACTATTACAGTCTCCAGGATATTGCTGAGATTTCCCAACTTTTGTTAGATACATAGATTTATAGATTTACATAGAAATATCATAGCTGGGCAGTCGAGAAATGATTGAAACCAACATTCAGAGCCATTAATTAACATAATTTTGGCCATGACAATTATTCAAATGTTCTCTCTTAAGGGTTTTTCCTTCAAAACCGCACTTTAAAATCTTTTGGTGGACGTTTCAAAAGCAATATAACCATTTCCGTAAAAACCATAATATAACCATTTCCGTACCCTTCATTTAAAATTTCATCCCACATAAAATAATACAAGAGATTTTTTATTTAGAGATTTATTAACAGGCAAAGTGTGTACTCAAGGTATCTGCTAATAGAAAACAGGTTTAGGGGTATAATGACCATGAAAGAGTAGCTACACAGTGTTAACATAACCTGATTGATTTCACTGCAACCTTTAAATGAGCGAACCTGATGGAAGGCAAATTAATAAATAAACCCAAATTCAATTTAATTCGGGTGGTGACTTTGCCATTTTTTTTTCTAATCTGAAAATTGGATAACACAGGAACATTCAATCAGTGTGGCTCAGATAATTCAAGGGTTCATCATTTTGAGAAAGCCTTTGCAGACCATCACAAACAAACCATTAGCCTCACCAGCCAGATGAAATTGTATTGGGTTTTGAATGAGATGGTAGAGGGGAGGTTCCATCACTTAAATTCTCATGGGTTAAACAGGTTTGCACAGTCTCTCGAAATCAAACAAAAGTACCTTTTTCTAAAAGGCTCTGTGTAATTGCCTGTTGATGAAAATCAAACTAAACGTGACACAAATGCAATTAGAATTTTTTTTTCAGGTACAACAATTTTGGCTTTTGAGCTGTTTATTTTGGGCATTTTGAGCTGTTTATCTGGATATATCTTTAATTATAATTGTTCAATACACCTCTCAGGTAGGAGCTCATTTAGTGAGGCCTCTATACCAATTGCTCGCCATGCCCTTCGAGGTATTGACAGCCCCCCCTTTTTTACGACCCGGACATTAATGGCACGATCAGTTCTGTGCTCAACACGCTTCTCTCACCCATCTGAGCTTTTCTCTTCAATTTCCTTGTCTCTATCGGGCCCTCAGACGATTTGTCATGGATCAGATGAGACAATTTGTCATGGATTAGTGCACTTAAATGTCTGTGATGCTGGGAGCAGCCAGTGGAAAAGCTGAAGAATCCTATTACAGTGATTTTTATGGCATTTTGGGGGATGGGAGAGGGATGGTAGTTGAATTGGCACTCTACTGTATGTGAGCTTCGTACATTCACTTTTTTGTGTGCTTTTTTTTCTTTTTAGAATTGCTGACTCATGCACAATAGTTCTTGGAGGAAGTTTCATTGATGTGTATGCCGACTGGGAAATGTTGGATATCGAGTCTGGTTACAATAGATACTCTTCTCTTTCTATAGTCATGCAGCTAGACTCTCAGTAATGAAAGTCTATTATTATTAGTATTAACAACAGTATTAGTATAAATCAATGGCAAAATAGTATTAGTACAAATCAATGGCAAAACAGCATAAGCATCTTTTCTAGATTAAGACTCAAATTCCAGTCATTAATCCTGCAACGTTTCATAAAAACAAAATGTGAGAGGGAGAGGGGAAGCAGCAGCTCTCGAAAGCTTGTGGGCTCTATTGAGCAAATTTAATTTTGCACCAGAGAAATAACAAGAATATTAGTGTTTGCTAAGCGGTGCTCTGTTTCTAGGGCTGCATCATATCTGTCTCTTCCAGAGGCAGATCTCTTTGGATACATGATATTGTATGAGATTAGACTCCCTCTTCCTTATTGCCTCTGATAAACATGTCTAACTGCCAGACAGACCGCACCCTCTCACAAGAAATTTGAATGGTCTATATCTGGATTTAGCCGGTTCACACAGAGCCGGACCGTTGACTACTGCTGCTAGATTCTGGAGCTTCTCCCTCTGGAGATCATGCTAGGACAATATGCATATTAAGCATTGCACCACGCAGAGAAAAGGATCCCATTATGCCTGGTTGAATCTTGCTCTCGTTCAACTACACACCCTCATGACTGTCATACTGCATGAGTGCCCTGGTTGTTCTAGCAAGCGCTAAAGCATTCCTAGCAGCACATTGCTATGCAGCTCAGATAATTTGCACCATGTCTGGACACCACTGCAGACGACTTTGCCTTACATTTTATAATACTACAATGGGCATGAAATAAAGATATTTAATCCATCTCAGTTACAGTAACCATGCATTATCATTCGACCAGGTGCCACTTCTAACAGTTAAGGAAACAGAAACAATTGTGGGAAGCGTTTCTGCTCAAATGGGCATCGATTGAGGCCAGAAGTGGCTCAAGTCACACAGCTCAGCTTTGAAAGTCTGCATCACTTGACATGATAACCTCATCCTTCTTTGCCTTGTGCCGCAATGTGAATGATGTCAGGAAGAAATTGATAATGAAATGGTGGGATTCTAATAATATCGGCATACTACTGCATTTTTTTTGCCATTGCCTTGAGTTCTTTAAAAAGGACCTGTTTGTATGATGAAGCGCTGGGGCCTCGGTGGTATTAAGCATGCATACAGTCTCACCCACTTAAGCCATTTTATCTGATTGAATATGCAAAGGAAGGTCAGAACTTCCACCCCATCTTTCATGAATAGTTATCCATCTTGAGCCGAAGAGTGATTGTAGCCCTGCACCAAATGCCTTCCAGGCTCCCTCTCGCGCAGAGAAAATAACTAAATTTTTCTTGTCTGATATGACTTGATGAGACAGACTCCTATTGCCTTATCCGCCCCATATCATCTGACCCCCCCCCCCCCCTTCTTAAGCTTTGCACGTCAAAAAGAGACACACTGACCAAAAAGTTCCTTTTTTCTGTGTTGAGTATGAAGACCATGCTGTATAATGAGGTCTGGGAAGTACAAGCTGCTGTTCAAACAGGGCAGATTATGTTCAGGCCTAAAGGATTTTGAGTGTTTATACAGTACAGTTGTTTCTATTGACATCAGAAGCAAAGTATCTTTGCCCTTTTCATTTTCCTCTCCACTCCTAATTTCATTTGTTTCTATTAAATCTTTCTGAAGAGGGAGGTGTCGCTTGGGTTTCACACACTGAGTTTGAATGCCACGGATGAAGAAGTATCTGTCTGCTAATTTGTAGCTACGTGCCCTATCTGTCAGTCAGATTGAATCAGTCTCATTGTGTGGACAGAAGGGCTGGGAGATGAATTGTGACTTGGGTCTGTCAGCGCCTAAGTGTCCACATTGTCATTAGGACTGCTCTGCTTATTATCTGTTCAGGGACTCTCTTCTCCAGGAACTCACCTATTGTAGCATGAACTATATACATCAATGGCTCCCGCCCTCATTCCCTGCAGGCTGGCAAGCACACGCATTATTCTAGAGAGCATTCAGAAGCAGCAGGCAGCCTTTCAGAAGCTTGCATTTATTATCTCTTTATTCAGAAAGGCACTCAAAAAAGACTGTTTTACCTGGGTTTTCTTTTTGTGCTTATTGTATGACGTTGATACCCTGGAGAGCGGAGAAGATAATTCAGGTTCTGTTATTCTAAAAGGCAGTTCATCTGAAAGATGTTGTCAATAATAATGAATGATAATTTTTTCAGCATGCTTTTTTCAGGCAATAATTACCATGTTCAGTTACAATCCATTTGTTTTGCATCTGTCTTGCATTCTTAACACCAATAAGTCACTTGTGGTTAAGAGTATAACTGTTCATATAGCAATATTATTCTCTATTCATAATCTAATCTAAATAATTGAATCCAATTTAATCAGATTAAAGATTTATGATGGTGAACAATTGTCTATTATTCACATTCTTCTCCAAGACTGTGGTTTATGCTTCATTGTCTAACCATGACAAGGTCATGGTTGTCTTATCATTTGATAAGGACTAATGCAAAATATGACATATAAGTGGATCCAATAAAAAAGGATATTCGAGGAAAATGTCCTCTCTCTACTTTCCTTGAGTGCAGCGCATGGAAGCAGTTAACCAAGGGGAAGCCCTATGGCCTGAGATAGCACCTACACTTGAAGGAAATTTAAGGTCTTTAGTGGAATGTGCATCTGTCTGATACAGTTGTGGAAGCACCCTCCAGATCTCTCCCTCATCGTGTAGTCATTTCCTGCATTCACTTGTTCAATTGCTTGTGCCAAATGACTCATGCAGAGTTGGAATATTATTCAGTCTTCATGCAGAAAGCAGGGAACCACCACAGAATAGCAAAAAACAGAGGCACTGATCAAGTCAAGATCACAGAAGGTGTCTGTATGTGTGTGTGTGTGTGTGTGTGAGAGAGAGAGAGAGAGAGAGAGACAGAGAGAGAGGTTCCTGTCTTTTGTAAAAACCTATAATGGAGTCCCCCAGTTCCTTTCATGGGCAAGAAAATGTGCGATTTGCATCGAGAGAGAGAGAGAGAGAAGAGAGAGATAACAGCTGACAAACCATGCCCTTCTTAAATTCTTCCTCAACAAATTAGAGATGTCAAGCACAACCCACACAGGTGTCGGCTGCAGGGGAGACGGTAGAGAGGGTGGTGACAGTGGGACTGGGAGGTGAGGACCAGGGGCTAGGAGAGATGGTGCAGAGGAACACAAAAGCTACCCTTATTAGAGGGTGTGTGTGTGTGTGTGTGTGTGTATGTTTGTGTGTGTGTGTGTTTCCATGTGGTGACAGGTACTCTCACTCGGCTCAACACTGCAGTGCAAAGTGTGGCACCAAGTGCAAGAGTGTGCGGGGAGCACTGGGAAGTGGCTGTGTGAGGATGGCAGCAGCTGCGTGCGACGGCATCTTTGGCCTCCCCGAGGGCAAAGTAGCAAAGTGGCATTGCCAGAAAAAAGAAAATCTTTCGTCTTGGTGAGCACACCAAGGTTCAAAGGTTGGTGGGCATTTGCCCACCCCCCCAACCAACCCCCACACACACACAAACACACACCCCTTTACAGCTGTCAAGTTCAACACACCTGAGGATGGGGGGCTGCGTGATGTAGCTGCAAGAAAGAAAGAAAGAAAAAACTGCCGAACACATGGTGCTTAAGAGTAGCGTACTCATATTTGTGCTCTGACACGGTAGGTTACCTTTGTTATTGGCACAACATTTAGCTTCTCAACACAACCCTTCTCTTTTTCTGCTTGGTCGAGCCAAAGTCGAATCTTCTGGGTTCACCCCTCCATAACACATCAGCATAATGGATGCCTTTCCGAAGGAACACGTAAATGTTTCATAACTCTATAACATAATGAATGGGCATGACAGATACAGGAGTGAGATCCAGCGGCATGTGCGCTCTGCATTGGTGCTAAAAGGCCAAATTTGCCTCGTGATGTAACGTATGCAGCGTGTGTGTCAGAGGCGGCGGAGAATTACGGGGATGGTGGGAATTAGTTGAAGCACCACTTCAGCGCCAAATCGATGAATGAGATTTAAATTACACTTCTGAGATGAAAGCCCCTTCGCCCAGAGTATCAAATGCAATCCAACAGCAATAGAGCAAGGGGGGCAAACGTCTGTGGCAAGACAGACTCCAGCTGAGGAGTGTTTTTCTGGATAATGATCATCAGCGCTGGTGGGCAGCAGAGCAAGATGCATGCCATACTTCACACCAGCTTAATCACATTAATAGAATGGGTCAAACTTATAGCCTGTTTGTGGAGCATGCAGAGGCCAATTACAGACCAGTTTAGATTATCAAACAGATCATCCTGCGTGTTATTTTGAAATATTGAGAGATATGGAGGTATATTAATGCAATATTTAGTTCTTTTTCCCTGACAATGCATGCAATGAAGCTGCCTAGACAATACAGCATGTCCCCTATGACCTTTAAGTTTAGTCCTAAAGAGAACCACCTATCTGCTTTGGTTCTTTCCCCAGTCTTGATTACTCTGACAAACAAGAAAGTTGTTTCTGTGGCTCAGCCTGTGAAAGTCATTGAGAGTAAGGAGGAAGACATGGCAGATCCATCTTCTCCACAGAACAATGTCTACCATCTATCATTATGCGCAGGTGTACCTCATGTGGCAAGATGGTTGGCTGGCTACCACCATCTCCAAGAGGGGCTCTCTGCCACCCAGACATTTGCATCTTCCTGCTGGTGAGGTTACACTTTAGCCAAGCAGAGGCTGTGGCTGGTGCAACACAGACAGATGGTGTCCATTTGATCACGAACGGGGCTATAATGTCAGGCCAGGGAAACCTTAACGAGTACCTGTCACATGGTCCTCACGAGCGACGCCATCACCTCCATCTCTCCTGCCATAAATATATTAACCTTTTTAGAATGCTCTGCTTCCTGCACACCTGCCCATGCTGCAATGCATAGGCTCTGGGCCAGCCAGCAGGCATGTGGCCAGTGTATGTGTATGTGTATGTGTATGTGTGTGTCTGTGCCTGTGTTTGTGTGCACACATTGCCGTATATTTTACATGTAGCAGTCTCTCTCTCTCTCTCTCTCCCTCTATATGTGTGTATGCCCATAATGCATGTATGAAAAATGACCACCACACCCCGCAATGCAACTAGCATCCTGGCCAGGCTGGGAGTCCTGGCGCCATTTGGCCATTTCCACATGTGGAGACAACAATACTGCCTCCTCTCCTGCAATCTGTTCCGATGGACAGCCAAAGCTGTGCTCCGTTGGTGCATAACATTCTCTGCCTTTTTTGGTTCATGCTCTGGCTTTTATAGCTGTCAGTCAAAAGGCTCTTGCTGTCATGTGAGCGCAGCGAGGCTAGAATTTTGCCACACTATATAGCAAATACTACTTTTGTACCTGCTTTTCCTTCAACATGTATAGGCTTTTAAAAGTAGGGATTATTCAACCTGTTATGGGATGCATTACAGATCGGGGCATAGGATATGTAAACAAAATGAAAATATTTTACTCTTAGCGACAGCCTATCAAAATCCTCATTATGCTGTCTATCGTGATGGCCATGGCATTCAGAAAATTTTCATGGATCACATTCTAATGTTATCTTGTCATGCTGGCAAATTCAATTTTAGATGGCTAGATGTTAAAGTCAAGAAAATCCCACTTCTCTCCCTATTCCTTTCCGTTTTCTCTCCTTTTTCCTTTTTTGTCAAAGATTAAGATTACACATTTTGCTATTTTTGGCCAATAGACAGCTGATAAGGCTGGCATGGAAATGTGGTAGCAGCATCAAGATGACAGCACTGTGAGAGCAACTCAAATTGTTAAATATCTGATTGGCCAGTATGAAAGCTGCCATCTGTCAGAGCACACTGAAAACAATACCTAATGGAGAAGTAAGCATTTCAGCTCATTTGTCATCCAGGTTAGGAATGGATTTGGTCACAACTGTGTTAAATCTAACCTATAATGTTGTATGAGACTAGGGCAGTGGTCATGCTGAGAGTTGAAATAGCATGTTTGGATTGCAGGTAAGGAACACACTGCATACCGGTGTGTTTTCTCATTGTGAAATTATGTAATGCATTATTTAATGCCTCATGGGCAACAGAGGTTGTGTTTGTTTTGTAGAACTAAATGAACTTAATGTAGCATTATCTGTTGTAGTTCTAGACACTCCAGCCAGCAGCAGTTATTTAGTTTAAATGTGAACAGTGTGTGTTTCCATGTGTTGCATCTTGTTGCAAGATCCGCAAAATTCAAACTACAGGCTTCATTTTTGAGGTGAGACATGGTAATTCCTTTCAACGGTAAGAGGTGCATTTGACACGGAAACATGATTGGCTGCCAAGCACAGGAGTCGATGACTGAGCAAAAATTCACTGCTCTGGATGAATTTGTGTGTGTGTGTTGTGTGTGTGTGTTTTTTTTGAGGGGGTGGGGGGGGGGTGGGGGGTGTGGAGCGGATAGGGTGGCAGAAGGCTTCAATTAACATTACCTTTTGTATTTTTTGTCCAAACAACACCAAACCTGTCACTACACTCACTTGTCCCATTAGCAAGATGTTCCTAATTTGATCACAGAAAAGGTTCAAGAGTTATGCGTTGAACACATACACAGATATACAGATACACAGACAGATGTTTCTTGCATGTATAGATAAATAGATAGATAGATAGATAGATAGATAGATAGATAGATAGATAGATAGATAGATAGATAGATAGATAGATAGATAGATAGATAGATAAAAAGATTGATTGGTCAAATGTCACAAAAGATTCAAATCGGTCAATGCACTCAATTGTAATTATATGTACTGATGTCATTCTTGAACAGGTGAGTTTGACAGTCAAGAGTTTGTGTTCATTTGTTCTATAGAACGCAAACTGACATTGTTTCCTTGGCTGCAACAAATGAATACTGACAAATAAATGCTGCATGACAAAATCTCATTAAATCCACCCACAAATATAGATACTCATGACACAAATAGACTGAACTGAATATCATTTTAACAGCCAGACTACGAGCCAGATAAAACTTTTATAAAAGATCTAATCCTCTGCTGTTTTTTCTTTTAGGATGAAATTCTTAGATTTTTGCATAAATCGCTGAGTGCTGCTGGTCTTGATGGACACAATTAATAAGTCAGGCACTCATCTCCCTTTGAACTCCAGCAAAAAGAGTTTGATACGAGTCAGAATGTTGTTCAGATGTGTATTAGGCATTCTTTGCCTATCAGACACCATTACAGACAAAAAGGATGTAGAATTGTCTTTGGAGGCTTTGGTCTGCCTGTGCACAGCAGGCAGGAGTGTTTTTCGTGAGATAAAGTGCTTTTTGTAGATAAACACCCACCCCAAAGCCATGCCTTTCTCTTCCTCTGTTCTCCTGTGTGTTGTCTTAACCCAGCTGCACTTTATTTCCATTTTGTCAGGTCACTAAACACAATTGCATGCAAGCATTTCATAATACACACATATTTAGGTTATGAAAAGCAAACAAACAGAGAAGAAGTAATTGTCAAGCACCCCTGGCATTTAGCATTCAAATTCAACGATTCGCTGCAGGGAACAGCAAACTAGGAGAGAAAATATTAAACAATATGTTTTTTTTTTTTTTTTAACTTTTATTTACTCAATAAACTCACTAGACGTGCAATGCCTGAATGCTCTGAAAATCAGGCATGTTATTCCCATCTCCTGAACTCTTTCACAGCTACTCAGTGTGTTGCAGAAGGAGTAAGATGACTAACGCTTGGCCCAAAGTTCACTTTATCTCTCTCCCTGTTCAAAATGTAGTTCATTTCCAGTCGCAAACTGCTGAAATGTGCCCCTTTAGAACACAGCAAGGGCTTGTGCAGACTAGATGGTAACACTCCAGTGCTTGGTACATTACTTCTAAATGCCCTTAATATTTTACTACCGTACATGATAGCGTCGGCTTTAACACTCGAAAGCTCTTTGTGTGAACGCTGAGCCTGGAATCACTCTTAGGCCATTGAGCGGTACTGGCCATTGAGCACTGAGTGGTAGAAAAAGTGAGTGAGTGAGAGAGAGAGACAAAGAGAAGGAGAGAGAGAGAGTGTTTAAAGCACTGGCCATAGGTTAACGGAGGCAGTGTAATCCCCAGAGATTATGGATGAAGTTATTATGCGTAGGACGGTGACAGCGAGGCAAAGCCATTCCATGTGAGCGATGGGCAGGAAATGTGAGAACCATGCCCATTCGCCTCCCCATTGCCTCCATCGCCCCGCACTTCATTCGTTCCAGCAATTTCTGGGAGTTTACTGTCTGGGAGTCACGCCACAGATGTGATGTGGCACAAAAAAAAAAATGGTAAATTGTCACTGCCATTTATGTTGAGGGACACTGGCCATTATTGAGGGCACTGTTCATCTCCTGGGGGATGGGATGAGGGGGAGACATTTCGAAGAGTGATGCGGGGGTTGGGAAGGTGGTGGAGGGAGCAGAGGTGCGGTTGTTGTTTGTGGCAGGCCTCATGTGATGGTTGTGAGATTTTGTCATGGGGAAACAAAAGAAATATAAAATTCATAGGACTCTATCACCTCCCTTCCTTGCCCACCCCCCCTCTCCCTTGGTTCCCATTCTACCTCCCACGACCTGCCATGCTCTGTTGCCACTAATGACTTTTTGTCAGGAAGCTGAGGTTCTAATGACAGGCTCCCAGGCCACTGAGGTGTAGATCATCTAAACCTATCCAGAAAGCAGAGGGAAGGCAGAGAGAGAAGGAGAATGAGAGAGAGAGAGCACTCTGTACACATTCCGTAGCAACAGTATTTCATCTTCAGTAATTGCAGAGAAATTACCCAGCAGAGATTCCGAAAGGGGAAAAAAGTTTCAATTTGTCTTTAATCAGTAATTCCTCTAGGGTTCTTACAATATGGCTGTCTTTTCTTATAAGAGCCACTGTTATTCCCACTCCACCACCCAAAATCCAATGTCTGTCTCATCCTTGTAAAAGTAATCAGAGATATTGGCCTGAGAACAAGATAGAAATGAACCGCGCTAGCTAGCTACATTTGGGTTGTCAGTTCTTCTGAAGCAAAGAAGCACTGCATGTTTTTTGAGATGAAAGCTAATTCTCAGCAGAGGTCTGAAAGAATCTTTTGCTGTCTTAATGTTAATATGGGTGTGTGTGCCTCCTTTGTGCCGGACATTAGTAAGAGTTCAGTCAGGTTAGGCTGATGAGCACCGACAGCTTTGCCAACTTTAAAGGGCCTGTCTGGGACTCCTGCTGTTCCACTGCCCCAACACAGCACCCTACCCCCTTTAAAGCCTCTATTCCTCCTTTCCTCTCTTCTTTTTCACCCCATCTCTCTCTCACAGAATTCCCTTTGGTCTCTTTTTCTATCACTCTTTCTTCCGTCCCTCATATTTATTCCTGGTTGTGTCTACCCTCCTTTCCCTTGTTCCATCTATCTGCTCCCAATCCCTTCTTCATCTCGTCTCTTGCTCAGACCTTTGCATTCCATCAGTCATCACACTCATCACACACCTTTGCCTCATTCTGTCTCTCTCTCTTTTTCTCTCTCTCTCTCACTGTCTTTCACTCAGACTTTCACTTTGCTTTACGTTTTTCTTGCTACATTTGTTCCCTCGCTCCCTCACTCCCTCGTTCCCTGTCCTTGGCAGATGCAGCCTGGCCGTGGCTCAGAGGGGAACGAGTCGTCACCCCCATATCTCAGGACACTGCCTTGATGTGAAATGCATTTTGTGGGATCAATGTTTTCAGACTTCACATCTTGTTTTAATCAGGGGATCATCTCCCTTCACATTCCTCTGGACGCCAGGGAGCATGGTTGAGGCTGTGAAGCTTTTTCTCTTTCCATGTCTCTCTCTCTCTGTCTCTCATTGTCTCTCTCTCTCACTCTCTCTCTCTAATTCTTTCTCTCTCTCTGTCTCTGTCTCTCTCTCTAATTCCCTCTCTCCCTCTCTAACCTCTTCTTTTGTCTCTCCTCATATATCGGTTGCAGTGTTAGTGCTACTCTTGGCTGGAGTCTGGACCCTGGTCGAGATGTATGAGTGGGCCCTTTCTTGCCTCAGGGGGCCATGGCTAAGCTTTTCTGGGCATGCAAGCTGCTGTGAGGTTCTAGAAGGTTCACTGGGTGGATGTGGGTGGAACTGTTTGATCACTAGCTAGCATTCTATGCGGGGCTCTCTGTGTCCCTACCCTGAAACCTCATTCATTCATGTAATCACGTCTTTATAAAGTACAGCAAAGCCAAAGCATGGCAGTCCTGTGCGCACCAGCAGCAGAATAGAATAGCGAACACACGTGATAAAATCAGACACATTGCCAAGGACTATAGGGCTATCATTATATGCACTAGTGCCTTTTAATGGCTACATGGCAACATCCAAAGCAAGACAAGGCTTGCCTACAGGCTGAAATGCCTTGCATTCATTTCTGGGAAGCCATTAGCTTTGGCCTGGCAGTAAGACCAGAGCTTTATAGGTGTTCATGTGGAGAAGTAAGCTGCTCCAGCCAACGCTACTGTAAGAATAATATCTGTGGAAGTGCATAAGCACTCTTCCCTCTGACTTTGTTTGTATAATGGAGCCTGTGTGCGCAGAGGGGGAATGACGGCAGGCAAATATTGACATTTTTGTGGATCAGAGTGGAAATATGCAGAGGATCACACTCGGAGGATCACAAAACCATCTCCAGTGTGGGATGAATCAAACTCGTCTGGCAGACCACAGAGCATTCAGTGTAGCCCTGAACCAAAGCTAATAGGTCACAGTCCTCTCCATTATTCATGATTCATGTGCCATGCTAAGGGTTTTCCATACTAAGCCTGAGAGAACAAGAGTGAAGAAAAAGATGGAGAGAAAGAAAGGAGAAAAAGAAAGAAAAGGGGTGTCTAAAAAACAGATGAAAAGACATGGACAGGGGAAGGATGGAGTGAGGTGAACTGGGAGAGGGACGTAGGGGAGGAGGAGCAAGTGATTGCTGTCTCCACGGAGATCACCTCTGAACCTCCACCCTGGCCACCACCCAGGAGTGAAAGCCAACCAGTCACACTGTTCTACAGTCAGCAAGGCACAGAGAGAATTCCATATTGCTTTTAATAGCAAAGGATCAGCACACGTAATATCCTTATTATAGACTAGGGAGAGAAAGAGAGAGAGAGAGAGAAAGAAAGAGAGAAGGATGGAGAAAGAGAGAGAGGATGAGAGCAAGAGAGGGAGGGAAGGAGTCAGGCCTTGGGAGGGGTGTACCAGGGCTTTGATCTCCAGCACAATACCCACATGAGATCTCTCCCCAGGCCCTTTGATATGGTTACAGGCTCTTAGTGGATGATTAGGACACACGGCCTGTCTAAGGTTAGCGTAATGGGAGGAAATGGAGGCCTGCTGCTGTTTAGTGGGAGGAAGCATGAGGCTTGCTATTTAAATATAGGATTAATTATGCTGCAAGGCAGAGGGGCCGGGCAAAGAGGAGGGTGGCGAGGAGGGGAGAGGGGCATAGAGAGAGAGAGAGAAAAGGAGAGAGTCCTACTCACCATCGAGGAAGGCTCCACAGACGGCAATTAAATTTCTCCAGAAGCCAAGCCGTGTTTTTGTGTGTCTGTTTGTGTGTCTATGTGTGTGTTTGTGTATGTATGTGCTGTATGTGTGTGTGTGAGCTCAAAAAATGGTCTTGCGATGTACTTAATGAGTGTGTGTGTGTGTGCGTGTGTGTATTAGTGCATGCATAGCTGATAATTCCACCACTGGAATGTGTACCCATAGAATGCATCCTGCATCCTTTGTGCATATTTTGGAATTTGTCTGTGTGTGTGTATGTGTGTGTGTGTGTTTGTGCTTCACTCCATGCCTGTGTGTACTGTATGTGTGTGTGTGTGCATGTCTGCATGCTTGCTGAGATCTCCCCCAGCAGTTGTTGGTGTAATAAGGGCCATGAAATATTAATGTGTATGCCTGACTTAATGATTCATAAATTGTTTTTTCGGAGACTCGCCAGTCACTCCTCCTCATAATTATTAGTTTATACTCTTGTTTAGGGGAGAATCTGTATATCTGTACATCTGTAGATTGGCCTCATGTTTGGTAGTATAGAACATACATATATATTAACATACTTAATCTGCACGTTGCTCTTTTGTAAATCAATACTAATTTATACCCATCTTTTACACTGCTTGTAAATAACTGCTCCCATAACTTATTTGTACATAATCTGCACATATCTATTCCCCCTGTTACACTCCCCTTGTCTGTACATAACTGCTCTTAATTGTACATACTGCACATACTGTACATATTGCACTTTCTGGTATTTGCACTTCTGATTAGACGCTAAACTGTATTTTGAATCAAGTTGAATCAAATGGAACCTAATATAAAGGAATAAGGGTAAAAGTCAGAAAAATGCACAAGATGAAATGAGAGCCTTCTCATTTCAGTCATCTCGGAAAAGTGCTGCTGAAAGATCACAGAGTCACATGGTTGCCTTTGAGTGTAGTTGGTGCATCTGCTTGGGCAAGGAGGCAGCGTCCACTCACCACAGAGCTTATGAGAGAACGAGAGCGAGAGGCCTTTGCGACCGTAAGCAGTTAGATGTCTCATTAACAACGATAAATATTCTGGGTGGGGGTGGGGTGGGGGGTGTTTAAAGACACTTTTTATATCCAGATTAACACATTTTAGTTCGGCAGTTGATCGTGTGTTGGTAATTATATGATCGCGTCAGGTAATTACAGAAGATTAGAATTGATTTGTGACCGAGATCAACATTTCAGCATGATTAAGAGAAAAGAACTGTCTCTCTCTGTTTGTACCTCTCTCTCTCACACACACACATACATACACACACATACTTGCCTGTAGCCTGCTGTAATTTGTCTTCCAAGACCTGTGGTTATAATGCAAGAAATTTCTGTTCTGGACAAACACAAATGTGTGGTTCTTAATTGCACACACTGATGTTATGTGGGATAACGATATGTCTGTTTAGCAAATTTGCAAAAGGCGATTGTTGTAGGCAGCTTTGGGTAATCCAATGTAATCTTTCTCATTACTAGTGATGTATTTGAGCAGCACACATGTGTTGGCTGGGTGAACTGGATGTGTGCGACAGTGAGAAACCTGACAAAACAAATACACACACAAATGCACACGCAGACACACGAGTTGTGCAGAGATACACAGAAAGCCATTACTACAATGCATAGTGGCATACTCCCAACAGGCTGTGTTCAAACATGTGTACAAGGAATTTCTTTGTATGTACCGATGTGTGAACTCTCACAGATACAGTGTACATGCTCACAGAGAGACACTCATAGTCCACTAACTCCATCTGAACCCTTTCACACACATACACAGACACATGCATACTCACTTTCTATTTGCACTAGGTCAAAAGCACATATTAAATATTGAATTCCATTAGCTCACTAATGTTTAGCTAATGGAATTGCTGTTGACTTTAAGAAAGTATTTAGATGTCCATCTGAAGCAGTCCTACTACACCACTGAAGCAAATTCCACTAATATGCTGCTTAGAAACACCAAAACTATGTGCATTGAACACTGAATCCAAAAATGGGTTTTACATATCAAAGAAGCCAAACAGGGGTTTACCTATGTGCAATGCTGTAGTCTAATTTGCTTTAGTGGGTATACTGCCTGTGACTGTAGTGGTTAAACTGTCTTGTAATATTACAGTGTTGTCAGTATTGCGGCCTATGTTTTACTGATATACGCAAACCCAGGAACCTTTTAAGTGGGTATAGGGCGTATACCTGCATATCATGTAGACTACAGCCCTGCCTATGGGTCAAATTGTGAGCAATGATTACATTGGATTTCCTGGAGAGAACAGTCGAAAGAGAAAAGCTGCCTGGAAAGGCTTTTCACTCACTGACATTAATAAGAACGCTGTCCCATTGGCGTTTCCGCCATTTCCTGCTTTGTGCCAGAAAGGTCAGCTTGTGGAGAATATATCGACACGGACGGTCATAGATATGTCCGCTGGCGACAGCGAGCACATTTTTATCTGGGCAAACACACGCGGTGCAGTGACTAATGAAGATGGATCCAGTGTATTATGTGGGATGGGGACTTTTTGGTGACAAATCTTGGCAGCACTAGCTGCTGATGCTTGGTGAGAAGAGCGTGCTTCCTCACGGGGATTTGGGTTTCAGAGGCGTTTACAGAGATCTGGCACGGGCAGCCCTGCCCAAGACATGGTACAGGTGTTCAGCACATTAGTGGGGAAATGGATAGAAAGGTCTGGAAGAAAATGGCTTTAGAAAGCCATGATGACCAAGGATTTTCGAAAAATCATTGTTATGAAAAGTATTGTACTGAAGATTGTGGACACAATATAGAGCAGGCATACTATACAGAAGCCTTTATAATTAATAGGGCACTTCTAGCACGTCTAGGGTCCATATTCACAAAGAATATTATCTTAGCATTAACAGAATTCCTAAATTGCGCTAATAGTTTTCTTCTCTTAAAGGTTATTTTCATAGCTACTGAGACCTTGCTTTTAGTTAGGATAAATGACAATTCTTTGGATAAGATAAAAGCTCAGTTGCTATGGTCTCATGCACAAGCCTGCTTACATTTACATCCGTGATTTGTTGATGAGTGACAGGTCTGTGCAGGTAGTCATGTGCTGTGTGCTATGGTGCTGCTGGAGTTAGTGGCAATGGAGATCACAGACTACAAATGAAACAGTAACGGGATACACAGTGGATTGACAAAGTATCTAAGCACTGTTTTTAAAAGCGTTTTTGATTACACGTATGCATAGAAAAGAAGTACACTAATCAAATTTGATTATGCACATATTGCACATATACTTCAACAGGGTTTTTGTGGTGTAACTACATTCCTTCCAACCTGGATATTTATACCCTGATGATAGTTGTCTCGATTACGTGATACCACATAGACATTTCAAAAGATTATGGACAAATTGCTGCCTTCAGATGTTTCATGAATTGGTCTAAGTGGGTTAGCAGTCCTCTGGGCTAATTCGAAACTGTCGCAGACTTAGGTGTTACATTCAGTGCTAAATTTCTTTGTGAATCAGGAGTCCTAAAGTTATGACTGATGCCCATTATTTTTAGGAATTTCTCCTAAATTCGCCTGTGAGGAGCTGCTTTTAGCCTTAAGATTTTTGGTGAAAATGAGCCCAGACCTCCGCCAAGACCAAATCTCCAATACGTTGATTAGGATGAATTCCAAGATGTAGGCTCTTGTACAGCCTTACATGGCATCATTGTGTAATTGTGAAAAGTGGATTGTGTAATTGTACTTTTTCAGTGGTAATGAATACTGTTTTTTTCTGTGTTAAAAACAGAAATCCTTTATACACACACACACACACACACACACACACACACACACACACACACACAGACCCTTCGCCTGTGTTGCTTTTACACTAACGGAGTGAGATAGATGGAACAACATGCTCTGGTGTGAGACAGCACATCCCAGACAAAAAGCCGCCATACCCAACGAAATCCTCACAGTGCTGTGGCAGGAGCCTGCGGTGTGGTGAAAAGCAAGCTGCAGCCAGACGCTTCACCTCACAGCAGAGGTGAGTCGAGCGATCAGCAGGAAAACAGACCTCCGTTATCCTCCCTCTAAAAACCCACAACAACAATAGCTTTTTCTCTTTGCAGTGTGCTTCCCCTTGCTTCTGAAGCCACCACAACCGCAGCTCTAATAGCCCTATGTAAACAGGTCCCACTGAGCCAGGTTTGTGTTTTCTTACCCTGACATCTCAGCCTCCCCCCGACCCCCTCCCTTCTCTACCCATAGCTTTCTCTCTATCCTGTGCCACCCCACCCCCATCTATCTCTCTTCCCCCCTCCATCTGTGGATGTTACTCTGCCCTAATGGTCCCCCTAGGTTACCTGCTTCCTCTCTCCCAGCGAGGGGTGGTGAGGCTGGGTAGAAACACGCACCCCCCCCCCCACCCCCCTTTGGCATCTGGAGCCTGCCATAGCCTTTATGTCCCTGCCCAGCCCTGAGCTGCCATGATGACCACCTTAGGCCTGAGAGAGAGCTTCTGTTTTCCCTCTCTATGTCTCTCTCTCTCTCCATCTCTCTTGCTCTCCATTTCCCTCTCTTTCTACTGTAGTTCTAACCCATATGAGGGGTTCTTGGTGGGTACGAGTATTGTGTTGGATAGGGAATGGCCACATCCCTGCAAGGCTCTTGGCTTGATTCCAGCAGAAGATACTGAGGTGCTGTGAACATACAGAGGCACTAATCCAGGGTCTCCCTACTGAAAAGTGCCATCCTCTCCAACTTTCTCAAATAGACAGATTAATGTTATAGCAAATGGTACTCATAAATTACGTGTAGTAAAAATGTGTTTTGCAATTATGCATTATGTGCAGATACACAAAGCTTAAAACCCAGATGGACCCAGGCCTTTGCAGCTCGTTTCCGATTCACCGAAACCCCAGGAACCAATTATATCTGGTTATCCAGCATTGGGCGGGCTTTATGATTCATAAGCAGAGAAGGCATCTGGATTAGTGGTTGAACTATGAGTGTGTATTGTTTGCTGCACTTTCAAAGAGGTGAAAGTTTAATGCGTCAGTTTACAGTAACATCATAGGCGTGTTTAGATTCACTGAACACAAGCAAATGCTCCCTGGAAACACGTTCATGTAAAACAATACAATTTGAACGATTTTGTGTAACGTCCTAAAAATTTATTTTTAGAGTGTAAATAAAAATGCCAAACTCAAAAGAAATTGGCAGCCGACTGCCATATCGAAGGTTTTGTGACTTTGTGACTTTCTACTGTGATTTTACCTTCAAGTCACATTTAGGCACACATCTCTCACAGTCCTGCGTCTATTATATTATTACTGTTTGTGGAGCACTACCTTCTCTGACTGTTCGCCTTTGTTCGCTAATGTTAGCTAAGAACTTTAGAGGAATTGAAAACTGTTAGCCAATGTTTGTGAACATTTGCCTGCATTAGTGAACTTGAACACACCTCATATCAAATTTAAGGTCAGTCACACACTGCCAGACCATACATTTTGATTGATGTGGGTCTGGTCTCTGGGCTGCTGTATTCTGAAATACTGGCCAAAATATTATTTGATTTCCAATAGGAGGTTCTAATATCTGCTCCACCGTTTATGATTCTTCCATTTGACGTTGATGCTGTACTAGTACTGATATCCGATAGTTTTACAATGTGTTTACATGTAAAAGGAAATGTATAAGCTCCTCACAAAAATAGCAGTTGGGTACTGAAAATAGGTTACACATTTTCAACTCTAATAGTGTAATCCTAGCTAGTAAGTTTGACTAGGTAAATGTTTGGAAATTCTGTGGTGAACCTCACATATTCAGGTTTAGTTAGAAAATTGCTCTTGTGTAGATTTGCCACAAAGGAGTTGTTGTTTGTGTGTGTGTGGGTGTGTGTGATTGTGTGTGTGCTAAAGCCTAATGGGAATGAATGGCCTGACAGATCTACTCTTATGAGAGACAGGCCTCTATCTCACTCATTTGCCGCTTGCCCAATTTCCCCCTGTTGGAGCCAGCACACCTGGGGTCTGCTCCGGTCAACCCCCCCTCCCCAGTCTCACCACCACCATCTCACTCTCAGCTTTGTGCACATAATGGTGGTGCTCACCTTTTCATTTTCCCATAATGGGAAAGGAGAAAGAGAAAATATGTCTCTTGCTTTTCTTATCATTGCCTTTTTGCCTTGTTGCTAATGCGCAGTTGGAATCCTTACTGTAAGGAGCTATTCTTCACTCGCAGTACTAGGGGAACGATGCTGGTGATTAAAAATGAAAGACCACATACCAGGTCTGAAATTAGCGAGGCTTGTACCACAGGGTAAAGACAAAAAGGGACACCAAAGAGAGTGCACACTTTTTGTTGAGATAATGGACAGTAATTACTGCAGTCGGACAACCTTGACGTGTGTCGGTTTGATTGATCAGTGCACCGTGCAATTGAAGTGTTCCACAAACAATACATCACACGTGGCTTCTCTGTGGCTTGTTCAAGTTTTTTTTGTTTTTAGGAGTCGACCTAGTGTCGTTGCCATTGTGTTCGAAACGGTTTACACTATTTGTGCACTTTTGAGTTGTGCCGAGAGCCTACATTCAAAGCTCTGAGATGCTCTCTCACAGACCAACTGTGCTGTACTGTGAAGGCCCGGCTCTTTCTCAATATTGATAAGCCTCCTACCGCACATGCGAAGCAGACTGGTGGAGATGTGGCTTTACAGAATACAGATGTGTGTGATCAAACAGCCTTGGCCATCACACAGACAAAAGAAAAATACACCCACTGTGGTGTATGGCATATCTGTGACTACAGAACCTTAGATGTGTCGTGCACTTCAGGTATACAAGAGCTTTGAATGAAGCTCCACTTGATCCAGGAGTATCATTAGTTCACACAAATATACTCAAAAACTGTGTGTGTGTGTGAGTGAATGGGTGGTATGTGGTAAGAATGTGTGCAGAGGGGTTTTCTGAATGTGCCTGCATGGCTTTACTCTAGCATAAACCCCCATCTCCAAGGGCAGAGGCTTTCTGGTCAGCCAGTAAGGGAATCATGGGAATCGTTAGGAAATCTGAGCTTTAAACCCAAGCTCAAATCAATGGGCAGAGATGCCTGTAAGGACCGTGCTGAGCAAACAGCAGAGCTGAGGCTATGGCTTCCCGATCACAGCACTATCAACATTTCGTCTTGATGTGACGGAACGACGCAACCACCATTTCAGTGCCATCAGTCATGTGGGAGACTTGTCGAGCCTTTTGCCCTATCAGATGAAACCATACTCGCTATCTACTACACACACACACACACACACACACACACACACACACACACACACACACATACTTCATGTACTTCAAACAAATGGAGTGCAGAATACAGCAAACATGTTACACATCGCCTCTTTTTCACCCAAGTAATCTTGCTACTACTGAAATAACCTTATACTTCAATCCCTGTCATGTCGATGTCAAGTGATCTCATTTTTGATGAGGCTGTTTAATTATCATGGAGGTTTGATTGACTGGTTCACATGGATAGCTAGTGCTTGAGACAGATGTCATGTTAGTTTACAGTTTGCCAGTGACTTCTACAGTCTCTAAATCCAAGCTCCTAAATCCAGACCATCTATGGTCTGCTTTTGAAAAGCCTCTTCTTGCCTGCCCACACTGTCTGGTTTCTTACAAGCCTAATCAATGCTAACGTGTTTTTTTTCTCCTTCAGTGGACTTTTTTTCTCCTTCAGTGCAGACACCTTACATTTATGTCCTATTAAGACTTCACATTGAAGAGAGATACCAAGGCTGTGGGGGGAATATGCACCCCCCCCCCTCCCCCCTTGTCTGAATGAAGTTGTTTTTGTCCCACTCCAGGGTTTTATAGAACATGTTCAAAAAAAGCGAGGTTGTTGGTAGATTGCAGACTGGACACACATACACACACACACACAAAGGGGTGTGTGGCAGTGAGGTGTGTGGTGTGGGTGTGTGTGTGTGGTGGGGGTTAGACTGCAGCTGTGTCTGTAAGCTCAGAAACAAGCAGTAAATGAGATATTAGCTGTCAGGTTTCTCAAAGTCAGACCCAAATACTTACACTTGAATTAGCACTGTTGGCCTATCTGATATACCATTATTCACACTACTGGAGAATTTCTTGCTTGGAATTCAAACCAACCAAATTAATACCACTACAAACTATACAAATAATTAGAAGCAGTCTGAGCTGGGAATAGGTCCCTCACCTCTGACCTACACAAAGCAATCCCATCTCCAATCATTAAGAAATGATTACCTAAGAAAAAAAGAGGGGAAAAAAAGAAAGGGTCTCATCATTATCATTAATATGGCCCTGAAGATACTGCCTGGTGCCAAAGGAAAGCTGTAATCCATCAAAGCCAGGGCCAGGAAAAGTGATAGCATATGGCCCCTCTGCTATACGACAGCTCTCGGATCAACACTGGAAGCGCCGCCAAGTTTGGGTAATGGTAGTGTTTGCATAGACGCCTGGTTGTTTCTTAAGTGGTGTGGGATTAGCCCAGGCAGAGGGATCATTCATAGGATTTGGTGGTTATGCTGTTTGCTCCCACTATCCCTCTCTCTGTCTGCTCAGGCTGGTGTATCTTCCTGAAGCAACCTCTGGAACAGCTGGGCATGTTCGTTGTTGTGTTTACAGCCATATTATTGCCTGCACATTAATCATCAGAGTATGGCTTGAGGAAGAGACCAGGCGGAGTCGATGAGTGTTAGTATCGGATAGAGGAAAGTATGACAGGAAAAAAAGGTTTCTACATTGAAGAATTTGAGGTGGTAGGAAAGTCTTCAATGCTACAGCAATGTCAAGGCCACTAGCTTTACTGCCACGCTGTATGGAATAAACCATACATGACTCATTCTCACAGTGCATGTCAGCTGTCAAGAACTTAAATATCACTGAGGGCAGGAGTTCTCATCCCATACCACGTTCACATACAGAGAGAAAGAGAGAGTACATAGAGTAATTTAGCAGCATGCTTTTTTTTACTAGATCATTGTCATATCTTTAATTGCGTGTGATGTCTACTGCACTTGTCATAATGTGTCAGTGCATTTTATCTGTGTTAATGGGCTCTCTATCTGCTGGCCCACAGAAAATCCATGTTGGCTCACTGCTGCATAAATTCTGAAGCTGTTGGACAGGGTCATTTTTCTCCCTGGGCTTCTGCTTCAACGCAGAAATGCGGAGGCTGTTTGATACTGTGGCGATGATATACCTTTCTGCCAAGAGCCTCTCGGTGGATGAGAATGCCACAGTTTATTAGAGTCAATGTGCCTGTCAAGGGAACACGCCAGAACCCATAAACAAACTTTCCACTGATTATAACAGAGAGAATGTTGTGTATCTTCTTTCAAGCAGCAATGATGATAAGTTATGTTTCAAAGAGATTTACTTGATTATGTAATGTGTGGTTGTTCAGGCAGGGAAGGGGAGGGAGAAAGCAAACTACATAGACAAGGAGACAAGGTGATATACATACATATATATATATATAGAGAGAGAGAGGGGGGGGGGGGGGAGAGAAGAGAGAAAGGAGAATATGCAGATTTACATGATTTTCTCATAACATTGCGTTTTGTCTGAGAAAGAGACCCAGTGTATATTTGGTGCAAGAAAATGTGTAATGTGTAGTTTGCAACTTGTCCTGACAAAATTGGTATAAATTGTCCTGGTATTTATGGCAAATGGCACTCATTACAGAGGTAGATCAGTCACTGTCATAGAGTTTTGCAGAGGTGAAAATGTGAATTAAAATATTGGGAGATATTGTGCTTTTCTTAAAACTGATGGGAGCTGTTGTGTCAGTCTGTGACATGTATGGTACAGACAAAGCACATCAATGACTACATAAAATGTAGTGTTACCAGGCAAACCATAGGAAACTGAAATACACACACACACACACACACACACACACACACACACACACACACACACACACACACACACACATATATATGCTGCAGTCTGTTACAGACTGAAGTCCATCAGGCAGTTGGAAGAATTAATTTGATAGCCATGTTTACCCTGGCTAAACCCTTAATAAAATAATCTGCCTTTTCTTCAAAATTCTCTTTGATTTTCAAAGGCTTGTTTTTCAAAGCCTTTTTTGTATCTTGGGAACGGCACCTCCTCTCCTATATCAGTTAGTGTCGTATTTGTTATTGAATACACATATGCTCAGAATAATAAATTCTTGAGCTCTCTTCAGCTACACCTTACATGACCCACCTCCTTCTGAGAGTAAACAACATTTGTCTGTGCCGTCCCGTCCATCTTCTCTCCCATTGTTAGTCGCTACTTACTGTTTTTCTCTCTTGCCTTTCTCTCCCCCCACCCTCCACCCAAATGGGCCACAGAAGAAAGAGCATTGTCTTTTGCAGGCATTTATATAACTTATTTATGTCTCAAAGAACAGATAAACACATACAGCGGGTCAGACGGTGCAATGCTGAAAGAGAGATAGAGAGAAAGGGGGTGAGTTAGAAGGAGATAGAGAGAGAGAAAAAGAGAGAGAAAGGGGTGAGGTAGAAAGAGAGAAGGAGAGA
Organism: Tenualosa thibaudeaui; assembly: GCA_027481765.1. NCBI lineage: Eukaryota > Metazoa > Chordata > Actinopteri > Clupeiformes > Clupeidae > Tenualosa > Tenualosa thibaudeaui. The sequence goes on from JAIFZK010000003.1 coordinate 7,468,085, forward strand.
GAAAGGGGTGAGGTAGAAGGTGAGAGATAGAGAGAGAGAGAGATGGAGAGAGAGAGAAAGGGGTGAGGTAGAAGGTGAGCTGATGCATATAAAATAAACAGTTGATGGAGACAATGGTTCACAAGGCACCATGGTAACAAACAGCAGCTTTGCTTGTGACTCAGGTTGCTCTTTCACCCCAGTGGTTGATGCTAACGCCTCTCAACGTGCCAGTGGACTCTTACCCAGGATACAGGCTGCCCCCGCCCCCCCCCCTCCCCCACACACACTCACACACTCCTCCATACACTCCCCAGCCCACTTCCACACACAAGCTTTTGCATTGCCTCCATCATCCTGTGTGTATGATCGTCCTGACACAAAGCCCATCTATACCAACCCCCAGCACCACCACATCCCCTGCTCCTCAGGGCATTGTACATACTGTACATGAGCGCATGCAAAGAACACAGAAACTGGCACACATGAACACATCTGCTGACACATTTGCCCCATATAAGATTCATGTTTTGGCATAACCATTAAGTTTCTAATGTGTTTTAGAGGCACAAGGAACAACACAGCAGGAGAAAGTTGACCATAGTGATGTCATGCAAGTAAAGCTAGTTCACGTACCCAGCAGCACCAGAGAGGAGAGCGTATGTGAGATCAGTCCTATGGTACACGTGACTTTTATTTTTTTTTCTGCGTTGCTCCCACTCATCTTCCTCCCCCTACGCCCCCCCCCCCCCCCAAACCTCACGCCCCTCGTCCTGCGTGAGACTTTTATCTGGATCTGGAGCGAGAGCCTATCAGCTGCCGTTCCCATTGGAGCCCCGGACAGCATCCACTCGCTAAAAGCTGTCATGGCGTGTACATTTGGTTTCTCTACCAGACAGCACAGTAAAAGAATGTGAGGCTAAATAAGTAAATAAATAAATAAATCGATAAATAAATAAATAAATAAATCAGGCCTGTTCTAGGGGTGACAAGCATTTGTTGAGCACTCAGGAGCCCATGTGTTTCACTGTCAGCATTCATATATTGTGCCAGAGTAAAAGCCCCACTGTCAATTTGCCACATGCAAAATGGGCCACAGCACTGCCAATACTCCAAAGCGGGTGGCACGGAATTTTAGCCAGACAAGTGCAACCTCGGGGAAAAGAACTTACAACCCCACCACCACCCACCCCAAGCATGATTAAATTGTGCTGATATTATATATACATATATATACATTATATATACATATACATATATATATATATATATATATATATATACACATATATAAATGTTCTTTAGCTCAATCAACATCCCCTTGTGGTTAATGCTGCAGTCTGTTTTTAGAGTTCCTCTTTAAATATTAAGTCATCTGAAAGAGACGTAGGTCTCTGTGTAAATGATGAAAGGGACCCGGGACACCTTGCTTTAGTCTCGTCTCACTGCTTCCCATCATGGTCGGCCGAAAGAGTGCAGCACGCCAGAGACTGCTAATCCTACTCGCCTCGCAAGTGATCATTTCACCTTAAAGAGAATGAATAATTGAAAATGAGTGACTCAATGGTCGGTGACTGCTAAGCCAGCATGTATATGAAGGGTGAAGGGTGCAAAGTTATCCACTTTAATCGACAACAAAGATAAAAGTTGTTACACACTGCACCCGACTGTTTGCCCACGCACATGCCAGAGTATGAAACCTGAGCCCCCATCCTCTTAATTATGCTCCTTGCTTTATCTGATTCAGCCAGCTGTTTACAGCCACAGTGTTCCACATGAGAGTCTGTTCTGTCTTCGTGAACGTGGCCCTGAGCCTTGAGAAGTTTACAGTTGTCACTGAAAAAAAACAAAGTTGCCGTGTTGTGTTGCCTTTGGCTGTTGCTAGCCCTGGTTCACATGTCAGACGCAGCAGTGGAGGGGGGAGTGGGGGGTGGAGAACATTGGCCTCGTCGAAGAGAGCTATCAGTCAGAGTGTGTGCTCATCAATCAACTTTATGTCAGCCGGATGATCACACAGGCGATTATATAAACAGCACTATCTCGCACTCTAACGCCACAAGGGAAGGTCTTATTGCTGGGTATCCAAAGCACTGCATAGGAAACTCCCACGGAGACTGTAACACAGCTTGACGAGACGCGAGATTACGTGGTGATTAGTGGCTCAGTTGCAAGTAGGCAGGATGAAATGGTTCAACTGCTACACCCTCCCCATGCTAATACTGCAGTGACGAGACATGCTACATCTTCATCGTCATTACTGACATGTCAAGCATAAAAGAAGATCCCTTAACCTCGCTTCTCGTTTCATGTCCTTTTGACTATACATGTCTTGCACAGTGCTTTAATTAAGTCCACAGTCGCAAGTAACTCAATACATCCAATCAACAGATAGGGATCTCTCTTTTCCGAAGTAATGCGATGGCCCTGAATTTGATGGTCTGCGAGGCCTTGACTGGGCCAATGTGGACTGAAAATCACTGCATCCCTCTGGGTTGGTCTATCAGACTGAGAGCCCTAGAGTGCTCTAGAGGAGGCATGCCGGGCTGGTCAAGGGTGCAACTGGTGCCTTGGGAATGGGCCAGTGATTACAGAAAAGAGGGCCTCATCCCTCATCGATCCCCCGACTCAGAGGGCCAAGAAGCATCCAGATGGTTCTTGGCTCAGATATAGAGTCCTGGGCCTGGATGACCCCCTCCTCTCTCTCTCCTCTCTCTCCCTCCCTCCTCCATCAAGGCTGCTCTCCAGCTCATTGGCCTTCCCGAAGGGTCGTGGAGAAGCTGTGTCAGGGCGTTTTGTGTCAAAACAACCTCTGACCCCACCCCACAGTGGGTCTGAAATGCTTTGAGTAAGAGTGCAAAAGTGCCATCCTCTGCAGCATGGAATATCTGTGCTGCTGAACACTCACCAATCCAATGCTTCGGCACTTGGTCTTTTGCGCGATCAGTGAAAAAGATGGCATCGGGTTGCACGCACCTCAAAAGACAAATTTAAACCTCAACATAACTATTCAAAATAAATAGTCAATTTTATTCACAGAGTGGAACAATGTGAAGTGGCTGGTGGATTAACATCCACAATCTCATCAAACAGTGAATGAGAAATGTTCATTTGCTCAGCCAGATTTTTATCTGAAGTCTGAAAAGACGAGATGAAAAGGGCTTTGGGAATGAAAAGGGAGCCATGTTTTCAGCCTTCATAGCAAAGCTGTCGGGCTCTAATGGAAAATGCCAAGCTCTGTAACGATTGCTTCCCCCAGTCATTGAATAGCTGAGCCTGTACCATAAGGAAGCAAAAGTGTCTCACTTCGCAAGTGTAAGAACAATGGACATTTTTACTTCAAAAACAATGGAATAATCCCTTTGCTAATCTAATGGCAAAGCAGTTTTCTTGATTAGAAATGTTGGATTGAAACAGCCACCCAACATTACTTGACTCATTAGTGTATTAGTACTTGCAACATACATGTTTGTATTCCGTACCATTAATATTTATACAGCTATATATGTAGCAGTCCTCAAAGATGTAGACGTGCTATGATTACAAACACACAATACACAAATACAACAAGCGTAAACAAATATATAACTAATATGTACTGCCAACAATTAAACAATAGCCATAGTATTATTTAGCACGATATGTGTACGTGTAAACAGCACTTCTGGAATGATGGCATTAAAGATTAAAATGATGGGAGACAATCCATCCCATTTTACAAGCACAGCATTAGGATTTTATTAGGCATGGCATGGGTTAATTTTCTGAGAGGTCTCTTTATTGTTGGTCTGTGTGGCCGCTAATATCCTTCCAATGACAGTTGTCATTATCATGACTGTTGGAGTGGTGGCTGGTCCTTAACTCTGATTCATCTCCAGTCGACAAATGAGTTTGGTCTTGAGAGCTCCCCATGACTGGACTCCAGGGTGGCTGTTAGGACTCAGTGAGCTGGTGCTGAGTAGAGAGGTCCGTGATCCATCTTCTTGTCCCCATGTATGGAGAGGGTCAGGTTGACACTGACTATCTCCCTTCATCGGCGTACACCCTGAGCACTCTGTGGCTCTGTGTCTTTCTTTCTTTATTTCTCTCTTTCTCTACAAATCTCTATCTCTCTCTCTCTCTCTCTCACTCTCTCTCTCTCTGTCTCTGTTTCCCTGTCTCTCTCCTTATCTCTCTCTCCCTCTCTCTCTGTCTGTCTTTCTCCCCCCTTACTCACCTGAAACGCTCAGGCTCCATCTCTATCCATTATCTCACTCTGTCACCTCAGTGGCAACTCCAGGGCTGTGAGATTGAAACCCCATCAGAGGGCTGGAGACAGGACAGGGTGACGGAGGCGTTCACAGTGAGAACAGGGAGTGATAACCTTGTCCTCGGTCCCTGGCTGTGTGGCAGCTACACAATTACCATAGATTGCCAAAAAGCACTTACAGTACGAAATGAGTGTGGTCATTTTCCTCTCTTTGGTGTTGTTGTACATTGGCAAATAGAGTTTGGCTCTATGACCACACACAGATTTCAAGGTCTTATCCCATTCACACACATTCCTGCATCCAGTCCAGCTGCACATCTAGTGGTTGCAGCAATCATGGGTGCGACCTGCAATTTGCGACTGGCATGGAGCATTTGGGCATTTTTTTTGTTGTGGCCTTGAGTTGGAGTGAGATTGGGCAGTGCTCTGATCATCAATATGTGGGATAATCACCCACAAGAAGTAGGGCTGAAGGGTGTGTGCTGTGGAAAACACAACCTAACGGCAATGTTCCCCAGCTGACAGGGACATATTGATAGTTACATTTGTGACAGTTCTGCCTGCTCAATAGCCTGATGAAATGGTGTAACATAAATGTCCAAATGAATGAGCTGTTAAGAGCATGCGAGTTGGATGCCAGTTAGATCACTTGTCTTCTGGTGAATGAAAATGGTTTGCTTCCGCAGACCTGTACGTGTGAGACTGATAGCATTTCATTTTGTGTGAAAGGTGCAGTCATTGATGCTGGTGGAAATAGTGTTTGGTTATTAAATACTTATTTTAACAGACATTTTTGTCCAACAAAGCTACCATTACATAACAAAACATAACAGAGATTTCAGCCCTTTCTTCAGTCCTCCTGGAGAAACTCTGTATTATTGTTTTGAGGGGCAGGCTGTCCACGTTTGGTTGTTTCTATTTTCTGGAGCCTGGATATTGTAAAAAGAACAGATTTTTTTTATGGTGACCCAGGAGGTGGAGGACTAGTGGATCATGAGGAGAGGTTATTTTTATTTTTATGTTATAGAAAGTGTTATTTGTTTACAAACTGCATAGCATCACTGACTGTACCTTTAATACAATAAGATGGAATATTGGGGATCTGTTGCTATCAATATGTTGATGTAAATAGAGATTATTTGGGATCTGTTCTTAGCTGAATGTTAAGTCTTGTTACATTACAAGTTACATTACAAGCCCTTCCCTGTAGAATTTCCTTCCCATCCCCCGCTCACACATAGCAGCCCACATGCTGCAATGTTTAACATAGGACTGGAGTATATGATACTAACACCCCCCCTTGCTTTGTGTTGTATGTCTCCATGCACTTATATGTTGTCCTGTTCAGTATGTAGTTACTCATGCTGTAACATGTAATCACGTGATTAGAAAGGCATTAGAAAGGCAGATAAGCACCATATGATGCAATGTGTGTTATGTGTGTGTTTCTGTGTGGGCGACACATTTTCACACTATATTATTTCATGCTCACCACTGGCACATAAGCTGCCAGGGAGGCAGGCGGTTACAAAATAAATCAAATTACGCTCTTTTAAGAGAAAGCGTCTCACTTCATCTACGCTGCACTACTCAAGCGGTCACGTGTGCCTAAAAATAGACGCCTGGCATCCAAGTTCCTTTTCATCAACATGGAGCTCTTGCTGAGCATATCATTTCCCCATCATCCAATTTGGCAGAAATTTTCGACTACATCACTTGCAATTTTAGCTGTTGGTTCCTCCTGGAAGCTGTCCCCTTGTGCAAGGAATGGGGAGGGGAGTGTGGGGGGGGGCAGATATGAAATTGATTATGTCATATTGTCACAAATTATTGACACAGTATGTACACTGTAGCTATGTGAGTAGATCATATTACTTTGGACCAATATATTTAATTTATTTACATGCCCTTGGTTTGTGGATACTTTTAGGATGCTTCATGTTGTGTCCGCATATTGTATATTTGCCATGCATGTTAGTTTAACAGGGTGATGAACTGAGTGCGGTGTCTCAATTAAGTATGAAACTGTGTTTACTGAGAGCTGATTTGCTATTGTTAATATTGACTTTGAAGAAATGGTGAGTTTGCAGAACATTTTCAGGTACGCTGACCAAGTCACGGTCAGAGTTATTTAAAGCAAATTAATATTTCAAAAGAATAAAACAAATTATGCAACTCTTGGTGTGCTTTTCCTGCAAAGACTGCAAAACATAAAAAAGACCATAGCTAATCAATTCATTGGTTACCAAAGAAAGAAGTGTTGGCCTTCGATGTTTCTCCTGGGGTAAAATACCCATTTATTAATGTTTAAATAATTCATGCTTTTTTTCCTCCCTGCCTCTTCTATTTTTTCTCAAAATGAGGACGAGCGGGACTTGTCTCCCTGTCTCCAGCAGAGCAGCCTACAGCCATGATTTGTGTTTACACAGACTTAAAGCTTTTATACTACCACTGCCAACCCAGATTGGAGCCTCAGAAAATTAAGTGATTGAAACAAACGAATTTAAAAAAAAAAAAATGAAAAAAAAAAACTCCTGCTGGGTAGGACATGAAAATTGTGAGGGGAGAAAAGGCCAGCGGAGGCTCCACAGGCTGTGTTAGAGTTTAGGTGACTGGCTGCACCTGTGCTGTCTCTGCGGTTTACAATAATGAGAGAAAAACAGCTCACAGCCCCTGGAAGCACAAAATACAGAACACCTCATCCAGAACAAACATAACCACTAACTGTCTCTTTTTCCACAGACATGTTCTCTCTCTCTCTTTCTCTCTCTCTCTTCATCCATCTCCCCCACCTCTTCTCACCCTCACACTCCCTCCCAGGATCTCTATCCCCTTCTCTCACTTTTCTCCTTTGTTTACCCTCCTTAACCCCACACACAAACAAACACACACACACACACACACACACACACACACACACACACACTCACACACACATGTGCGCGTGCCGCGAGAGCGAGACAAATAGACCTTGTATTTATATGTTTTGCTCTCTGTTAAAATCTTGATTATTTCGGCTGCTGCCTCGGGGCACATACTCCCACTTGTCTCCCTTTGATTGATTTATTCTGTTCATGGAAAAAGACAGTGTTTGCACTGCCTTATTCATACACAGACTCTCAGCATATGCATCCCGACAGCCGCCTCCACACGCTTCCGTCTTCGCCTAGTCATCTGTGCCTCTAACATCTGCAGGATGTCCAAACTAGGACAGAAACCAAAAAATTATTATATTTGTTTGTGACATGATTAACCGTTTCTCTCTCTCCCCATTGAAGCTTGATCAAATTGTGCTCTGCTTTGGATGGGAATAACTAGCCGGAATAACTAGCCGCCTGTCTTCATTCTGCGGGTCAGCTGCCGTTTCTGAGAGTTCATCTTCCGCAACATGTGATGCAAATGCTCTCATTAGATGTGCTTTGCTGCCCAGCAAGGCAGCCACAAAAAAAAAAAACAGGGAAAGAAAAGAAAACGGGGACATAAACTCCTTTTGAACCTGCATCGTGGTCTTTGCATGGTGAGATTTTGTTGGTGAGATTTATTCAAAGGGAAAAGAATTCCATCAGCTAATGGAATTATTACAATAAAGACACCCATGCTTATTACGAAGCGAGAAAATTCAACCCAGCTCATTTATGCCTCGTTCCACTGCTCGTGTTGCATATTCAGATGTCTTTAGCATCATGAATGCTGGTCAGCAGATAGTATAGAATGCATACACTGGGAAAACCTAGGAATTTCTCTCTGTGAGAGATTTGGCTTGAACAACAGATATGTTTTAACAGCTACATAAATCATCAAGTAACTACATGAAATAGCTGTGCCTATTGCAGAGTGTATCATTAGTTGCTTGCTAGAAGTATAAAGCAGAAGTGGGAGGGTCTCCAGTTCCAAACCACCCTTCTCGCAAATGCTGAGCACTGTAATGCATGTTGGCATCGTCTCCTTTTGATGGCATCTCCATTTCAAGCACTCCACATCTGCAAGATTGCACTGAAGCTCCCACCCCACGTCTGACTCACAGGACGGCTGTCGTATTTTTAGTCCCACCAGGGATATGCGCTTTATTCCTCCTGTCCTCAGGCGTAATAGCTTCTGATGGTTTGTCACTTCTCTACCTGTTTGCCTTCCCAACAGCCCGAGTGGCGCAGCTCCGCTAAAAAACGCAGCACAGCTGGCGGGGAGAAGGGTGTGTGTGTGTCAGGTCTAATCATCTCCTCATTTCATCTCTGCATCTCCTTCATCTGTTTATCTGTTCATCTGTGTCACCACTGCACAAGCTTGTGTGTGTGTGTGTGTTGGGTGGTTGGCCAATCCTGCTGGCTGCACAAGGACGTAGCAACTATTGTTTGTGCAGTGGCCCTTTAGGCCTGGGGAAGTACACAGAGCCTATAGGGAGAGCCTCCAGAACACAGATGTTTCTGATACTTCGCCTGTTTGCTCAGCGCTATCGGGTCAGTGCGGATAAGAGACGGAGTCCCGAGCAGTTTTGATAGAACGAAGCAGAATGATAAATTGCCTCGACGATCGGAGCCAGGTGGGAGATAACCCCGGGAAGTGCAGGATTAAAATGCAGTGCAGCAGCAGCCACGCTGGGTAGAGATTAGAAACAATGCGATGGCTTTGCTTTGGCCCCACCACTGGCGATGCGCTTGATGTGCAAGTTAAGAGAAAGAGCAAACCCATGGCAACAGAGGGGCTTTGCAGTGGGAGGGAAAGCAAGTAGATTGTCCCAGTGTTTGTGAAAAGAAGTCAAGTCAAATGCAGAAAGAACATGAAGTGCTATCATACTTTGAGTTCAAGGAGGTTCCTGTAATCTTCAATACAGTACAACCCCTCTGAGAAGTTGCAACAGATTCCTGCTAATTAGCGACTGAATAAAGAAGCACTTTTTTTCTAAACTTCTCCTGCAGACTGCTGACTATTAGGGCTTTGGAGATAAAAATGAACTCATCCAATTACATTTATAATAACAACAGGGAACCATGACATAGTGCCATATCTAACTCAGGAGCTAACACATTTTATGAAGTGTAGCCTGGCTTGCACTGTTTGCACTGGCATGTAAAACTACCAAATCATGTCAAATAATGTCAAGTAAAACATCAACAAAACTACATGGAGACTAAAGTTTCTATTGCAGAGAATGGCTAATTAACAGACCTAGTACTCAGAGATGCATGGACACAAAATGCATTAAGCTGTATTTATGTAATGCTAAAGATACAGATTTTTTTATACTTTTTTATACTGTGTCTAAATGTTTCTTGAACATATCATGATGTGATGTTCAGGTGCTAGTGCCCCTTGCAAGTGAACACCCTAAGATAAACACATCAGTAGGGAGTCATTAGGCTTTGGAACAGACTATTAGGCTTTGGAACTACGGATACACCACATACACCACTGCATGTTGTCAATGAGCCTCGGCTCTCCCTGCGTCACCCACCCAACCCCATACCTCATTCTCTTTGGGCGAGCCAGTCGAACACCCAGTGAATGCCTCCTGAGCTTTTTCACAGTAGCCCAGTAACAGCTCTGAGTGTGCAGAGGCACATGGGATGGAGAACTCCTCCGCCCTCTCCAGTTGATGTGTAACATTAATTTCTCATGATGTTAGCTCTCATCGACGTTAAACTTTTAACATGCCCACAAGAGGCCCCGTCCGGCAGAGATGGAGAAGACACCAGAGGGCAAAGTGAGAAGATGACTCTCGCTCAACTCTTCTACAACCCCCACTTACACACACTTCTTCAGTGTGAAGTGGAGTATGACACACTCCGAACTGTGGTGGCAAAAAGTTGTATGAAATTTTCAGATTTCAATAGCTCTTGCTCCATTGCATCTGATGAGGTGGCGGTGTTTGTGTTTAGAGCTAGGAATGGTTTTCTCCATTGTGACAATTACTGTGGCAGTGCACAAAGAGAAAGGGGATAGAAAAAGAGATGAAAACAGTGTGAAATGTGTGTGAAAGCACAATGGGTTTCTGTGTGTGTCTGTGTGTATGTGTGTGTGTGTGTGCGCCCAAGCATGTGACTGAGAGAGTCTATGTGCATTTTAATGAAAGTCTTTCTTCATTGTGTGACAAACCATTAAGACGCAAACCCCAAAATTGCTGCTGATCGTACCTTTAATGCTCAATTGAACTTACTGATCAAACAATTATCTTTTATTAAGCCCAATGTTGAGGAGCTCTGTGGCAATAGGACAATTGCTTTTGGACCTCTGCCTCAACTCTTCAATAGGATTTTTGTTCTACGTCCATAATAGGCACTGATAATAGATAGAAAGAGGGTAGACTGCAAGAAGAGTCCTTTTGTCAGAAAAGAAAAGCAGTCTGATGATTGCTTTCCATGTAGATCCAGTTTGACTAATTTTTAAAATTTGCTTTGTGGTCAATAGATTGAATAGATTAAAATTCACATTTTCTGTCTTTAATTCATGTCTACCTTGTGTTATGAACACTACTAGTAGAGTCTGGCACAGCCAGTTAGTGTGTTATTGAAAGTTAGGATAAAGTTTAGTTTTTATCTTTGTTGTATAATGTCTAAATTCTTAATTGTGAATCACAAAAGGGCTTAGATATTTATGCATGTTCAAGATAAGATTGTATTCATCCATTTGTTCATTTCATAACCTCACAATAAAACCTCAACTTTGGTGAAAGTCTGCTGTAAAAGATGAAATTTCTTTGGGCATTTCTGAGTCTGCAGTTCTCTCATGAAAACCCCCAGCTATAAATACACTGTATCTAGTAGTCAAGCTTTTCCTTCACATAATGAGACAAAAGAAAAGATAGATATAATAGAAAGTGTGTGTGCGTGTGTGTGTGTGTGTGTGTCAAGTGAAGGCAAGTCTGAATATGACAGACAAATGAGCCTCACCAACTTGCTATGCTTTAATCATTTGATGGGAAATTGAAAGTAACCTCCGGTCACAATGAGAAGTCTCCACACAAGAACTGTGTTTAATGTTTATGAATGTACCACCCAGGGGCCTTACAAGACTTGTGTTTATTCACAGTCCATTGCACTCAAGTCACCAGATTAATCCTTTTTGCCTTTTGCAGACACTCCCAACAGAATGTGCAGAGGCCTCCCATTCCTACTGTATCATTTCTTAAGATAATCCATTTGGTCACACTTTGAGACAGGCTCAAACTTGCCTTAACATTATCAGTGTTGTACAGAATTTTTGTTAAACTTCAATTATTATTTTTCCAGTTGAGAGGGAAAAAAATCATGGGAAATTCTTTCATCTTGTACATGGTTGCATTGCTTTATCATGGATATGGATTATCCTCTGATTCGTAGGAGCATTTCATGTCCCTGATGCAGAGCTGGTCAATAGGCAAACTCCGGGCTCTTCCAGAAGAAGCCTCCTTAGCACCAGGCTTTGAGAGTCAAAAGTTAACACTGTGACAGCACGCGTGTACACAGCAACGCTGGGCTTAGTTCTTAGGATTCAATGCATCTGCATCCACCAGCACTGTGAAGCCAGCGCTCCGCTTGGGCTGTCTTCTCCACTGTCTCCCCTAAATGGATTTGCACAAGACAGACAGACAGACAGACAGACAGACACACACATTATGGGGATATGTGTGTATCATCAATATGATGGATTGCTACCTTCACCCTGGAGAAAAATAATTACACAAAGTGATAATTAGAAGAGTCCAGCAAAAAAATACAGCATGCCTCAACAAATGCATACAATTTCTCTTCAGTCGGTTGAGAGGATTATCCTGATAATGAGAGGATGCAAAAGAGAGACAGAGGGAAAGAGAGAGAGAGAAAGAAAGAGAGATTATTTTTATCCATAGGTTAGAACCAGGTTTGTTGTGAATTCTGTTATTTTATATGGTTTTCATTTTTCATTAGTGATTTCATTAGCGTACTGCATACTTAAACCAAGTACTAATGAGATCAGAAGAACAATTAGGCAATAAACCAACAAAATTTATAGAAGGTTTTCTGTCCCAATTACATTACAGAGACTCCACAATTTCTGGCACCAAACTTTACTAATTGCCACTAGTGTGAGTCTCTTTCACATGAAAAGTCTTACAGAGAGACATATTTACGCAATAAAGTTGGCAGACAGCCTTGAAGGAAATGTCCGTCAGGACGTACTTTCAAGTCATTGAACTTACGAGACTGCTGAGCAAACAATGATGTGTAGCGAGAGCCTCCTTGATCAAGGACGTGGCAGCTGTGTCCCCTCTGACCCCCTCCACCATCTGGTCAAGGGATCCATTTTCCATCCGATGGACAAGACGACTCCCCTCGTCCCAGTCCCTCTCTCTCTCTATGTCTAACTCTCTCTGACTCTCTCACTCTCTCTCTCTCTTCTCTACTTCTTTGGGAATGAAGTGAAAGCAGAGTGACTCCTCCCCCCCATCCCCCAAACCTACCCTCACACACCCCACCCTCAGTTCCACAACATGAGCCAGGGAACATGCAGGTTAACGACTGCTAATCAGACACCATTAATTAGTGTTCGATGGTGTCCCTTGGCCTCTAACTGGGCGCGAGAGGAGGACTGGAATGTGTTTGTTTTGTGTTTTTTTTTTCTGGAAGAAGAGGAAGTGCTGGGAGAGATGAGGAAGGAGAAGGTGGACATTATTGTGTGTATGGGCGCATCGGTGGCAGGCTGTTATAGCTGCTAATGTCATCCCTAGTGTCTGGGCAAACCACATGCATATTAATAGTCACCGAACTCGCAACTGTGGCTGCTGCACACACACACACACACACACACACACACACACACACACACACACACACACACACACACACACACACACCACTGGCCTCATGGATGTCTGATCTATCCTTTTCTGTCTTTTTATTGTTTGTTTTTGGTTTGTTTGCTGTTCCTTAATCCTCTGTACCGTGTGCAGTCCCACACATGCAGCAGTTTAATAAGCTCCTTAGCACAACACAAGGTCATATGATGAGAGGTTACACATTCAGCTTGATCAGAAGGCATGGTACATCAAATGTGTCTGTGTGTGTGTATGTGTGTGTGTGTGTGTGTGTGGTTGGGAGTGGGGGTGTTTGAAAGGTGAAGAGTTGCACTGAGTACAGCAAATCATGTGTGTAGATAAACAAATGTGAGAAGAGAAATTCACATTGGGACATGTATGCATGGTTGTTTGTGTGTGTGTGTATGTGAGTGTGTGTAGTATGTTGTTTAGGTGTAGGTGCCAATCAAGCAGGACCAGAGGGAGGTTTTTTAAAAAAGGCAAATGAGTCGTTAAGACACGAGGGCACGTCAGCAGCCGGGCGGTAATTAATTTTTCATTTGACTGGCAGGTAAGCTGCATGGCTGCGGAGGCCCACCTTGTGTTTATCAACACGCGCCATGTGATTTATGTCCCGCCAGCGGTCGCTGTGTGTCTTAACCGTGCATTGGTAGCCAGAGAATCCATCACGTGTGGATAGGAATCAACGGGGATCAGAGGTCAATGAGTTTGCCATGCACATCAGAGGAAACAATGGGCCCTGAATTATTGAGAGCCTTCTCCTGATTCGGCCTTATCCATCACTCTCTCTCTCTCTCTCTCTCTCTCTTTCTGTCATTCTCTATGTCTTAATGGACCCCTGCTGCTAAAAGGCTGGATGGATAGGAGGAGATGAAAAAAAGTAAACTTAAATTATTTCTGAGTTAGAAGATGGTTCAGACTATTCCCTTCTTTTAAACTCAGCTCTGAAAAATGCATTGCCTAAATGTGCCAGCTTCCTTGGTTTCTACTGGAATTGCACACACACACACAAATGCACACACACACACACACACACACACACACACATACACACATACACACAAAATGTTTAGTGCTAATTCATTATCATTTTGGCTCCTGGCTCTGTTGCTCAGGATGAAGTCTTACACCTTACTGATAGCACAGCCAAGCTCAGACAGCAACTAAAAATAGAAACGTGTGTGTGTGTGTGTGTGTGTGATGATACTGCCCTAGAGACTGACCTAGGAACAGCTCACAAGGGTAATCTGAATATGAGATACGAACCCATGATCACTTTCTCCTGACAGTGGTCATGCAGGGGAATTTCATTCACTCACTCACTTGCGCACCTGCTGGCTTTAGTCAATACATGCCTGTCACACAGCCTCACCATGCCACAGACCTTTCATGCAGGAGTCACCTGCCCCTGCCCAAGCTTGTTTACTTCCTGTGTAGCTTATTTCTCTGCCACTGCACAGAATTATTATACAGCCACTTTCTCTCAGACATAAATACACATGCACGCACACACACACACATATGCACGGGCACACACATACACACAGTTGCACATCTATAAACGAATGCACTCCCACACCGACACCTACATAGCCACACACACACACACATACACACGTCACTAAGACATATGTCATATGCTTTCAAACATACATAGGCCCGCATGCACCCCTCACTCTCCAGAGCTGTCATTTACTTGCAGACCCCATGCTGCTTCATATCTACCAGGTGGCAGTTAGGTGACTGCAGGGGGGCCCTTCAGTTATGTGAAGTGGAGCAACAATAAACAAGATCTTGGAGGCAAATCAATATTGGCAACGAGCATTTCTGTAACAGACTACCAGGCTTGTTAGCTATTCTGGTGCCAGCACTGTTGCAGTAACATCATGAATGTTGTATGTGTCAGTACTGTACAGACGTGAGTGTTGTGTCGTAAAATTCTGGATACAATCCACAGAGGTTGGACTATATCCTAATTTAAGATGATGGATGATGGATTGATGATGATGAATGATGGATTCTGCGTAAATTTTTGACAGCTGTTGGGTTGATCAGATCATTTAAGCATAGCTTGTCCTTCTAATTTTTATTTTACAGACCTGACATGACCTGACACAGCTAAATGAGTTACTCTAAAATGAACACGACCGGTAGTCATGCAACAGCAAAGAGATTTCAACAGCTTCAGGATTTCCATTAAGAGATGCGTCTCATCACAAATGTATTTCTTTACAAATCACAAATCTGAATGTTACATTTGAGGACAGCTTGAGATTTAGGACATCATTTCTACTCACTGCCTGACAGCCATCAATCAAATCATGTCCAAGATTTTGCCTAATCATCGCAAGGCCTCTACCACTGAAATATGCAGTCTGCACAAAAGGCCTCTACCACTGGAACATACAGTCTCCACAAAATCACTGCCACTACTGTGTAGATGAGGGCACATATATGCAGTGAGTCTTCGGTCTGTACACTCCCAAAAAGCAGACATGTGCACAAATACACACATGCTCAACCATTCCATTTCAGGCATCATTGCAGATTAACCAGATTAGCCTGGTGGCTGTTCAAAGTTGTGAAAGCAACTCCAATAGCATCCATACACAAAAGCAAACAAACACACTCACACATACTTTTGAGATGTGACACAATGCCAGATTCATCTGGAACCTGAACAAGGACCTCTAGGACTAGAATTCCTATCCTATATGAACCACAATGTGATGACCATTTCTGCATCTGGTGTATATGCCACTAGAATGTTCTTCCCATTAGTCATGAGTGTAACCAGAATATGACACAGGCATGTACATCAGGGTTTGCGCATCACCAAAGGATGATTTTGTTAATGGTAATTTTCCACGTGGAAATCTCTTCATTCTTCAGTTGATGTTTTATTTTCACCATGAACATAAAAGACTCTGGATTATACCATGTGCAGGTGCCTGGGCACAGGGGCCCACACTAAAGCCAGATTAGATCCATCATGGTGGGCTGCATTCTTCTCTGTGACCACAGTTGCTCTGTTTCCTTTAGTCTCAGTTGGACACTGAATCATTATGCAGATCCATGTCCGCTAATCCCTCATGTAAATCATTAAAATATACTTTCCCCTGTAAACATTGACCAATGTTATCAGTCTTTGTTTGCACATGCATAAATAAGCTCAGAATCCAAATAAATAGTCAGGGCTAGTTTTGGCCAGATGAATGCATACATGTATAAATGTCAAACCTGAGTCCAACTGAATGGCGATATCAGTGAATTGTTTTCATTCGTGTGTTTCAAAGGAATTCCAGAGTCTGAATATAAATACAGTCAGAAATATTTACTGGGTTTGTTATGCAAATAGCAGAGCAGTTTATGTTGTAGTGGGAGTGTATTCCTTGTCTTTGTGTTGACTTTACAACTGTAATGAGTATTGATTAGTCTATAGTCTTGTGGAATGCTATATAGCAGGTCATGATCTGAATGAATTAAGTAGTTCACATTCAGTATTTTGGTCAGATGATGCTTTAGCTGTGACTTTTAATTCGTACTAATATTGTTTGGTAATTTTACATTCTAACTACATTATATGAAGAGAAGACTTGGTGGGCAAATATGAGTATATACTGCTCAATTCATCTTAGTTCCTAATACTGTTTACGTTACACTATAGACACTGTGGCATCAAATGTTTGTTTATGAAAACACACACACATACACACACACAAAGACTCACGTCTCCACTGCCTCCAGGTACTGTCCAATCTCCATCGTTAAGCCAATCCGCACCGTAAGAACCCTTTACTGAGACTGCCTGCTTCCTTATTGCGTCCAAGTTTATTTCGCTCCGAGCGTTTTCCTTTCATGCAGCCAGACCCCATGTGCTCTCTCTCCATACGAGCTCAACTCTAATGAGCTCATGGCTCAGACCACCTCAGTGCACTGCAGGAAGTAAACCATCTTAATTGTCATCTAAACTACCAAAACATCCCAGATGTTGTTTGACATGATAGCCAGGCCCTTTTGTTTTTCTAATAGCATTTTTTTTTCTTTCTTTCAAATAAATTATTATTCTAATAATAAAAAAATATCAAAGGCCAAATATAATTGGATCAAGATTGTGCTCCATGTCCCCTCATCTTCAAGGGTTCCTGTTCTGATTTCAGAAATACTCTGATGTCCCCTTCCCTTTGCAGAGGTGGTCTTCGTTGGGGATAAAAATAATGACTGCTTTCAGGGAGGTGATATTCCACTCCATTGCTCTTTGAAATTGCAATGCTGTAAAACAGATCTGCGACATTAGCGAGGAATTACACTGCCTACTGAGTTCTGCAAAGGCCTTAGTTCTTCGAGTTCCTCTATGAAGATTTCAGATGGGCTCACCCAAGCCCAAATAATTATGGCTGCCCACCCAATGTAAATTTGTGTCACTTTCAGTGTTGTACTGCGCGTGTGTGTGTATGTGGGTGTAAAACATAGAGACTATATATATATGTGTGTGTGTGTGTATGTGTGTGTGTGTGTGTGTGTGTGTGTGTGTGTGACTGTGAGTGTGAGCGGTGTATGTTAGAGAGATGGAGGGGGCCTTGAATTAATGCTGAACTTCAGGGCTCATTTCTGCATTGCATTAGTCAACCTTTGAAGCGACTCCGGCCCGACAGGACCTATACCATGCAGAGCCTGTGCGTGGTCGGAGCTGCACACAATCATTCCAGTGCTTGTTTCAGGAGCCGGCTGGCTGTTCTTCCACATGGACCTGCACACAGCCACTATTGGTACAAGCATTAGTCATTGTTATGTCCAGCAAGGTTTGCACCTAACACTACCCACACTCCTCACATACACAGAGCTGTTAGTTAGATGCAGCTAACTGCTTGCTGTTGTGCTTAAAAAGACAAATTGAAAAGGGAATTTTCTATCAGCTAAAAAACAAATGTCATATTTTCATTTATTTTATAGTTTCCTTTATCCTTCTTCACAATGAGTTCTGTAACACTACTGCTGGCACAAATGGAAGTTAATCAACACAGCATATGTCCTTCTGGGTAACCTTTCCGCGCACAAGCAGTGTGTATTGTATTTGGAGTGCTTTATGGGAAGGGGGCATGGAGTGTGGGAGAAAGAGAATGTGACCAGGCAAGGACGGGGGTCACTGCAGAGGGAAAGAGACAGAGTGGGGGGTGGTGTGTGTCTGTGTGTGTGTGTGGTGGCGGAAGCAGAGTGAAAGCGAGAAGTGCAGATTGCTGTTTTTAATAATGTGACCTTTGAGTGAGATGAATAAATTCAGACAGTGTGTTGGATGCTGATGAATAGCACAGAGATCTTTCCCAGCTGGAAAGCCAGATGCTGGTAGGAGAGAGAAAACATACTGGCACACTCATACACACACACACACACACACACACACACCAACCTCCTCTACCCTCATTCTCTATCAGCAGCCCCCCACAGCCCATCTACTTTATCTCCAGAGATGGAGAGAGACTTGTGAGATGACACACTATTAACTCCTCTAGTGTTAATCTTGATGCCAAACACGAGGACACCACACTCATTCACACTCAGTTCATTTTAGTGTCATTAGCCGATGCCAGAGTGGGTGAGTTATTCAAAGGAAGCATAATTGCGTCTTTGAGCCTCCATTTCAGAAATGTAATTACGTTTATACACAGTTAAGAGCAGAGATATGCTTCCTCCCTCAACTCCTTCCTGTCAGCAACCTCCTGCCTCCCCCCACCCCCCTCTTTTTTCTGTTGGCTTCTCCCCATCCTGTGGTCATATCCAGGTATACAGTATGTCCTCAGTATGGACACACAGTCTCTCTCTCTCTCTCTCTCTCTCTCTCTCTCTCTCTCTCTCTTTCACTCTCTCCCTCACACACAGTCAAACATACACACACACACACCACACACACACACCACACACACACACACACACAGACAGACAGACACACACACATTCTTGTATGCCCAGGCACCACATGTTAGATGATTAAAGTTACATTTCCCCAGGTTCCCTTCAACCAAGAGGAGCCCTGTCGTAGAATTTCAAGCAGCCTTGGCCATGATAGTGGCTAGATTATGGTCCAGTAGGTTTGAGTGATGTTCAGGCTGTGCGATTGAGAGTGGAGGCCCTCTATGCTATCATGTAGCTGGATTACATTGTAAAACATGAGGGTCCAGGTCAAGAAAAAGCACCAGTCCTCTTCACATCTCATGCAGGATATTTTTTGTTATTGTTTTCTCTGTGTCTCTGAATGTGTTGTATGTGTTGCACTCTGTACTCGGTACTCTGTATGCTGTGTGTGTGTGTGTGTGTGTGTGTGTGTGTGTGTGTGTGTGTGTGTGTGTGTGGTGCACCACAACAAGAGATTAGGTGATGCACTTGTGAATAGAAAACATGCCCCCTCTGTCCTTTTTTCCTCCTTACCTCTCTCTGTGTCTTTCTCTGTGTCTTTATACCACCTCTTTCTTTCCCCCTGACTGTGCTCCTTTGCTTCTTTCTTTCTTGGTTTCTTTCTGTCTCTTCTCTCTCTCTCTCTTTCTTCCCTTCATTTATCCCTTCATCCATTTCCTCACAGACTGCTCATCTCAGGCAGCTGCTACTTCCTGCTGAGCCTTTTCCATAGAACGAGGCACCGGTCAACTCCCACCTTCAGTCTGCATGTGTGTGTGTGTTTGTGTGTGTGTGTGTATAAGTGTGTGTGTGTGTGTGTGTTTGTTTATTTTATTAGATTTTTTCTGGGCCATGCTGCCTAGAAATGCTGGTGCATTGTGTTGTCTATGGCAGCACAATGCACCAGCTCTCCCCTCTGTATTCTTGTCTTTTTTCTTCATTTTTTTATGTCATTTGTCACAGGTGTTCTTCTCCCTCAGGCTACATATTCCTTCTTTCCTCCTCACACCTCCATTTGTCAAGCGCTGCTGTGCCTGAACACCTCCGAAGCTCTGAACCCAATCAGGAAGGAGCAGGGTGGGGTGCCTGAGAGAGAGAGAGAGAGAGAGAAGGATGTGTATGTGCGTGTCTGTGGGTGTGTTGGGGGTAGGGTGGGGTGGGAGGTGGATTGTGACAAGTGTGGAGGCAGCTCTATCAGGAGGCTGCTTATGTTGCGGCCTTGATAAGTGGCTTGGCTAAACCTGTGCTAAGTTTAGGTGATGTAAGGTATTATGTCTCTACTCAGCAGTGGGAGGAGAGTTCAGTCGGAAATATCAAGCTGCAGCCAAATCATTTCCGAACGTCACTCTTCCGCATCACTTTTCATCGTCCTCCTCTTATGTAATCCACCATAATTTTTTTGTTTTTTTTTGATAAGATGTTTTTTTTTTATATGAAGCTGTTAATTGACTGTAGATAACCTAAACTTAGTGCTTAACATAATAATTCTCTAAATAACTGCATGAGTCTGTGTGTGTTTAGAAAGTGTTTTGTGTTCCTGATGTGGCCGGGAAGTGTTGGAAAATGTTTAGCTTTCTTCACACATTCGGCATCTATAAATGTGGCTGTCACCAACACATGCAGATAATAGTAGGTCATCTGTGACAGTTGTACTACCTGACGGGCCTTGATATGGGTTTATCAGACGCTGTCAGTGCTAGCTGTTGACAGCGGATGAAAGATCGGAATAGGAAATGAGGCAGGGTGGCGGGTGCTGGTCCATGTGTTTGGCTGAATGTCTGGCGGGCGGTAGTCTGGGCAGTGCGTGGCACCAACTGAAACATCTGTGCGAATGCAAATAGCCATGCTGATGCATTTCTGCTTCGGCTGTCTGGAGGTTGGCTCGGTGGAAAAAGCAGGGGCTGTCGCTCGCTTGCAAATCAACCCAGAGCCATTAGCAGGTCTTCTTATTAACAAACTGCAGAGAAGCGATAGATATGACAGGTTTCTGGAGCTTTGTTCCCTTGAGAGGAGCCTCTCTATACTGAAAGCAAACAAAAAAAAGAAAGAAAGAAAAGAAAGGGGAAAGTTAGTAAGTAAGGAATGAAAGAAAGACAGAAAGAAAGAAAGAAGGTGTCTTTCGCCCCAGCACAAAGGAATGAAGCCGCTGTAAATAAATCATTACAGTGGGGTTTTTTGGCTGGCATACATTGAAGCCCGGGGCAGCCTGGAGGGCAGTGTCAGACTGAGATGGCAACAACTACAGCGCCCCGAACATGCCTGTGGACCATGGGCACAAGGACACATACGCCCCATCCATTATAGAGGAGAGTCTCCTACATAATGAAGGCCCCAGCACTGGACAAGCTCTTGGAATCTTTTGGAATTTTTATTTTATATTTAATCATGAGAAAGGAGATCAGTTTAGTATTTCTTTCAGATTAATTAATGAAATGTTGCTACAGTATTTTATGACAATTTGAGAATTATATTTTTTGAAGTCAACACATTTTTAACCATTTCATTTAGCAGAAGTGGAAAGTGAGTTTACTATACAGCATTACCAGAAAACAATATGCTGAATTAGTTTAATACAACACTGACAGAGCCTAGAGTGTTGTATTGGTTTAATATAGCATTGCAAGGAATTACTATGCTGGATTAGTTTAATACAACAACATTGCCAGAAACCACTATGTTATATTGGTTTAATAGAACACTGGCCACTTCCCTTTACTAGACCATATCCTTCAGACAGGCCCAGGGCATCATGTCTCCACTGTCAGCCCCGCAGGGAGTGTCCTATGCCCCATCACATCTGCGAGGGACTCTCCCTCCCTCTGTTACTATGCTGATGGGCCAGTTTTCCAGTCCACCCTTGCAGATTTTCTTGTACCTCCCTGAGATGGTGTGACTCCTCTCCGTGCACCCAGCACTGGGACCGGTTGGTCAGGCTGTCAGGCGGACGGCTGACCTTGTCTGGGTACGTGCTGTGCCAGTGTGGGCCCTCGCCACGCCGATTCAGAGCCCCGAAGGAGTGGTGACCTTCCGCCCTCACACAAGTTAATCCCAGACTCTTCTGCAATCTCCCCCCCCCCACCCCCCCACTCAACCAACACAACATTTTGACACTCTCCTTCAGTCTGCTACTCTCTCCCTCCATCTCTCTCCCCTCCATTTTTCTCCTTCTCCCCTATTTTCTTTTTCTCACACTCTGTCTCACTCTATCAGTGGCTGTAGAAGTGACAGAAAGTGATGGAGTGGAGGTAGGTTGGGGAGTTCCTCAGGAGGACCAACCAGATGTTTACTGAGACGAGGGGAAACGTGCGAGTTGCCACTGTTTCTTCTTTTAGCTCATCTACATGTGCCATGTGAACGCTGCAAAAGAGAAATGTCAATAGCTGTTGGGGATTTCTCCTTATCCTTCTCTCTTTCTTTTTTTTTCCTCTACCCTGACGTGATGATTACAGTATTCTACCCTTGTTGGGAGATAAGATCCTGCTCAGCGCCAAAGACAGACAGAGAGAGAGAGTGAGAGAGAGAGAGAGAGTAAAGTCGAGAGAGTGGAGGAGGGGGTGAGACTGGGGAGTCTGAGAGAAAACATTACGCTGCTGGAGCACGTCTCTCTCGCGCGATGCCGACTTGCAGCCGGCTCATTTATAAATGATCTGAGCACAGTTGAATCCCCAGCAGAAGCAGCTGCGCTGCTGTCCGAGCAGGTTGTGGCATTGTGGCTCGTTAGATGTAAATGATCGGACTTTTGCACAGACATATTTTGATGTTTCATCATGGCCTCTCAGCTCCGCATTTCACCTCTGGGGCAGTGAGGACAGACTGGAGCATCTGTGGCAAATGCCAAAGCTAATAAACAAAGCGGACACTCTCTCCTCACTCTCTCCTCACTCTCTCTCTCACACACACTTACACACACAGATACACACTGACAAAAATATTGGTAGGGATAAGGTATTCAGGGCCATGCTTTGGTAGTTGTGGCCTTCATAGACAAGACTTTAGAGAGAGAGAGATGGAGAGACAGAGGAGCTATCACTCACCCACCTTCCAACATCACACACCCAAGCAGTGTTTAATCCCATCACACCTCTTCCCACGGCTCGCAAACAGAAAACAAACACTCACGAGTTTCAGTAGCTACAAAGGCAACACTGGAGTCAATCTCTGAGACGGCTGACATTTGCCGATCCCTCTTTGTCTCTAAGAGAAGGTCACAGGGAGACGTTTGTGGGGGGTTTTGGCAGTTGTGCAGAGGATATATGCCTCCTTTATTTCCGGCTACCCTCAGTCACCACCCCTCAACCCAAGGTAAATAAATACTCAGTGTCAATGGTGCATTTAAGAAGAATGCTTCCTGACCTCTTGCCATGTGCACTGGGTGGAGGCCGTCCACATGGCAACGTTTTTCTGTTAAAACGGAGAAGTTTCTATGCGTTTTGGCCTTGCATCCACACTGCGCCGGCGTTTTGGGTGACCTAAAATGAAGAACGGGTTCCAGAGTGGAAAAATCTGAAAACGCAGTCGTTTTGTTGCTGTGTGGACAAGCAAAACGCAGCTTTTTGCTTGTCCACACTTTTGCTTTTCTGTGTGCTGCTCGATGTTATACAGTATGTATCACCTGCCAGTTAGCCAATGCAATAGCATACAGGAGAGTTCTCTCTCTCTTTCTCTCTCTCTCTCTCTCTTTCTCTCTCCCTTTTACACACACACACACACATTGTCATTACATCTTACAGCACAGAGTGAGAGCACAGCTGTTGGCAGTAGTCCTCCTTTCTCTGCCTTGTCCTTTTGCACGTGCTCTCTCTCTCTCTCTCTCTCACACACACACACACTCACACACGGTTGGACAGTCCAAATAAATGATACGGGCCAAACAGCCATGCTGAAATAAGTTGGCATTTCCACAGCAGGTCGTAGCAAGCTTGACAGCTCCCTGGACCACAATCAAAGGTATATTAGAAGTGAAATACTTTCTGCCCCCCAAACCCCCCCACCCCCACATACACAATAGTACACACACACACACACACACACACACACACACACACAAACACACACACAATCACCCCACCTTCCTGACATTCCAGCAGTCATGACGATTACTCAGTGGGTCAGTGTAGAGTAGATTTAGGAGCAAGAGACTCCATCTGTGAGGAGGGCCAAGATGTGCCGCCATCATAATTCACTTTCCATGTAAATCAGGCCACGACCCATCCGGGGCTGACTGGGACAAATGCCAGTGCCAGACCAGCAGGCACCCCAGGATTAAGTGCTCTGATGGTGCGTATTTTATGGGGTTAGATCTATGTTTATTTATATATTTCCATTACTATTTATTTACGTTTCCTGATTCCTGTCAAGGCCGCTGTCAAGGTGACCCAGAGGTGGTTACCTGCTTCCTGCTGGACCCGGCTGCCTCGCTGTGGTCAGCTCACTGTGATAGAGCAGAGGATGCTGGGTAATGAGATGGCATGATTGATCAGACACTGTCAAACAAGTGCCCTTGGACGTTTGCCAAAAGACACTCGGTGACTCTGTGCTGGCGCTTGCGCCGTGTGGCATGGCATGTCGGAGCCATCGCCTGAGCCTCTGATGGAACTCAGCGGAGACCCTGATCAGGCCGCCGCCTCCATGATGAGTGAAGTGCACCAGAGCAACAACATTAATCTTCCATCACCTTGTCTCCACACCGTTGACATGACCAGGACACCTAGAAATGATGAAATAGTGAAATATGTTTTTAAAAAGACACTGGATCCCATGAGGATGTGTTCCTACTAATTTTTGTAGTGGAAAAGGCCCTGTTTTTGGTAGGATCTAGTATAATGGGTGTGCATAAGGGATGGGGTCGGGGGGGGGCATTGTTGAGACAAGCTACCACACACATGGGCCTGAACAAAATCCCCAAGAAATGTCAACTTTTCGGCATGTTCTGGTTCCCATCCTATGCTCCGAGCTAGCCAGGCGCCTCTCCTCCCTTCGCTTTTGTTGTTGTTTGTGTTGATTTGATTTTTTTTCCTCCCTTCTTCTTCATGTTTGGCTTTATTCTCTTTGTGTGCTGTTCAAACACTGTGCGTCTGGAGGCATTGTTGTTCTTTTTCGTCGGCAACGTGAGCTTTTCTAAATCCTCGCGCGAGCCTTCTGGGTGGGGATAAAACGCTGGCTCCGCTGGCTTCGTCGATCCCCTTCGGCTTCTCTGGGTCCCAGCCCTACACCCATACTCAAACTTCCATTCACCCACCATCTTGGCTCTGATGCTGCTCGCTAAGGCAAAAACGCCACAAATCAGTAGAGATTCAGCATATAAATGTGGAAACCGAGGGGGAACCGTGAGCCGGTGCATTCAGACAGGACAGACACCCCTACGGTGGGCTGTCACAGGCACAGGAAAGCAGAAGAGAGCCCCGCTTCTGTACCCTCTCTTTTCTCATCTTTTGTTCCCTGCTTTTGGCAGGAACCCCATGCAGTACCTGGAGCAGAAACTGCTCTCACTAATGTCCTCTTTGAGACCCTGCCTTTGAACACTCTCCAAAGTAGAGTGTGTATATAAACATCCATACACACAGTGGATAGATAGATAGATAGATAGATAGATAGATAGATAGATAGATAGATAGAAAATGCAGACAGAGAGAGGGCAATAGAGAGAAAGAGAGATGTGATTACAAATATTGGTCCCATAAATGTCAGAAAAATTTCAGCCATCTCCAACCCAAAGCCCTGTTGTTTGTCGCTAAGTGCTGTCAGTAAGAAGAAGGTTTAGCTGCCATTCAACTAATTGGTCTTTGTTGTACCAGACTTTCCTCTTTCTTTTCAGCATTGTTTTCAATTGACAGCACTTGGTGACCTCGAATAACAGGACTATAGGTTGAAAATTGTTGTGGTTTTGGGTCTATGATAGAATCTTAATACGTATATAAGTACTAGTTCTTTTCATAGTGTGATGTTGGGGTTACATTAATCCCCTACTGACATACAACTATAGTTGTGTACTGTTGTTTAGTGTTTAGTTGTTGGTCTGAAATGACTCATGGAGACAGTGATCATATGGCATGATGCCAGTCACGGCAAACTTTAGGATTTGTTGTGCATGTTGGCACATTATGAAGGCTAAAGCTTTTTGTGTTGTTTAGTGTTGTGCTGCACCTGACACCCACTGCAGGCAGTGTGTCTCCATAGACTCCATGGGTTTTCACACCATAGATTTATATTTTTGCATATGCAGCATACATTTGCTTACTTACCAGCTTTTTATAACCTTTTAGACGAAACATAGCACAGGGTTGTTTATGCCTGCAACAAATTCCAGTGCACAGAAAACATACAGAAAGTAGTGCCCAGTTCACCACAAGGGGAAGTTAGGCAGTCAACTATGAAGACTATAAAAAACATTTACTTTGTAGGTTGAGGTAGCATCTGAGAATAAGAACTAACATCAGAGGAAGAATATATTTTTTTGGAAACAAGAGGAAGTGCTGTTAAAAAATATTAAGTAGTACTTTTACACACAGGCACACACTCACCCCCACACACACATCAAGCCTGATCTTCCACACAGACTTAAATCAAGGGCAAACTCTATATCACTGGCTTTTTTGTCAAGCTGCACAACTGAACTTGCATTATACTACACATTTGAATAGACAGCTTGAAATCTGAATGAGGAAATGTTCCACTCGTACATAAATTAATAAATAAACAAGTCTGACAGCTGATAGTATCATATTAATTCTGGCATCTTAATTAAGGCTCTGGTGCGGCTCAGATGACTTTGAACCCTCTCTGTCTGTAAATCCTGTGGAGTTGCTAAGCGTAGCTCCAGGCACTGGCCAACAGTAAGTTCAGTCCACCAGTTCGGTGCCATGCTCCCTTTGAGGGGTTTAGCTGAACCCAGACATCATTTCCATGACTACAAGCTATCTGCTTTTTTTTCGCCACGGACAAGTTTTTTTTTTTTTTGACACTCATCATGAGTTTATTTCCCCCGCTTTCCTTTTCAACAAAATATCTTTCAATGCCCTTTTTTCCACTTTCTAAAGGTTAATTAAGTCGGATGACCCAACCGTTGCTGAGGTGGTTGGAGAGCAGGGCATGAGAGGGGAAATACATACAGAAAAACATGAATGTGTTTCTCTCTTCCAAACACAACAGACCAAATAGAAGAAAGCAAGTTAGACGACCTCTCTTGGATTACTAATATCGTTTTTTTGTCTGTCTCATTCAAACACACTGAAGAGCAGGACAGAAAACAGAGCGAATGAAAAAAAAAATGAGTGAGACAGCGATGGATAGAGAGTAAAATGTTTAATGCTTTTTCCCTTGAATTATTTAACGTTTATCTTTGCCATTGATCAACCCACCATCTCAGTAGGAAATCAAAGTATATTCCCAGCACTGCACCAATGTGGTTATGGGTATTGTTTTGTGCCATATGTCAACTCTGTCAATGGGATTACTGTGTCTGATGAATCAGCTCTGTTGTGCGGAGACTACTAAAATACCTAAATGATAGACCCAAGAGAGGAAAAGCTTTTGGGCAAATATTGATGTCTTGGATCATCATTTAATGACAGTATCCTCGATAATCTAGGCTTTCATGTTTTTTTTTCCTTTTTTAACTTAACCTTTCTGTTCAAGTTGGTCTTTGAATACTTGAGAAATGACATTATAATCCAGTGCAGAGGACTTGTTTTAAATTCAGCTGTTTGTCTCTGTGTCACGTAGCACTGAGAGCTGCGATGCCAGGTTAATGTGGACCTAACCTGCACAGCTGGATGCTGGGATTTCTCTTGGGATGACATGTATGCATGAATGTTGGTTGTGAAGGATGAGGTGGTGGTGGGGGGTTTTATCACCATACTATGTATGAGTCAGGCAAGGGAGGCCTTGGGGCAAATGAACTGATGGAATTGACTGGCTTGCCATACAATAGCCTGATTTGTGGTCTGTTTGTGTGCGTGTGCATGTGTGTGTGTGTGTGTGTGTGTTTTGATACATTTCCAAGGCAGTTGTATAGCCTGTCACTCAATAGGATTTCTGTGCGCTGGTTGGGGTCCCCTGAGTGCAACCCTTAACTCCAGAATAAATTGCCCAAGGGAGCTTTGGTTTCAAGAATGAGGAGAGGCAGGAATATGAAGACCATACAAGGACGGCTCTCTCCCACTACACCCTGAACACACACATCCACTGGTATAGCAGTGTGACACGCACACACACCCTCACAGAAATGCACACACAGACTGTCTCAATTCATTTTATTTTAGTACTAAATCAGTATTGTGAGATTTTCTCTATTTTCTGTTGAAGTCATATCCAGTGGAATATGGTTAGATTTGAGCATGTGATTGGATGCCACCTACAGATGAAGTCTCTGTGCAAAACACAAACCTCCTTCTGGATCTGCAGAGGTTGTGGTTGTTATTATGGTTGCATTTCAGTTCATAGAAGATGCACAAATAACACCATGTTTGCATAATTAATAATAGCCTATTATGATGTGTGTTCAGGACAGACTTCTAGAAAAGCACAGTGTTCCTTACACATCCCAAGGGGGATTTTTTATTTATTTATTTTAACCCTGAACCAGAAATGCACTTCTGCCTCTGCTCTGTCACATTCCCAGTCAGCCGGTGAGCGAGTCAGTCAGTACGTCAGTCTGTCAAGCAGGCAGTCAGGTGTTCAGTGCCGCTGTGGGCACATTGCTTCCAATGCACCCCCCCCCCCATCCCCCCCCCCCCCCCCAAACACACACACATACACCTCCTTCTCTCTATCTCCCTCCATGTCTCTCTCTCTCTCTTTTTCTCCCACGTGCATTCTCCCTATATACTCTGTTGTGTGAGTTACTGGCAGAGTGAACCTGCATGAACCAGGCAGAGGTGGAAATACTATGCCTGCATCATGATGAAGGTTTTTTTACTCCTCTTGCAACCAGTTCAGCCACTGGTTTTGGGCTAAATAAATAAACTAATTAATAAAAATGCAGAGAGAAACCTTCTAATGAAGTGTGCAAGGTCTCTCAAGCGTCACACGGGTCATACATGTTTTAAAAAGAGAGGCAATTCTTTATGTTTTGAGGATATGATCTTCTCTAGATGACTGCGAGACAAACACAAACACAGGCTGACATGACACATTACTGTCAAAATCTCACACAGTGCTCCCCATAGACGCTGAGAAAAAAAACCCCAGCAGAAACAGCATCCTCTCCACACAGTTGTCTAGCATGATGTGCCCTGCTCAGAATTTTACTGGAACTGTTATCAAACCAGTTTCTTTACTGTTTATTATTATTATTATTCATAATAATATTTTTATTACTATTTTGAGCATTTCCTCTGAAAAGCATTGTATGTGCTGGGTCTGTCATAAACCTTTCCCCCAAGCAGAGTGATGATGCGATTGAGTCAGAGGCCAAGAAGACTCCCTTGTCCTCATCTGAGTGTCCGTACACGCTGAAGCATTTCACTTTGACAGACACCTGTTCGAAACTAGAATTACAACTCATATCCATATGCTCCACAAAAGAGTGGGAAGCCCTTATCATGAATCATGACAGGTGTTGGGCCAATAACATGAAGGGAAGCGGGAGCCATTTGATTTTCGAGTGATGAATGATTTCCCTAATCATAACGGTCTTAATTATAAGACTGCCTTGCTTTGCTAGAGTGTAATAGATTACTGACATGTTATCTGAATGACACAGTAGTTTGTATATATTTAATTGTGTGCGTGTGCGTGGGTGTGTGTGTGTGTTTGTGTATTTGTGTGTGTGTGTGCGTGTGTGTGTGTGTGTGGTGAATGAGAAAGGGTGAAAAATTAGACAGCGAGGGAGAATGGCCCTGCCATCAGTGCTATCAGTCTTACTCAGAGAAACATCAAGTCTCAAATCGATGAGAAATGAGGCCGTCTCATGCTTGATGCAGTTGTGATCAGCAAATCAAAACTATCAGCTCTGTTTAGATTCCATTACGCCTGACACACCTGAGAAAGCGGAGGCCTACCATAAAATATGTCTGCTCTCTCAGAAATTCATTATCATTCCCAAGATCCGCGGAATGTCCGGCTTTGCATAAATCTAACACGAGCCGTGTAGGCTTCGACTTGCGGAAAAATGAAAACATTGTCCGTTACTTTCTTCAGCCTCTGCAATATTACAGGAAAATGGGACTCAATTCGTCCCCCATGGCTCTTGTTCGAGTCCATTAGGCAGCCAGTGTGCTTCAATTCCCCACAAATCATAATCCGCAGTGCATTACCCTCTGCACACACACCAACAGGCAATTCCACACTGAGAGTCACCAGTTTTTGTCAGCCAGTTGTGTGATAGCTTCAGCAAAGTTTTGCTTTAGCATGACACACACACATGCGCACACACACACACACACACACACAGATGGTGTTAAAAAATACAAATACATGTACAAACTTTTCCTCACATACACACACACGCGTGCACGCACACACTCACACACACACGCGCAAAACCATAAAAACACACAGTTGCCTATGTACACAGCAGAAAGTCTACAGAGATAGATCAATGGGTTGGGGGCCATATCTGTGTGACACATGCATGCGCTTGCGGCAGACCCCCTGTCGGGGAGAAGCAGTGGGACTCTGGGTGCCTGTCAGCCTCCACTGCAGAGGGCACCTGTTATATTGATAAATCTCTCCCGGAGCACTGTGAGACAGGCGGGCGTGTTGCTGTGACTAAGATATTCCCCCCACAATCTGGGCATCAATAAGATGGATTTGTTGTGTTCGTCCCCATGGTGAATTCTTTTCCACTCTGTCCCATGCGGGACTTCTGGGCGGGGCTCAGGGAACGACTCGGCAAAGGGGTGCAAAAGGGGTGCGTCTAGAGGACAGAGAGAGGGGCGAGGCTGTCGAAGAGGGGTGGAGAAGCTCTCGAAGCATCCTCCCTGTCCTCCACCCCTTGTCCTCCTTCCCACATTATGACTCTCTCAGCTTGTACATGGGACAGTGTGTTCAGGGCTAAACGACTGTGGCCAAAGTGGCCTATTTATTTTCATACATGTGGTTAGAACATTGAACAATGGAGAATAACACTAAGAGATGATGCCCTTATTGGAGGACAAATGGAGGAGATAAAACAGGCAACGTGAAACCGTGAAACGTCCTTCATCCCCTCCACTGGCAGCTCCCTCCTGCATGGCGACTCTCAGTCAGCGAGCAAAAATTGAACGGCTAGTTGTTAGCATGCACACAATCTATCCTTCCTGTCCATCCATGAGGCCACTCCTCTGGGGGAGAGAGTCTCAAGCCCCCAGCAGCAGCATGTGTGTGCTGTTTCTTTTTTTTCTTTTTCCTTTTTTTGCTCCCATGTGTGGCTAATAAAAGATTCATAACACAATCTTAAATCCTAACCCAAGTCTTAAAACAATGAGCTGCATGCTGGTCGCATCCTGCATCAATCACTAGCAAAGTGAAGCCATGCGCAAGGGGAGGGAAAAAAAGGGATGCAGGGAGGTAGGAGGAGAAAAAAAGAAAGAAAGTGTGCTGTCGGAGACACAATTTTTGGTTGGCCTGAGGAGCACGACATGGAGAATGTCAGCGGTGCTCATTGCTGGGTGCTAAGGGCACTGTGCATTCGCTGCCTGAAAGCCTACCTGCCTGATCAGTTCAGAGTTGTAGTATTTAGCCTTCTCCCATCTGTTTCTTACAGTGTGGAATTGTTCTGTGCTCGAAATTGGAACTCCACTTTAATATTCAACTCCCTTCAAGTTCCTGGATCATAGCAAAGGATTGATTTTATTAGCTCGCTCTATTTGTGTATGTCTGTGTGTGTGTGTGTGTGTAGACTAGGGACCCAAGCTTTTACAGCAATACTGAGAATACCCGAGGAGGGAAGGAATAAAGGTCCCATGCAATTGCTGTTGTTATTATGATCATTAGCGTTGCTGTGGAGCCTCACAGCAGAGTAAATATTATCTTAGCGTTAGCGCTAACGCTTCCTGATTAACGCTAAGCAAACATGCCCTCACTGCAGTGAGCTCAGCAGGGATGCGTAGGGGAGGACCATCCACACTTCCACACTGCTCAGCATCCCACTCTCACGAATCTGTCTAATTACACCGCTCCATGTGGACGCCCCAGGGACAACACCCCCCTTTCCCCTGGGCTTCACACTTCAAGAGAGTGAAAGGGAGAAATGAGTCTTCCTCTCAATCTGCATCTTTTTCTTCATCTGGTACTTTTTTTCTCTTTTCTTAACTTCTTTCTTTTTTCTCAGAGTCTCTGTTGTTTGCCGTTCTCTGTTGTTTGCTGTTCTTCTGTGTTTTCATGCAGATCTTCTCATTGTTATCAGTAGCATGGTTTTAGGTCCTGTCAGTCACAGGCTTTGTGCCTGTAATGATTTTTACAGTTCTGTCTTTTGATAAAAGCATTTAGACAGGGATGATTAATAAATGAAAAGGGAAACAGAGCAGTATTTAAAAAAATAAATAGCTTTCACTGTCCACTTCCTTCCAAGTCCTAAGGCTCAGGCGTTTGTTGAAATATTTAGCACAGCTGCTGTCTACTTTAGCATTGACAAGGATTTCTATCAGTGGGGTTCAACTTACATTTTTGGTACCGTGTGTGGATCTGCAACAAAGTGAGAATTGTATTTGAAGTACATGAAATTACCAGTTTAAGAACCCAGATGACGTTGACTGTGTTGACAATTTTAAACACATCAACCTCCTACTCTTGATTTTTCCACTTGAAGCATTTGATGATGATATTCATCTCTGCTTGAGTTTAAATAGCCATAAAATAGCAATTGAAATGCAAGATGCTTGCTGAACTGTTCCTCTGCTATTCACATTGAAACCCCCCTCTGTAAACTGAGTCAGAATCTGTCCTACAGTGTCTGTTGACCTGCTGTGTGATCACTGAAGTCATTGAATGAACTTGAGAGACACATTAAGAAGATTTTCTGCTTTCTGCATATCTGCTTATGACTGAGATGCTTTGGACAGCACTGTGTCTTTAGGGGTGAGCAGATGTGACTGAACTGGCTTGCTGATTTTCATACTTGTCATAAGAACATTGAGCAGTTAAGAATAATGATGAAAGACAATGGAGGAGAAGGAAGACATAGAAGACAATGAATTATAAAGCAACAAACAAATGGCAGAAAGTAGCCTGGCATCCGAGCATTCTGTGCTTACTTTGAATATGATGCACCAGTAGAACTTTACAGAGTAACAATGCTTTTGATTACATGAAATTAAGATGAATAAAGGTGTGAAGATGTGAAAAAAGTTAAATGTGGCCTTGCAGATATCAAACCTATGCAGTTGGTTCTGTAAGTGTGTCACAGCACCTTAAAGGTGAGATTTCTAGGCTGGTGTGCAGACACTCTCTGTCACTCACTGTGACACTCAGTGTCTTTCTACTGAGGTATGCAGTGACAAAATGAAGGAGTGTTACATAAAGCATCTCAGCAGACAGAAATGTGTGGGGCCAAGAAGGCATTTTAATAGCAGGCCTTAAGGAGCATTGGGAGTTAGGAAGAGTTTCACAAGCATTGTGAAGATTATACAAGTGTGAAAGTCATCTACTTCTTGCTTTTCATTGCACTTGTTTGTTATTATTGCAAGATGTATTCACTATGTTACTATGGTGCCATGCTTGGTTCTCTTCATACCATATCATTAAACAATATTTTCGAAGACCAAGGTAACAATTACATTTTTGTCAACCAAATGTCAAAACATTACAACAAACAGTGATTAATTTGACTTTCACCTCATGTGATTTGAAAAACAGTTAAATATGTTTTCAGCTCTGTAGCGTATTACTTGATGGTCTGACTCTGTTGCCAGTGTATCAATTTTTATATACAGTAGTATTAGCCATATTGTTGCACAAACAGTTGAAAAAGGTTAATATGTCAAGGGAGCAGATGACAGATAGATGGTTTGATTAAGCACAGAAAGATGGTTGCATTGCAGTTCATTTGTTCTTACTTTGTCTGACAACTTGTCATTCACTGGAAGCTTCCAGAGGAATCTTGAACATCATGCCCAATGTTAGCCACTGCAGCAGGCCTGTAGCCATGTCCCAATCACAGACACAGAAACCCATTGAGTTATTTTACTGAGCTGGCTCCAAACAGCTTGTGTCACTACCTCAGCTCCACATCACACCTTAGCATGTGCAGATTGAGCATGTGCAGCATCAGAATCCGCTGACGCGTGGAGCAGAGGTGTCACACAGGTGGCTACCTATCTGTCTCCTAATTCCCTCTGCTCTGACCACAAGCAGCCCGTCAGAGACTGATATGCAGAGTTAGCATGGATTCTCCTTTCCTTGTCTCCATGAAGGATTTGGAGTTGGGTTTTGTCTCTCTCTCTCTCTCTCTCTCTCTTCCCCCTTCGTTGTTCGTTGGGCAGGTGTTTTTTCCTGATAAATGAGTTGCATTTGAGTTGAACAAACAAAGTGAAGGAAATTGGAGTCAGCAGTGAGGTATAAGTCAGCTCACCCCTCCCCCATCCTTCGCCCCCACCCCACCCATCCTGTGTCTCCCTCACTAACAATGGCAGTCCAGTGAGTTTGGACCGGGCTCTTTCTAAGAACTCCCATTTGGATGCCGCTGATCTCCATGCTGGGAAGCAAGGACGTTTTGTTTTTTTTGTTTGTTTGTTTGTTTTTTCACTCCATGTTTCTCCATAATTTCTTTCCTTAAAAAAAACTCTTGGCCAATAAACACTATTTTGAGTTCTCTCCCCACCCACCAAACCCCATCTTGGATGCTGTGTGTGTGTGTGTGTGAGAGAGAGAGAGTGAGAGAGGAGGGCTCTGTATTGAAAGGAGCTCCATCTGGAGCCATTCTTGTGGTTATGATTAGTGTGCCAGTGGTTGTTCATGGAAGGGCTGTGCTGTCCCCCTTACACTGGAGTGAGAAAGAGAAAGAGAGAGAGGGAGGGGGGGCTCAGAGTGGCAGTGTGTGAGCCCATTTTATCACACAGCCGGAGAGAGACTGTCCCGTTGCTCAAAAGCCTTCGTACCAACTGCCTGAAGAAAAGAACCTGCTGTCCGCCAGCATTTCACTGCCACCCTAAGAGGATTCTACCTCTCTCTCCCTCCCGCCCTTTCTCTCTCTCTCTCTGTCTCTTCTCCTGGAGACTTGAATAAACCATTTACATAATTTCATTACATTTGCGGTGTCAACCCATAGTTTCCATCAAGGTCAAACTCATGCCGCTCCTTGAATTCCTTGTGACGTGCTGATTCTGCCTGCTTATCTTTCTTGTTCACCTTGCTGCAGCTGTCATGCAGAGGAAGTGTGGGCCATGCAGAATTCTTCAAGGGTATCTTGTGTTTAAGATGCATCACAGGTTCTTTATGTATGGAGGGTAGGCACTGGTTTGAGTAAACAGCAAATGAGAGTAAGTAACACTGACTTCGGGGACTCAACTGGGAGACCAAAGGTCTTGGGCCCTAATTCCTGGGAACAACACCCACAGAAAGGTGTGTTTTTTATGGAAGACTCAACACTCATAAGGTGGTACCAGGGTCTTTTGATGATAGCCTTTTCATGCCAGTAGTTGTGGTTCAAGCAGGATGTCACCCAAAGTGTTAGCCAAGAAAAGGTTAGCTGCACCCCGAGACTACCTGTCTACTGGGTGTCCTTTCCCAAGGTGAGCAGCCTGGTGCGTAATAATTGAAAATTAAGAATTTTCCGGCTTGTAATTAAATGCCGGCCTTTGAACTCACTGGCGACTCAGGCTGCATATTAACGTGTGCGAGGGCCTGGGGTTGGGTGGCAGAGTGGTCCCTGAATCTGCCAGTCTGTGCAAGAATGTAACACCCTGTGACAGGCCCCTTAATTATCAGTTGGCCCAAGTCGTTAGAGGGGGCCTCCAATATTGTGGTTGCATTTTCCACCATGCACATGTCAAAGGATATATCTCATTTGTTTTTAATGAATTAAGAGAGAATGCCACGCTCTTCCTTTGGCGCGTTTTAATTCTCATTTGTGAACTTTGCACTGTGTGTAAAAAATAATTATGTAAGTTATTACCACTGGTCTAATGGGAGGAGGAAAAGAGAGTGAAGACAGTTTAAGAGTGAAGAGAGAGAAAGAAAAATGTAGACCTAATTAATGCAGGAACATATGCATAAATATATCCAATGCACTTCCAAAAACCTATTTAACTACTAGCATAAGTTTTACTTATGTGAAAAAGTGCCAGTAGAATATTATGTTGTTGAATGTTATGCTTTACTTGAGGTTTTTAACATAAGAGTGACATAAGCCTGTCATGAACATTAATGACACTTTTTTAATGTTCATGACGGTTATCAATAAGTGTCAATCGGTTTTTATAATGTAAGGTTGACACTGTTTGGGGATCAAACATTACAAAAACTTAATGACAACAGTCATAAACATTTTGAAGTGTCATTACATGTTCATGATAAGTGTCATGTCATGTTTATGACAGGTTCATGTCACTCCTATGTCTAAAACCTCTAAAAGTAAAGTGTTATATATGAATGTATTATATATGAATATTCTAATGTTTCAGGCAAATGCACTAAATTTGACTCTTCAGGCTGATCAGTTCTTTTAACTTCTGAGGTTAGTGAAAGAGTTTCTAAGGAGTGTCAGGCAGAAATGCTTAATCTCCTTCTGCTAAATTCAGAGATGAGGAGGTACGATTAAAACAATTTCAATTTTCTCAAGTGTCTCTTATCTGCTGTTATCTGGTCCAATGCACCACCCATTTCAAGGTTTCTACACCACCTGAATGCATTAGTCCAAATGCATCATGACAATGTGAAAGTAAAAACCAAGCTTCCACACCAGAAAATAAAGCTCTCTATTGTCTCTTCTGTCGAATAATGTTATAGCCAGTGGATACTAGTCAGTGATGTTTCACATCCCAGCTGTTTGATGTTAGGGGATTTATCATTCCGACAGTGAGTCATGGCATTGCATCCTTGGCAATTCCTGGGCTGGCATTGATTGATTCATTAACAGCAGCTGAGCGTCTCTTGTTTTCGCTGCGCCAGAAGGAGGTGCGCTGGGTGCTGGCCTAACCTCGGTCACATTTCGCCAGCGCTGCGAGGCACGACGCTGCAGCTCATTAACTACCAAATGTAGTAGCTGCAAGCTGATGCCCTGTGGCAGTGAACATGGAGAATCTAATGAGTACATACGTATACCTCCCCACACCCCTTACTTCAGTCACAGACACACGCACACAGACAGACAGACAGACACACACACACACACACACACACATACACACATTACAGCCCAAATGAGTTATGGCACCTCCGCGAGGGAAGTGCACCCCTTGCTCCTGTCTCGCACGGCTTCTGACGCCATGATTTATCGCCAGGTCCATCCGTCTTTGCAGCTCCCACAGAATGTCTCCAGCCCCCACATGCCACTCCTACTCCTAAACCCAACTCCACTGGTGCCAGTCAAGACCATGCTGCCAATAAAGTAACTGGACGTCTCTTAACTCTCAGGGGCCAATTGTACTACATATCTATTACAGTGAAGTGTTGTTCGTTATTCCCATGGTTGTTTCAGGGATTTATTTCTAGTTTTTTTTTGTTATGTACAGATATTTTAATTGGTAGCTTTCCTCATTTATGAGTCCTTCTACTCCTAGTCACCTATGCCTACAGTCACATTTTCTTACACTGTTTTCTCTATTCTTTATGAGTGTCTGTGTTGTTGTAGACAGCTCTAAATGGGGCTTAGGCTGATGAAAAACATCCTTGCCAGAAGCTCAGGCAAAAAAGAGTTGAGAAAAACATTACAAACACCTGTAATGATTTCCTTTGGTTTGATCCAAGACAACAGTTTAATTAAAGTTTTCTGATTGCTTGTGGGCATGCCCGCAGCTTCATTAGGGGATGTACACACGTCAATAGCTTTGTGATTAGGAAACCCTGCAAGATACTGTACTGCAATAAAGTTGACCCATTAATGGGGACGGTATATGCTTTTCCCTTGTCGAGAGATGGAGGAAGTACCACCCCAGTTGCTTTTCTTAATTCTTTCTCTCTCTCTCTCTCTCTCTCTCTCTCATACACACACATACACTCTCTCCCTTCTCTCTCTTTTTAGTGCATTAACAAGCAGCAGGTGACTAGCATGCAAAATAAAGCAGGTTATAAAATGAACTTTGTGGTAAAATGTAGCCCTACCACTTGTCAAATGAACGCACAATGTGACCAGTTAGGTAGGTAGCCTACATATGCGTTGCGGTGCAAGTTTACTTTCACTTTTCCGAGTGAGAGTCATGTGGTTGATAGGTGATGGGCTTTGATCATGAATGTACACATTTCCTTATCTCCACCTGTAGACTATAGGTAGCTTAGCAATTTACAAATAGCCCATTGGTACACTTGACT
This sequence comes from Tenualosa thibaudeaui, assembly GCA_027481765.1. Classification (NCBI taxonomy): domain Eukaryota; kingdom Metazoa; phylum Chordata; class Actinopteri; order Clupeiformes; family Clupeidae; genus Tenualosa; species Tenualosa thibaudeaui. Next base: position 7,506,352 of record JAIFZK010000003.1, read on the forward strand.
TAACTATCAGGAGTCAAACTACCTCCTCTTCGCTCTTCAAAGTGCATGCATACATAATTTTATGAGGTTAACGAAAGACTTTTTTTGCAAACAATGGCAGCTTGGAAAGACAGTCTGTGTGTCCACACTTGTGTGTGTTCTGGCTGATAATGGCATGTCATTGTGGGGGGTCTTGTGATGCCTCCACCTTTCAGGGTTCTGCCTTGGAGAACGACAGAAAGGAGGAGAGGGGAAGCAGAAGGAGAGATGTGAGACGAGTGACTGAAGGATAGAACAAAGCTAAGCACCCTCTGAGAGCATGCTGCTTTTGTTAACCAAAAGACAGGAAGTTGATTAATTAGATCTCAAAAAGGCACAGTCTGAGTTTATTTTTCAGATAGCCATGTCTCTGACAGAAGAGAGATACAGTATTTACCAAGCACCAGTGAAGACAATAACAGCATCCTGACGAGGGTTGATAGGAGACCTTTGCCTTGACCAATCAGAGTCATTATAAAGGCTAAATATATTACAGTGCTTCCTAATACCTGGTTGCCCAAGCAGTATTGTTTTGGATACAGAAATATTATTTTATGTGATCATTTCACTTGAAGCCTGTTAAAATGAAAAAATTGCCTGATAGAGTTCTTTATGTGGACATCTGTGGCTCATAGGTAGGGCTATTTGAAAAGGAAAGCAATTGCAGATAACAGTCTGTTCAGTGAACTGACCATTTTAGTGTGATGTCTTTTTATTATGGTGTCTCCTTAATAGGAGTGAAACAAGGTGTGTGTGGAAGGAGAAGGTCACACAGTGTAGGAGTCTTTTGCACTCACAGTTCAGTGAGCCATCTGTCCCCTAATGTAACGGTATTTTGAGAATAAGGATTTATAAATGCATTGCATCTTTGCAACAGCTTGTTTTTTCTTACGTTCAATTATATAGGTGCCTGTGTATCAAGGCAATAAAAAATATATTCATGTACAAATAAGTGAGAGGTGAAATTAAGTGTTTCAGTATGGAGCAACTGGTGTGTTTATGAGATTTTAAATTTTCAGTTTAACATTGAAATTAATTTCAATAACGTTGAAATCAAGTCAGTTTGTCTGGTTGTGTGTTACAAAGCACTGCATAAAGTAAAAATATTTAAATTCCTTGCCATTCCTTGTGAAATAAACACAAGGAATTGTTCACTGGGTTCTTGCTTGTTTAAACAAACAATCTTATCACCAGGCCCAAAAAAGATACAAATGCACTGACAATTGGCATGTAGGTCAAACACATCCACTTACATTTACAACAAAATACGAAAATGTAAAAACCCAGCACAATTGATGTTTCCTGTGACATTTCCAGTTCGATTCTGGCTCAGAGACCCTTTGTTAACGGCAGATGTTTGGTTCGGCTTGGCTTGTCTGTGGTACGGTGCAAAAGGAACGACTCTGCGGTCTGACCTTGAGTAATGAGGATCTGTCCAGCGACCAGTCTGGCCTGTTGCTACATGACAAGGTTGAGGCTGTTCGGCTCTTTCACTCGCTCACAGCCCTTATTTTCTGCCACAGCAGGGACTAATGAGAGAGGGAGACAAAACGGAGACAAAGAAATGAGTCTGGCTAACAAGCGACTTCATCAACTAGAGGAATGAGCCGACAGATACCATCTTTCCCTTTCCTCTTTGAACCACCTTTAGAGAGAGAAAACACACACACACATACAGACACACACACACACGACAGAGAAAGAGAGGTGAAGCAGAGCATGGTGGGGTTGCGAAACGTGACGTAGGTTGTTGAGGCAGTCTAGCGCCAATGATGTGAAGAGCTAATCACAAAGCTCCTTTGAAATCCCCAATCGGGACACCTGATGTGCTCTACAGTATGGGCACAATGAGGCGTAGTGCAGGTGAAGACACAGTTCAAGCATCCCTCCGTCTGTAGTGCTGCACTTTAAAATAACGGTAGGGCACCAAGCATAGTGCACAGGGGCAAATGTCAGGATATATCTGCCCCTTAGTGGTGAGAATGGCAGCATCAAAGAGGGTAGGGAGGGAGAGTGAGGGAGAATATTTTAGCAGGCATATTCACAACCAGTTCACCTATGCCAATGCTGCCGATGCTTATGCTCTGTGGCCGTGCCTCATCGACGCATTAGAATTCGTGGTGGATCCTGTCACGCTTTGATGTTCAGCCACCTGATTTCACAGTCCCCACTGATGGCACAGATCAAATTTATAGGTGCACGCAGCCGTAAGCGATTAGGAGAGCGGAGTTCACATTTCATCTTTGCTAAGGCTGTGGCTAGGGCCGCCATTAACATCCCTGGAAATGAAAGGCCTGGGGTCTGTTGAGATGGGAATATTTCTAGTCATTCGAGAGCCATCTTCGTCTATCTGTCCAACTGTCACCTCTGTAATCTTTGCAGCCATTGGCAGACATTAGGATGTGGTATATATTGAAGTTGGCTCAGTTCAAAGCATTAAAAAGCCTGACCATTTCTCCTTTCAGCAATTCAGAGAGTTTACTCTTATTTTCTCCTTTTTGTGATTTTGTATGGTAGGTAACTGATTTGATGGACACACTATATTAATCATCATTGACCATTGCAATAAGCAAATAGAAGATCTTCTAGTTTGTCCCTAAGGTTTTTGAAAAGACCTCATCAAATTTCTGTCATGGTTGTTTGCAATCAGCATGTTATATTGCAATAATCTGTCTCCTAATGATCTTTTAGATCCTTATTAACAGCCTTCTCTGTTTTCAATCATCCTGAATCATCCTGTTCTCAAGGTCATCTCCATGTATTACAGATTAAAAGTGATATGATAAATTTTGACATTAATTAATTAGCATTAACAACTTCAACTGGTGTTGGATATATGCAGTTCAACAGTTTGCCACCCATTCTCTACAGTTACAGTAGACTCAAACTGTAGTGCAATATAAGCAACTGTTTTTTTGTCTGATATGATATAATATGGTATAATTATATATATTTGTCTGTATAATATAATGATGATAGTTAGGGACTCCAAAATTGAACATTTCTATGTATAAGAAAGGCAGTCAGTAGCTATTATTCCTCTCAAAGACTCTTGTACTCTACTCAGCACATAGTACCACACTATGTCTGGCTACTACCACACTGTCCAGTCATAATTCTTGATAACAACCTATGGATCGACCATTATGTACTGTTATGGGACAATATTTTTGAAACTATTGTGATGCTTATCTAAAACCATGGACAACTTGTAGTCTTTTCCTACTATATATACAACAACTATCTTACTTACTATGAATAAGCAGAAATTAGGAGTTTGTATTGGAAAAAAAATCTAGTTAATGATCTACTATGGGTAGAATAAGATCATGTAGTATCAGGCATTAATAAGTGACTTGTAATGACTAACAAATGGATAGTATGTTATCAATATGCATGGTAATAAGCTGCTAATTAATGATGAATATGTGTACCCTAATCTAAAGTGTTACCGTATAAGGATTAAATTATGATGGCCTTTAGCAGTAGTGAAGAGTTTGCTGTATGTACCTTTGTGGTCTGACCAAGGAAGAAGTTTTCTCAAATGGGTCTGCAAGAGCTAAACGGGGAGAAAATGGCACTTCCATAGGGCTGAGAAACCAACTCAACACACAATAAATTAGCTACAGTCCAAGGCAAGTCAGGACAATCGCAATCTATTCTATGTCACTGAACTTTGAAATTACTTTTTCAACATTCCCTCCGTTTCCTTCTAGTAATGGCCGTGACAAATAGCCAAAGAAAATTACAGGCAGCTGGAGAGATTTCAGAGCTTTAGGGGAGATCTAAAATACAAGACAGAGTGCAGAAATGACACAAATGTAGTTTGAAATACATTTTCAGTGTTAATATCTAAAGTCTAATAACTTTAAATCTTTGTGGAGTTATGCTTTGCTGTGTTGGGTACAGAGGTCAATGCTAGTTAGCAATACATTTAGCTATCCACTTGTCGTATATGCTGTAAAATGCCTGAAGGTTGATGAATGTTCCAGCAAGACCCAAATGGCTGGTTTATGAGGGAAGTATAGCTGAGGCAAAAAAGAATTTCAGAAGTGTGAACATAATCTCTTGTGAGTTAGGACTTCTCGATAACAGGGTTTTATTAGTGCAGAGAACAAGGTCATGTTCACCAGCAAACCCAGTTCTGAGCAGGCTCTGCAATTGCTGGCTTTCTACCCCATTGATTTTTTTTCTTCTCCTTCTCCTACCTGATTGTGGTGCTAAGATGGATGATCGTCTAAGAGTGTCTTCAAATAAAAAAATGACAAATGGTTGACCATAAAGTGACTGTCCAATTTTGCCTGAACAAATTAGTTCTGCACCAAGACTCCAGTGCTGCTGATTATTCGCAGATTATGACTTAGGCTTAAGCATTTATTTTGACAGCCTGGGCCATAGCTTTAAAAGCATATCCCTCTGAAAACATATCCCGTCGTAAAAATCTCAACAGTTTTCTCAAACACTCAGCTGTCTGATTTTGCGCAGCATGTACAGGCCAGACTGTGGGCTGTGAAAAGGCCTTTGGTATTATGAGACACTCATTCTTGTCAGACTACATTAGAGGAACCACAAGCATGACTGTCACCACCAATTATGCCTGGTGCCTAAGAAAAGGGCGGCAGCTATCTCTCACTCATGGCTAATGGTGGTGGTGTAGACTGGACACACCGTGGGCTGCAGAAATGCTGAGAGCCATGCCATTTCCCAGCCCTCATAGTCAGCTGCATCAAGCACCCTGCAAAGAAAGCAAATTAATAAATAAATAAACACTCGCCTGGAAAACAATTGGCAGAATCAGAGAGAAGCTTATTAACTGCCAGCACAAATGAACGCCCGTTATGCAAAACAATGCTAGTCCCCAATGTTCCACTTTAGCCGTAAGTGGGCAGATTATTCACTGTGCAAAGCACCCTCTCTCTCCTCTCCACACACACAGGCAGGGAGCTTCAGTGTGCATGTATAATTTGAAACGGATAAGTGGCAATTGATGCATTATGCCTAATAAATAATGAATCCTATGTGTGATCCCAGAACTCTCTTTTTTGTGAACACAAGCAAAGAATAAGGTCAGCAGAACAGGATGCAGTCATTATGCAGTAGCATAGTGGTGGTCTGACTCAGGTGGGGAAACGGGGAGCTTCATGACACTAATTGCTGTCTCCAGCATTTCTTAGAGAGGGAATATCTTGGCTGCCTCATATATCTGATCTTATGCCACTGATAGAAGCAACTGGCACACCACCCTCACAGGTCTGTGTCGATATATGCTGTCACTGTGCCAGATATTAAAGGAGCATTGTGGGTATTTTTTTTTTCAATGTAATAACAGTCTGCCGCGGGTAGGGTGAGTTGTCTGTTGGCACAGACAATCACTTTGTCACGCTCTGTGTACATGGAATGGAGTGGGGAGGGGGAAGCCAAAAGATTATCTGGAGAGCTGTAGAAGTTTCCAAAAATATTTTGTGAAGGTTTTCCATGGTTAGGGATAGCAAAGTGGTAGAGCAAACAAAACCTACATGGGTATTGCCTAAAAAGGTTTTAAATGCCTTTATTCCAACTGGCTCTTCCTTTGTCAGTTAAACAAATGTCTTAAGAGCGTAGTTGAGTGCAGTTTAATATTGTGAAATGTAGTTACTGATCCAAATGGCTTCCTCTTCTTTAGTGTAAAAGCATCAGTGACTCAATAAATTGCATAAAACACTACTTGCTGGATAAATTAATAGGATAAGGCTCTACTCTGTACTCCACCTCTACCCTAATGACAAAAAATGTGTCTTGCTCACTATTTTGTTCATTGCCAGTTTTACAACCCATATTTGTACACCCTGGTTCAGACAGAGTTATACAAATGCTTCCCTTTAAAAAGATGTAATTTTGGAAGGAGAGTTGTAGAATTCTAACTTGAAATACTGTTTGACCATGCAACAGAGTGCAGGATCTGAGCAAATATGGTGACCATGTGTGTTTCATCTGACATTAGCACTGCAGACAGCAGAGATTATGTACAAATTCAGTGCACTCCTGGAAACAATTAGGTCAGTAGCAATATCATTGCCGTGCTCACAGTTTCACTCTTTTGATTCCCTTTCATTATCAGGCCATTCTTCTCACACAGCTTATCACAAGTGCCACATCCAAAAGACAGGATCCCCACCAGGATTGCTTTCAGGCAGGCCACTTTGCCATTTAAATTGTCAAGTTAGCATCTCATCTCACTATGGAGCCTCCATTTTTTTTTTTTGACTGTGCTCAGTGACCTGTGTCGTTGGAAGCAAGGACCCCCCCCCCACACACACACACACACACACACACATGCACACACACATGCACACACACACACACACACACATACATGCACACATGGACAGATTCTTGGAGCCATCACTCCCCATTTCTTATTTTAGAGGTAGACAGTAGACACTGTAAAGCACCTGACCTGACAGCAAATAAGATCCCTTGTCCTAAAAGCCCTAGAACTGTAGGCTATAAAGTAGGTTAAAGTCTGCATAATTTTGCAATAATTTTATTCGTACTTCTCCATATTGTTTGGAGAAAGTTCTTGTCACTGACAACTTTTTAAAGCCAGTCACTTCTTGGAGAGATATGTCAATCTTGAAAACATTAAGACTTTAATGGCCCATACGTTCTGGCAGTGGTCTCTGTGATAAATGGAGTTCAATACACCCACATCACTCCAGGCCATGGTACATTATTTTCCTGGGCTTTGCCACAGGTTTGTTAATGAGGTTTGTCACAGCGCTCCCTCTGGACTGGGGTAATTTCATGCTACTGTAAGTATTGATACTAGGGGAGAGCGAGAGTACAGCATGGCCTTTAAGCGAGACGCTAGCATGGTGACATCGGTCATTAAGGATTGATTGTGCCATACAAAAATAAAAAAATGTGTTTTTCCTCACAGTCATACACGCATACATAAACTCATGTACATACGCTTGTATATACTACATGCACACACAGGCAAAAACTCACACGTGAGTGGGCACCTGCACACCAGTAAACAAAATTGCTAAATTAAACTAGCAACCCAGGCGATCTCATACCATACACTATACACATGGTGATTTACTGTGTGCACCTTCAGACACGTGACTTCTCAGTTCTGCGGTGTTATTCTTTCGTTCCCCTGTAGTTCTCTCTCTCTCTCTCTCTCTCTCCCTCTCTCTCTCTCTCTCTCTCTCTAAAGGTCTACTGTAGTTGACCCTTGAGGGACTTTGCTGCCAGCCTGAGGGTAGAAAAACCTGAACTGCTGTGACTCAGCCTGTGCAGGATCCGTGGGTGTTAACTCTCGTCTGTGTACAATATGTTTTGTGTTGCTCTGAGTTCTCGCTTCTCAGTTTGCAGCCTGTTTCCTTCAGGCTCTGTCTGCTGGTGTGTCCACTTTGTTTGTCTGTGTTAGGTAATATTTGTCCTGAGGCTACTAACCATGTAGACTGAAAATTAGGTCAGAAGAAGAAAGAAAGACATAAAGTGAGAACATAAATCTTATCAAATTTTCATGTAATATGTGGCATGACTACATATATATATAGTCAAGACTATGTTACAGATATACATAAAGTGCAGTTACTACTCTCTACTTAAAGTAGAACATTTAAGACAGACAAGAGACCACAGACAACAGGCAACAAAAGACAGGGCATAAGTAGACCTGTAACAGAGTACTGATTGTTATAAGTTAGGTCCACAGTGAGGTGGAGGTAGAATATAGAGCATTTAGCAGCAGAGAAAAGAAAAGTACAGGAGTGCATTCCATTTCAGTGTGAATAATTTGCATCATTGCAACAATCTGACTGCTTGACGGAAGAAGTTCTTCCCTGCTCTGAACAATCTCAGGTTGTTTATGGACAAAGAGGTGTGCTTGCCTGGAGATCAACTGAAATCAGTGATTAGTTCTTTGGTTTTGTCCACATTGAGGGACAGGTTGTTGTTGGTTGTTGCCGAGCTGTGTCACCTCCTCTTGGTACAAGGCCTCCTTGTCACTGCTTAAATATTGCACATAGCAGTATCTGAATGCATAATAAAGCTTATTTGACCTCTTATTGAAAGCTGTAGTGCAGTGGATGGAGGATGGAGAGGTCTCAAGACAAATAGCACAATATTGAATGTAAAAGTGATAGTGATAAGACCTCAGCAGAAATCCTGCTGAAATGTAAGATGTTGATGTCTCTTCTCGTTTTACATTCAGTAGCAATGGCATGTCTTGCTCAGTAGTCCCATGATTTTATTTTGGAGCTTATATTAATATTTCTGTTGTTGAGCAAACCTGTCTGTTAGTAATAAGCAACAGTGACTTGGGATGACACCTCTGCTTAACCTCTGAGATGTGTGTATGAGGTCAAGGACACAGTTTGATGAAAAAGCACCATGCTACCTGATTTCTACCACGCTGGAAAATATGTGCATGGAAGGAAAAGGAAGTGGGGTTGAGGTGGTGGTGTGGGGGGGCACGTTGCTGGAGAGGCCTGAGTCCTGTTTATCAGTGACTGCTTATTCATGCATGTTGGCTGGGCCGGTTCATCTGACAGCAGTGTGGTTTCTCCAGGCCATCTGGCGAAGGCTGTGCTTCCAATGGATGACTCAGTACAGTCGCACGGCTCATGGCGGTCTGATGCAGGCACGGGGACCCTGATCATTGTGAGTGCAAACCCGCTGTTCACATTGGCATCCCACACAGCATAGAGGTCTCTTTTTGTCATCTTCTCTAAACTCTCGTCTATCTTCTTCCCCCCCCCTCAGACAGTGTATGTCTGAGGATGCTGGCTTTGCAGCCATAACTAGACAAGTAAAATACTGGTGATCAGATACAGGTGTTATGTAGGAATCAACTAACCGCCTTCAGCAGAGGAAACCCAGGAGGGTTGTGTTTGTTTCAGCTCAGATAGACTGTAGTCTGATAGTCTGATCTGTCTTTGTACTGCATTTAAACATTATTTGGTGCAATCAGGGAGAAATTCCACATTGCCCCTTGATGTTTTAGTCATAATGAACTAAATTTCTTGGTATTCCGGTGGACAGGTTGCATTAAAGATACATGCTGAGTGGCAGTTGGACTCGCCCGCTTTGATGCCTCTGCCTTCGTAAACATGCCCATTAAGATGTGTTTTCTTCCTTTGCATCAAACCAATGCAACTCTTGCTAATAAAGAGCTGCAGTCAGCTCTGGAAATGATACAAACAAAAAAAGGTTGAAAGTAATTTGGGGTTTATAACCAAGTTAATCAATTACAGCCATCCTGCCTGCCTCTACCTCTTAAATGGATGTGTCAAACAAAGAAAAAATGACAAAAACATATTTCTGTCATTTTCATGATTTATTATCCTGGACCACCCTATTTCAGTCGGCCACAGAGTCATAGTGTCATAACTGTGTATGAGGAGACTGACTGCCATAATCGTTTTTCCTAGAAGCCTGAAGTATAAACTGGGGAGAAGAAAACACAGTGTGCATCTGGGGCAATGAGAAACTTTTTGCTCATTTTGATATGGTTCAAACAAAATGAAGCTTCTTGTCTGGAAATCTGAGCTTCAGTTTGTGTATTTGTTTGTGTTCCTCTCCAGGTTGATATTTCACCAAGGAGGGCATGATTATATCCTGCGACAGAGTGATAGCTCAGATGACAATCACACCTGAATCTTGCAGGATATCAGGGCAGATATGAGAGCCAGTGCAGTCAGTGCATAGGAAAACAGAGCCAGTGCAGTCAGTGCATAGGAAAATAGCAACCTGAATTACTCAGCAATAAACCATATTAATTATTGTTTGCTCAGAGCTGATTGAATGAATTTCGCTGTTGTTCATGATCTGTCAGTCAGTGGGAGTGTTTACATACACACCAAAAAAACTATCATTATCATTATTGTAGTTACCTGATTATTCAAGTGCTCATGTAAACAGAATAAACTGATATTCTTTATTGGATTACATCCGTTTAACACATCTAGGTTTCCACCAATATTCAGATTTCTTCGAGACGCATACACCTTAATCAGGTCTGTTAAGTTCTTTTATATCTGTGCCTGTGCGGGACACATTGGTGAACATACAAACTTTGAAGAAATCCCTTTATTTTTACAGTTAACTGACTTTTTATTGTGATCATGTAAATGCGGCCACTGTCACTCCCCAGTGAGAATGCATCTCCCATATTCACATCTATTTCAACTCTGAAGAACAATGGCACCCCAGAGTGTTACAAAAGACCATTTTCCCTGAGAAAGAAAAAAGAAAAATGGTTCAAGCAATGTGTTCACCATCACCTAAAGCATTATACTCAAACTGACACACATCACTGTCAGGAAGGAAAAAAAGAGTTGAATATGAAAAAATGCTTTTGCCCCTCTGTCCCTAAACTTTCAAAGCAATCAGCTCAAGATGCTTAAGGGATTCTATTTGCACTTGTGGCGTGAATGTCAGACTGAACTAGTCCTGACCTCCCAGCTCCCTAGGCAGACACTATGCAATTTTAAGGCGGATTTTTAAGGCGAAAATTTAGAACCACCAAACTATGGAATCAGGCTAATCTGTGCACTTTGAATTGGCCCACAACACCCAATTAGAACAAGTGACAACCACTGTTGCCTCCAGACTGATTGGATGGGGTTTCTGGCATGTCATCATTTTTTGCCATCTGTCTTGTAGTGTAGTGCTAACAGTTTGAACATGTACTGTGAACACAGCAATGCCAACCAAAAGAAACCCACAGTGTGAATGGCCATTTTGTACAATTGTTACAATGTCAGCCTGGCTTATGGGACTAAGAGGCCTTCCTACCTGACCCAGGAGCCATGTAAACTATTATCCATTGTCACAAAGTCCCACCTGACATCCCCTGACTTCCCTAAAAAACTCCCTCCTCTAAAAAAGCTTGCTCCAAGAGACTGCAGAGTCTTGTAATAGCCTGTTATAAAGACTTGTTTATAAAGGCTTGTTATAAAGGTATGTGCACCTGCGAGAAGTGCAGCCTGGCCTTGTGCCCACTATGGTTGCTGCTGAAAAGCATGAGTCTCTTTTCATTCTCATACCTCACACACAAGTCAGTTATCTTGTCTGAGCTTTAGTTTATATTAAACAGTGATGCCAGCCGTCATTCATCATAATAGGGGCTACACACACAGGAAATAAGTGAGTGTCTGCTTATTTAGTTCTGTGCCTATTTTTGGATTTTTTTTTTGGAAGCTTTGGATTACTTGTCTTGTGGGAAACCACCTGATTTGTAATACACCTACATGCCATCAGAAGGTGTGAACTACTAGCACAGCTGGGTTATCAGAGATCAATTGGTCGTTGGCCACTCCTATCAGGCCTATTGTTTCTGTCTGACTCTAGGTGGGCGGTCTCAGCCGGGTGCAGTCAGTCATTGTTCCTAATAGGAGGAGTGACACTGAAGCGTCAGCCCTTGTGTTCATCCCTCCTTGTGTGAAGACTGACTGGGTAAAGACGGGCGTGTCTACCTGCGCGTGTCCACCGAGCAAGGACACCGACCTAACAAACAAATCACCATGTCCTATTCTCTGTAACTTAATCTTCTGTGCAACCTTCATCTTGCCACGATGTGTCTCTACTCCATTCCAGTTTTCTCCAGTCGCCGCAGATTCCGCTTCTACAAAAGGAAACAGATCCTTGCTAACCTCCACTCTAGACATCATGTCTCATCATCCACGAACAACTCCTTCACTGTAGGTTTGTGGAACTGTCAGTCTACAGTGAACAAAGCAGACTTCATTTCGGCTTATGCAAATCATCTTTCTCTGGACATCCTGGCTCTCACTGAGACCTGGATCAAACCAGAAAACACTGCCACTCCTGCTGCACTCTCCACCAACTTTTTCCCACACCTCACGCCCATCCAGGAGAGGGGGTGGTATGGGGCTATTAATATCAGACAAATGGAAATACTCAACTGGTGCCATCTGTCACATACAGCTTCTTTGAATACCATGCCATCTTGGTAACGGCACCGGTCAAAATATATCTGTGTGTTATCTATCGTCCTCCAGGTCAAACGGGGGATTTCCTTGAGGAACTTGACACTCTGCTTTCTTCTATCCCTGAGCATGACTGTCCCATGCTTGTTCTTGGTGATATGAACATCCACTTAGACAATCCAGGTTCTGCAGAATTCCTATCTCTGATGGACTCCTTTGAGCTACAGCGGGTTTGCAGCCCTCCAACTCACAAAGCCGGTAAGTAACTTAATGTCATTTTCACCAGGAAGTGCTGGAAGTAATGGTCATCTATCTGACCATTACTTTATTCCATCTGCTCCTACTCCCACTGTCTCTGTCCGTCGCAATCTCCGGAATCTATCTCCTACTCACTTTTCCTCCTTGGTGGCGTCTGCTCTACCACCGTCTCTTCTTTTGAGGTTGATGATGCCACAGAGTCACTCTGTTCTACGCTGAGCTCCTGCTTGGATCGAGGCCAGAGCGGCAGGTCAATCCTATCAGCAGCATTTGACACGGTCAACCACAGCATCCTACTGGACAAGCTGACCAACATGGGTATTGATGGCACAGCGCACTCTTGGTTCAAGTCCTATCTTACTGGACGGTCGTTCATGGCTAGGACAGACATCTGCACTTCACCAACTCACCACAGGAGTACCCCAAGGATCTGTGCTGGGGCCCCTTCTCTTCGCCCTGTACATCACCTTGCTGGGCTCAATCATCCACTCCCATGGCTTCTCTTCTACCTGAATACTCTCCTGAAGCCCTATGTCACCCGACGACCGCTTCGTTCCTCTAAGGATAGTTTTCTAGCACGGCCAACCTCTTGTGCAGGTCAATCCAGGCTCTTCTCATATCTGGTTCCGCGCTGGTGGAATGACCTTCCAAGTGCTACCAGATCAACTGATACCCTCTCCACCTTCAAGAAACTTGTGAAGACCCAGCTCTTCCAAGAATATCTGCTGGTGTAAATTTTGAGAATGCACTTAAGAATTTAATTTCTCTGCACTATATTACACTATTGCACTTTTAACTTAAAATAGTGCAGTTTCTACGTTTAGCAATATGCACTCCTTGTTAGTTCTTTCATTGTCTTGTAGCTTGAATGTTATCCTCTTTTGTAAGTCGCTTTGGATAAAAGCATCTCCTAAATACCTAAATGTAAATGTAATGTAAATAATATAATGAATGGTAGAATTTCCTTCATATTTATCTGCCACAATGTCACAGAATGAATCATGGAAGTGTCAGGCAAGTAGGCGAGAGAGAGAGAGAGAGAGAGGGAGAGACCAAGAGATTCACTACCCAGCTCAGTTAGCAAGAATGAAAAATTAGAAAATGATGCACTTCAAGTTATCACAAGTAGTTAAAGTAAAGTAGTAGTAGTTAAAGGAATACTTCAACAGGTTAGCACAGGTAGTTAAAGGAATTGCAGCCCCTAGCCCTGTTGTTCAAGGTCACCAAGTGCTGCTAGTAGAAAAAAAGAACAGGAAAATTTGGTACAACAAAGGACGAGTAATGAAGCTGCAGCTAACGCTAAGCAGAGGAGGCAAGAAATTCAAAGGTAAATAAAATGTTTAGTTAAAATTTCCTTGGCCAAGTTAGTTAGCGTGAGGTGCTGGGTCCTCGAAGAACTGAGCTATGGGTTGAAATGTGCTGGAGTATCTCTTTAACTTAACTTCAACTTAACTTGCTGTCTTTAAACAACAGACAACATAGACAACATATGTTCACCTAAATACTTCTCCACTTTGACACAGGAGGCAGGCCTTTTGTATTATTTACTAGACATTTTCAGCTGATGTAGAGAAGGTAAAGGACCACCTGGCTCTGTTGTGCACTCCTGAGACAGGGTGAAAGGGCAGGAATAGTTTGGACAGCTGCTGTGTTGTGTCTTGTAACTGTTTGCTTGTAACCCTTGATGTTTGTGTGTGTGTGTGCCCACATTTGTACACATGACTCTGTGTGTCACAACAGAGACTTAAAAAAAAGAAAGATTGTCTTACCATCTGTCCATCCAACAGAGAGAGAGTACCTTTACACCAACTCCTCTGTTAATAACAGAAAAAACACTAAAGCAGAACAAACCTTATTAGCGTCATAAATGGCCTAAGTGCACACAAGCGCACTCCTTCAGAGGAAACAGATGCATAGCCATCCCCATCGCCATCAGTCTCCCCCCCTAATACAGCAACCTCTCATTAGTGCCATTTTAATTGGCCCTTGGCCTAACCTGAAAACAATGAAGAATTGATTTCCTTAAACATAATCGCCTCAACCAATAAGCCAGTGACCCTTGCTTCCCCTGCTTCCCCATGCTGTGCTGAGAAGAAAAATGACCAAGCCAGGAAGGAATGTATACTGTCCACCTCCTCTTAAGTGAGATGCAAGGCTGGGAATCCACCTACAACCCCCCACCCCCTCACCTTTTCACTGGGCTCTACAGGCACCAAAGCTGTCCACAGTCTGCAAGGTCCTGCTCTTTACACTCAACACAGATGCTCAGTCAATTCCTCCTCCAAATGTGCCCATTCCATAAATAAACACTTACAAACTGAGACAGGTAATGATCCAGCAATTACCTTGAGCTGATGGAAGAGATGCCCAGAATGAGTTTTGAGGTGTAACAGAGCGCCATAATTATGCAGCCAAGTGGCCGTTTGTCCTCTAAGCAGTTCTCCATTACGGTTTGGATCAGTGGGAGGGGGGCATTATTGCAAAGCCTATTCTGAGCACAGATGGTACAGGATGTGATGGTTGAATGTCACCCCCTACCCCCCCACCTGACGGCTGGACAAAGTGGTGCTTACCTGACCTTACACATGCTTGCGTGTCCACACACACACACACACAGGCATAGATTCACACACTTACAGCCATGCACCAACACACACACACACACACTCACACACCTGGCTTCTGCAGCTACAGTGCCAAACACCTTAGCCAGCTCATTACCTGCAAGCAGACTCTCAGCAGGAGCTACACAGAGAAATCGATTACAGGAGTATAGATCTCTCTCTTTAGAGGCTCACCAGTGCTAGTTTGTGCAGTCCATTCTATCAGGTCACACCAGGCATGTGGGTTTGCATGTGGAAAAAGTGCACTCATCGGCAAAAAAAAATAATATAAGTAAGTAGTTGCATAACTTACTGCAAACCAGGAGAAAACTTTTCTAAAATCTATTGTATTGATATGAACCTGAATTATTCCTGTGTATTTGTTTGTTTCGTAACAAATGAGTACATTAGTATTAAAAATGAATACCAAAGAAAAAGTATGATTTCGTGCTAAATAATAACTAGTCTGCATCAATGAAGTCCCCAGATATCCTCAGGTATGTTCCTAATCTGATCCAGGGGTAAGTGCAGTAGGAGCAGCAACCCCCAGCAAAATCAAACATATGAGTTCCAAGAGCACACTAAGAGTTGGTCACACTAACAGACCTGTGTATGTGTGTGTGTGTGTGGCAAAGTAAGGCACAGCAAAGGAGGGTAGACAGAATGCATCAGACTGAACTAAAAGCAAGTTTGCAAAGGTGAGTTTTTAGCTTAGATTTAAAAATGGAAATGTTTGGGCATGATTTGATGTGCAATGGGAGGCTTTTCCAGAGTTCAGGGGCGAAAAGTGACAAAGCCCGATCACCTTTGCTTTTAAGATTCGCATAGGGGGCTGTGAGGAGCTGTTGAGATGATGACTTGAGTTAGCAAGGGGTTAAAAGCGCTATTATGTAGGAAAGAGCAAGGTCATTGAGGGTCATCTGATGTGCAGCCAGTGCTGATGGGCTAGAACTGGTGAGATGTGTTCCCTTTTCTTCATCAACATAAGACAAGAGGAAGTGTAAGGATTTGCTACAAGCATCACATAAGCACATACATGTGCCTAGTTGCCATGGGAGAAGCAAGTTACCAATAGGGTTAACTTCCCCCAAGGGGGGGAATAAAAAATGATTGTGAGAAGAGAGGCTGTGCTGCCATGGCAGTTTGAAAGCAGGTCCTAGAGGATTTTTTGTACTCCCCACACCTTTATGGTTTGAGGTCAGCAGTGGGCCTCAATAGATCAATGCCTAACCTTTAAAAGGGCGACAGTAATATGACCATAGAGCGTGTTTAAACACAGCCATGGGTTTCACTTTTAATCAGGCGCAGAGCTGCCCAGGCTGTGGAGAGAATGTGTCAGATGGGGAGGGAAATTTGTGGGAAAACTGTTACCAAACCTGTCTGGCTGACTGAGAGGGCAGTTCATTTGTCCGGACATAGCACTTTGCAGCCGTTTGCCAAACAGCCTTAGTAATGTCCAGACATGTTTTTTTTTTTTTGTTCCTCACGTTTTCGTTCTATACGACAGCAACAAACACAGTACCAGAAAGGAGGAAAGGCAGACAAGGCCACCAAATGTTGAAAAGGCCTTTGAGCTCTCTATTGCCTAATGTAGCTCACTCAACAGAAGGTCCGTCTCTCTTTCACACATCCTCTCTCTCCTTTCGTGCTCTCCTCAGTGTCCTCGGATGAGCTCCAGTTTAATTGTTGGATGGCTGCGCGAGCGGGGCGATAGCTGTCACAGGAAGATAAAGAGTTTTTCCCTGGGCGTCTGGAAGGGGAGCACCGCTGATTGAGGGCTTCTCTCCAGCAGCCCCGCTGGCCGCATTAGCCAGCCGCTTTATAATTGTGCGGAAGGGCCACTTCCAGTGGCTCCACCATTACTCACAGGCCCTGGCCAGGACTCTGGCAGCCTCCTGCACCATCTACCCCCTCCCGCCCTCAAACTCACAGATCTCGGAGTTGGATCCTTCTCCAGTGTTTGAGAGAGAGGGAGAGGGCAGTATGGAAGAAGAAAGTCAGGAAGATGGTGTGGGAGGAAGAGAAGTGGAATGTCCCTGAGTTGTGGTTCAATCAGCCCATGATGCCTTAGGTTCTTGCTATTGTTCTGGCGTGCCTATTAGCTGCTGTGGGCATGTGTCTGTGTGTCTGAGATCATAAGCTATGTTCAGTCTGTGTGTGTGAGATTGTGTGTCTCCTCCTTTGACTTTCTTCTCTTATACAACAGCTGTAAATTCTACTGAAAGAGCTTTTGATATCACCTTGTCCTACATTGTTTTGAATGGCATCAGACTGGTAAAATATCCAAGAGCCTTGAGTCACACTGTTTGAAGTCCTCCATGCCCCGAGCCCAGGGAGCAGCAGCTCTCATTTTTACCCTCATCAGTAGAAGTAGGCAAACACACTCTCTCTCTCTCTCTCTCTCTCTCTTTCTCTATCCCTCTCTCTCTCTATCTCTCTCTCTCACACACACACACACAGCATGCAGGGCAAATTGTGAGCAACGTCGGGTCTCCCTCCATCTCCCTAGCATCAAGGCCCCAATTTGCATGAGAACCTCTGGAAAAAAGTGTCTCATTTAGATAAGATAATCAGCATGCTTCAAGGGCAATTTGCAACACATCATGAAGCTGCGTCCATGGTAATTACACAGAAGGTCCTTATAGAGTCTGTGTGTGAAACAGGCCCCTTATCTGCTCTCCAGCGGGGGACTTTGTGCTGCACCATGCTCTGTATATTGCTGTGATAATAGATGATCGGGCCAGATGGGTTAATCAAATTAAGGCTGCACTTGCAAGTCTTTTTTTAAATGAAAATATTTATCTCAATTACCTCAGCCTGACAATTGAGGATTTACAAGGTTCAATATCCACCTCGGGAGGACAATTGCATTGGCAGTTTAAGAAAGTACATTTGTAGAAGCGATCAGAAGTGTTATCTGTGGTGAAATTAGAAGGATGGTGAAACTGAACGCACAGTATTTTGACAACACCAGCTGCCAGTAATTTCCAAACAGCTGCCTGATATTCTCTTACTTTTCTGGGTGCACCAAATGGGCCAGATGTTCTTTACGCCTTTGACCCAATTAGGATTGGATTTTTTTTTTACTATCTCTATCTGTTTGTCTGTCTGTCTGTCTCTATTTCTCTCTGCAGAGGGAGGTACATGCGAAGTCATTGCTGCCCATCGGTGCTGTAATAAGAACCGCATCGAAGAGAGGTCCCAGACAGTCAAGTGTTCCTGTCTACCCGGGAAAGTGGCAGGGACGACACGTAACAAGCCCTCGTGTGTAGATGGTGAGCTTGACTTTCCGCCTACACTCCAAGCCAGCCGTCACCCAGGCTTGTGTTGTTTGAAATTACAGACGGATCAAGTGTAACATGACATCCTGCACAAATAATGGTTGAAAATAGACTGGTACAAAACACACAGATAGAGAGAAAATGTAAAATGTTATTCAATCAATCCCACTGTCAGCTTCTGTAAGAGCCATTTGCATCACATGCTCCCACATACAGTTATTACTGTAATTCAATATTAACACGATCTGTTCTTAAGTAACCGGTGTGGCAATTAACATAAGCCGTGTAATTGTGATGTGCTATGAATAACATTTATTTCAGTGACAGCTCCAATGTGGAGCTCCAGAATGTAAAAGCAGAGAAAGCCCCCTCTTTGTAATCTTTTGTGTCCTTGTGATTTAAGCAGGCCATTAATTATGAATACAAAGAGATCTGAAATTGCCCTCTTTATCTCTTTTTTTCTAAAATGGCTGAAAGGCATAGCACTAGACACACAGAAGAAATGAAAACAGCATTTGTTCTCATTGGTGTGGTAAAATGTGTGTCACAGGTGCAGATTATCAGGCCAAAGGGTTAAAATGAATCTGGAGAACTGGATACTGTCAAGGGTCAACATTTCAGAGAAACACTATGTAGCCTTTTCAATCTTAAATTGAAGCTAATTCAAACTCATTCTGATGGTACACTGGAATGTAATAGGGAGTATGGCATCTGTCATTGCTCTGTATACCTAAAATGCTTGGTACAACATGCAGGTACGTGACCTCTGATGCTCTAAATACCCCAATAGAATCATTTTCCATTGTGCAGGGCAGGGCAGTTCCACTGACTGACATGGAAAGGTAATGCTGAAGGGGTCCCTGGTATTTTGGAAATTGACACCAAGGGGTCTCTATGTTGCATGAAGTGTTACAAATCAATCAAACCATCATTTGTCTTGCAACAAATGTGACAGCAAGGTCATTTAAATGAAAACCAAGGGTCATATTTCTTGCAGTCTTGCAGTCATTCTATGTTTCTTTTTCAGACAAACTATTAATATGGCGTCATAATGTCCTCTATAATGTGATGTGGCTGCCAAAGAGAAAGAGAAAAAAAATGACTTTTGTGATACGTTCTGAAGTTTGCTAAGAGGAAAGCGTCTCCCATGAAAAATGTGAAGCACTGTGCTGTACTTTCCCAGGGTTTCCGAATGACCAGACATGACATTAGCTACCTAACACAGCCCTATGCAGCCTGTCCAACTGTTTCCTTCACTTTAGCTTAACACTTTTGTCTCAGAGCTTTCTTGGAGCCAAGTCGCAATGGTTGTCAAGTTTCAGACTTGGTGTTCTATAAATACAGAGTTCAGACACACTGTGCTAGGAAGCTGAGCTATCCATCACATCAAGAAACACTGATGCGAAGTGATAAAAAAAGTTCACACTGTGCTTTCAAGTACAAGAATTCCACAGTGAGACCTGCTACTGTATCGATTAAACTGAAAGCACTCTTTACATTATGTAGAAGAAAATCACAGACATGTCATCAACTTGGAGGGCATCACTATGAAGTCAATATGCCCATCAAAAGAGACAGATTAAAAAAAACAAAAAGCCTCCCCCCTTTGTAAACAATGGCTTAAGTCCTCCATGTGTCATTGCTTGGAGCAAGCTGTCATCAAAATGTGTTAACTGAATGTCGTACTGTAAAATGTGCTAATATTTACACTCCTTATCTAGCCTGACAAGTCAGACTGTAACATCAAAATGTATAGTCTGGTCATAGGCTGATAGACCAGGCTCAATCCTCAGGGCAATATCAGCGGTTGTCTTTCAAACTGCCTCTGCACGCAATAGGATAGCACTAAGACCAATCACCATCGCAGACTCAAGCGATCAACTCTCTAGATAGAGCTTTGTGATTGGTCTGACAAAACCTTGGTAAAAGACCTACTGAGGCCCTATGGCTCCTGGCTAGATGTACGGGCTGAGCAAAATTATTTTGAATGGGCAGAACTAATTCTCGGGCAGAACTCCACACTGTTTTAACCCTTGTAGCTTTATGAGGGTAGAATCAACTGATTACCCAAATTTCAGAAAACTACATGCTCTAAACTAATGACATAATATACATTACATAAAGGTTAGATTCCTATAGCATTGCATGGTACCTATATATTTTATAAATAAGCAATATGATAACAGTAACTAATGATATTAAGAAATAATAATTATGAAACACCAATCAATATTAGTATTTTTACATTGTTGTCCACATTAGTTACATTAATTATACAAAGCAACATTGGAATAGAAGTGTCCTGAATATGAGAATAGCTTAGGACAAAAGGAAGATAGCTGAGATGTGATGGTAGTTCATGAGAATTGCTGTATGGAGGGGGGAATACAAAGCTATGGAGCTGCTCCTCACTGCTGTCCCCTCTGACTGCAACTGGAGCGTAGAGGGGATTATGAGGTTGTGGACTGGATGGCTGGCTGGATAGCTAGCCTGTCCTGCTAGCGCTGCCTTGGCCCAGATGGAGGCTTCTCCCAGGCCCTGGCGTTATTAATCCTGTCTTTATGAGTAACGACGCCGCATCCAAGCCTTGACTCGGCTCATGGGGACACCTAGCAGCACACACACTACACACACACAGTACACTATCATGGTCACATACACAGCCACATTCATGTGTGGGCACACACACATACACATTCACAGAGAAAGGGAGAGAGAGAGTAAACATAAACACACATTTGTACATTTCTACAAATGTCTACACAGAGGTCCACACACGCATACCCTCATATTCATACAGTGATAACCGGTCTTTCACACACACACACACACACATGCACACACACATACCACACTGACACAAAATTTCACGTAGACATGCAGGCTGTCCCCCCCTGCTGCCCTACTAAAGCATGTCAGAGGCAGTGCAGTGGACTCCCCACACAGCGGAGAAATGGCAGCTAAATTTGGAGAACAAAGCCTCCCCTCCCACTGTTTGAGTGACTTTTTAAAAGTCTTTTAGACAAAGTTTGCAAGTCATGTTGCCTGTTTTTATCATCACAACCCTCGCTCTCTCTCCCTCCCCATTCTACAGAAGAAAAAAATAGCACCCAGCTAAACAAGCCGTGTCAGATCAAATAGAGCACGCGCTAAGTGCAGCCCTTTCACATGCCAGAAGTACATGTTAAGTGCATGCTCGACTCGGGCATCATTTAAATTTTTTGTGTCAAATTGGAGATGTTTTTTTATTTGTTTTTGTTTTCCAAAATATGGTGCTTGAGCACAGACCTCTGTACACTGTGAGAGGGTGCTGTCAGATTATTACTGTGTGCAAATTGATTATTGGTTTTGACAAGAAGAACTATGCCCCAGTTATGTCATAGCCAACAAGGCTCTTCTTGCACAACATCCCTTTTAACAAGTCAAATGCTGCAGCTTATTTCTTACAATCCATGCCGGGCCAGTCACAAGTATTCAGATTAAGACTCTATCATGGCACATAGTTGCTTGATGATGGCCAGAGATATGCACTAAAAATACAAATACAATACTACTCACCATGTATGTGCAAAAACACACACACAGACACACTCATACACACGAACACTTGTTCCCACCATTATCCCTCTGTCTTGACCCTCTCCATCTCTCTCTCTCTCTCCACCTATCTCTCTCTCTCTCTGCACATCCATAATGTGCAGTTATGAGGAAGGAGGCCTTCTGTTTTGCTTCAGACTCAGTGTGTGTGCTCTCATGACTTGTTCTTGTTCTTGTCCTAGAGTCAGAAAATATGTGATAGCATTGCATTCAGGGTAGCTTTTTACATTTTATCAGCCTGTTTATGTCCATTATAAGCCAATGCAGAGTTTTATTACAGGTAAATAGGGTAAAAGAAATGAACTAATAAATATCCCCACAAAACTTTCTCAGCTGATGATTTACATTATGGCAACACATTTTTGTATTGCAAGTCCTCTTAAATGGCATGTATAACTATGTAAATGAGGCACTACACTTAAATACATGCAATAATTCTCTGAATTGTGGTCTCTACTGTAAGGGTAAACAGCCTAACCTATATCTTTCTAGAAGCCTACACCCTGTAGATGTCATCTAAGATGCACTGAGAAAAGTCCCACCTTCTTCCACTCCATGGACATATAGTATTTCCATTGTATTGCAATGCATTGATTTTCATGTACATCATTCTGATGTACATCCATGGGGCTTTAATAGGTAGCGCTTCTCAAAATTGACCATGTTAACATTCAATTCATATTTCAGCATAACCAGACTTTTCACAAAAACGTTTTTTTTTTTTTTTTTCGGTTGCTCCCCCTAGCCCATGGCCTAAAATATATGCAAATTATAAAATTTTCAGTGGATAATGGCTCATCTACATGCATGTACAAAGTATTTCAGAAAACCTTCAATGCAAAGAAGTATTTTCTCAATGTAAATAATCAGCTGGGTAAGTTTTGAGGGGATATCTATCCATAATATATCCCTCCATAGGCTTAAAATGGGCATAAAGAGGGTGATAACACACGAAAATCTATGCAATGCTGTCAGTTATTTACAGATGGCACCGACCAACCCTCTGGCTCAAAGACTATAGGGGAGGCACAGATTGGACACAGGAACTCAAGCGTAGTCAGCAACTCCACCGTCGACTCCACAGCAACTACTTCTGTCAGGGACAGTCACCTGAACCTTTAACAGAAGCGCACTCGCATTTTACGCTCAGTCAGGTTGGCATGGGTTTCAGCAGCATGTTAGATGTAATGTAACCCCCATTGCCATGCATGGGTGCAGCATCACAACCAGCAGTAAAGCAGGATAATGAGGTCATTGTGAGCTGTGAGTTGTTGCTAGCGTAATTCTATAATTCACACTTCTATCATTCTACACTTACACTTTTTGTAGAATTCCACTTTACTCTGTGAACAAATGGAAGTGGATTGGTCTTCCATTTCAGAAAGCCTCAACAGCCCGACATTCACACATTTTTTCCATAGTGAGTTTATCTCATGAGTCTATATACAGTTTTTTTTTTATTATGTTTGTGGAGGAGCTCTCATACAGCACACATGCAGGGTGGCACATGAGGGTAAAACAGTAACATCCCCCGGGGAGTTTCAGAGCCTCCTCACTGGTGTAATACAGTATTTCCCTGTCAGTAGGTTTCTTTAGGAGCACACTGGTCCCACTGACCGCTGGTTCCTGAGACAAGAGTATGATAGGAAAAAAGCATGAACAGGGCCTGTCTATGTCCGGCGTCTAACCTTTAATAAATGACATAGGTGAGGCCAGGCCAGACCAAAGGCACTGATGGCCCAGACTTATAGAGTGCTGTGAGCTGAACAAGGAGGGGTAATTATAAGCCAGTGTCAGACTAATGAGCTGCATGCAGATAGCCTCACTTGCCTTCCAATGGAATTAGTCATCTGACCACTTCTCTGAAAAGAGAATAGGTTGCCTTCAGCCTTGGAAGGTGGAGGGTGAAGGTGAGGAAGATGATGGTGTGAGGGTGTGTGTGTGTGATGAAGGGGTTGGGGTGGGAATAGGGGTGGGGGGGGGGGGTGATGTGAGTGAATTCAGCAAGGCTCTGACTGTGGCTGCCCATTGCAGCCCATCACAGAGCACAAAAGCTTCCCATTTCTCAAAGAACACCGATCGGCTGCTCTTCCAATTTCAGCCCCAGACGCAACCTGATGCACCATGAGTCACCCTAATACTCTTACTTGTTCAGGAGAAGCCAGACGTCTTGTGCAATCAAATTTCAGCTATTTTCTTCTCCTCTCTCCTCCCCTCTCCTCCTCTCCAGAAGTCAGTCACGCCATCATCACTGTCACACTGATGCACCGCCTTAAAGTGACTGGGGTCATTTTCAGTGACTTGACCGACAATCCCATAATGAAGGCCTGGGCCTATTCATTAGGTGTCTCCGGGCCTTTGCGAGGACTGTGATCGAGAGGCCAAATGACAGCGTTTGCATGGGTAATCAAGATCCAGTGATAGTCCTCTGTTGAGCGGTGATTAATGCAGAGTAATGACCCTGCGGTCTCAGGAAGGTCTGGGAGACTAACCTCGGATCAAGGGGCTCAGAGCCAGGGCCCTTCACTAATTACTCATAGCCTTCATTAAACTGACTCCTCTCTCTCCCTCCTTCTCTCTCTATCTCTATCTCTCTTTCTCTCTCTCTCTCTTGCTCTCTCTCTCACCCCCCCCCCAACACACACACACACTTTCTCTCACTTTGTCTCTATCTATCCATGTATCTATCTCTCTCTCTCTTTTCCCTTGCTCCTCTGACCTTATCGCACGTTATACCCACCATTAGTGTGTGCCGTTTCTCACTCGAAAAGGCATCCATCTCTGTGTCCATTGTCCTCCCCTATGCATTTTTCCTTATTAAACCAATGGGTTCATTATGGGAGCGATCCCCCCTCCCGTGCAGGTCAGAGAAGAACCTTACAGGAATTAGTAGTGTTAGAGAGAGATTGATGGTGGATGGTGACACGAGCAGTGGACTTCAGGGACAAGTAGTTGTGACTTTGTCTTGGCGGAGTTACTTCTTCCTTGTTGATGGCATTTGGGGGCAATGATGTGAGGGAGATGCAGGGAAGTCAGGAGGCGGCACAGAACAAAAGTTCACTGTTAGCTACAGTGTGCAATATGCATTGATCATCCTGTATTGACACTGTGAATGAACACCCATGGACAAACCATGAAATCTTTTAAAAGCAGGATCGTTCTCTACTCCTAATGTAAACTGGAGGTCATTGATCAATAATTCTGTGAGCGAGGAATGACAGCGAGGTTCAACAAATTTATTGCAAAACAATGATTTCATCTTGACTTATGTGAGCCTATTGGCAAACACAAAAGGGTTTTTTGAAAAAAGTATTAAAAAATTACTGACTGAAAAATTGTCTTCACTGTTAAGGGTGCAATAGTTTGCTTAACTTAGTGTTAGATGATTCATAGCTTAACTCAAATATATTCAAACATTCGCTGCAATCTGGCAGACAGTTCCGTCAGACCTCATCGGTCTTCAACCACCATGACCTTCAATTTGTCTGGCAAATGTGTCATCCTCAGGTTTTTTTGTTTTATCAGTGACAGTGTTCAGGAATGGGTCGTACTGGCACTCACCCCAGTCACACCTAATGATGAAGTCTCTGGCAGGTGATGATTTATGTGCACAGGGCTAAATGGTTCTTGCTACTCTGAGATCCCTGGCAGTGAACTGGCCCCAACATATCCCTTTTTTGTGAGGAGGGTCAGGTTTCCGCTTCATAGCGCAGAAGCAGAGCAGACAGGGTGCCATTGTCCACAAAAGTAATGACCAGGGCATTTGGGTCGAGTGCCTCAGGGGTCTTGCTCTGCTCCAGTAATCCACTTTCCCCCCTCCGAGCCTCCCGTCTTGGGACAGTCGGCAAAAAGAGGGGTGGGGATGGTGGAGGGTGGGCTTGGGTGGGGTCGGAGTGGTGCAGCGCCAAAGTTGCTGAAGTTGTGAGTTTTTGGCAGTGTCCATGGGTCATGTGCTGGGTGAGTGTGTGTGTAGGGGGGAGTGATGGTACTGCTGATGGTGGGGTGGGGGGTGTAAAATTAAGGTTGGGAAGGTGGGTTTAGGATAAGAGCCACCTGGGAGAAGCAGTGCTAGTGGTGGATGGATACATCCATCTGCATTGGGTGGCTGCATTCCAGGTGGGAAGGTCACCCACAGTGAATCTGGCCCATGTCCATTCAACACACACACTGACCCTCAGCCCCCCGGGGTCCTGTCCCTCGTGGTCCCTGCTAAAATATCCACAGCCCAGTGCTGACTGAGAGAACAAATCCATTTGTCAGTCAGTTGAAATGCCACAGCGAACTATGAGATCAGCCACACATACACACACACACACACACACACACAGATGTACAGAGTAACAAGGTTCTCTCCCTTTCTTTCACTCTGTCTCTATCTGTCTTTAATTTTCTCTCACTCACTCACTTTCTCCCTCTGTCTGTACACCTCAGTCCATTTCACAGACACACACACTCACACATGAACACACACACACACACAGATGTACAGAGTAACAAAGTTCTCTCCCTTTCTTTCACTCTCTCTCTCTCTCCTTATTTCACTCACTCACTTTCTCCCTTTATCTGTTCACCTCCATTTCACAGACACACACACTCACACATACACACACACACACACACACACACACACACACACACACACACTCACTATGTTGTTGGCAAAGCAGCTTTCAAAAAATCCAAGCTCCAATGCTGCCTAATGAGTGAAATACCATATAATATGTCTTTAATGTCTTTATTTGTCTTATCTCACATTACCATATCACATACCAAGAGAAGATATGCTGTCTGAACATGGTGTATACTGTACATATGGCTGTGCGCAGCCATATGTCATGTTGATGACATCATGTTGAATGATATGACTTAAGGTATTGTCTGTAGGCAGTTTTCTATTGTGGCTGGGTTTCATGCTATGCATGGAAGCATAATCATGTGGGCACAGGAGAGACTATTCATCTTCTGTAGGAAATTCCTTATGTATGTAAGTATACTTGGCCTAAGTCTAACTCTAGGTTTGACTGTAAAATGTGTCATATATTTTACTGTAACATCTCTGAAGCAGCAGTTTAATCATTTCTCTCTCTCTCTCTCTCTCTCTATATATATATATATATATATATATATATATATATATCCCACCCTCCTTCTGTGTCTCCTTCATTTCACACACACACACAAAAGGATACACAGAGATTTACACACACAGATTTTTTATTCAAAAAATTCTCTCCTGAAGACTACGTGTCATGTTCCAAATATTTTTTAAACTCTTTTTTCCCTCTCCCTCTCTATTACTGTGCCATTGTGTGCTTAGATTGAGTTCCACATGGCTAGTGTTGGCATATAAACCCTCTTGTTGTTGCTTTCCTCCAAGAGGAGAACTGGGCAAATAGAACACCACCATGGCACACTATCCATTGTGTAAGAAGATCAGATGTGTTGCCGCAGGCAGGTTACTTGGTAGTAGCACTTTTGTTTTTCTTTTTATCTCTTCTGTTGCGCATTTTCTGTTTGCGCGTGTGTGTGTGCACGTGTGTGTGTGTGTGTGTGTGTGTGTGTGTGTGTGTGTGTGTGGGTGTGTGTGTGCATGTGTGTGTGTGTGCACATGTGTGTGTGGGTGTGGATGTGTGTGTGTGTGTGTGTGTGCGCACATGTGTACGTGGGTGGGTGTCCATGTGTGTGTATGAGAATGTGTGTGTGTGTGTGAGAGAGAGAGAGAGACAATGAGAGTGTGTGTAAGACTGAGAGGGGAATGCACAAGGGGCATTCATGAGTGTGACTGAGAGAAATAGTGAGAGGGCACGTGTGAAATGAGACAATGAGTGAGAAGATGCCACTCATGGATGCATCCTTCCCTTCACTTTTAAACATCAGTTTACTTGGTACTTTTACTGTTCTCACGCAGTGTGTGTGTGTGTGTGTGTGTGTGTGTGTGTGTGTGTGTGTGTATGGCTTCCAAGGGACCCAGTGTGTAATTAAGATGGGAGACATCACCCAAGCTACAGGGAAACAGAGGGAAAAGGGGGTCAGGTATGAATACACAGTAATTACTTCTGTTTCCTCCACGGGCCAGTAGGGACCACCGAGGTTAATGTGCCCTTGGTTGGTGCAGACACCAGAGAGAGCCCACTACCGCTCAGCTCCTAATCTCTCTAAGGGGCTCAGGAGAGAGAGAAGTGGAGAGAGACTGAGAGAGGGATAGAGAGAGGGAGCTAGGGAGAGGAGTTTGGAGTGGAGAGGATCGTCTGGAAGATGTCTCTACAGTATCTGTTTAGACCATGCTTGGAATGTATGAAACTGCTCTGGAGGACTTCCCCCTCATAAAAATGCATCTCCTTTTTCCCTTGTGAATGGAGTGAGACGGAGAGTGAGGGGGGGCGAGAGACTGAGCGAGGGCAAGAGAGAGCAGTTTGTGGAGGAATAGCTGCTGAAAATCCTTGGGTAGTTTTCATTCTTATGGAAGAGGAGGGAAGAAGTTCTCTCGTAGACTTGGACAGTATCGATTAGTCTTTCCATGACCTTGGTAACAACAGGTTGCTAAAGAAGTTTACAAAATAGGATAAAACAAGCAGTGAAGCATAAAAAATAACACCCCCCTCTCCCCTCCCCCCATCCTTTCATCTAACATATGGACCTTTCTTTCTGTACTCACTTCTCTGTCTCTATAAAGCAATTCAGCATCAAAGCCAACCAGGAGCAGCAGGGAAAGAGCAAATGAGTTGCCATGTCGCAGAAATATGCACAGAGACGTACACACGCACGCACACACACACACACACACACTCACACAAACTGTCGGCCATCCTTCACTGAACAGCGTGATTGACTGAGGCATCTGAAAGATGGTGAACCATATTGCAGTCTTTACAGCCCCCAACAACAGCCTGAAACAGCTTGGTGCCTGTGGAAAATACCAAGGCACTTGTCACTGTCTCAGGATCTGTGGACATTTTATTGTTATTATTATTATTCTTTAAACTTCTCTGGAATCTGGTCAATCATAGTTCTGGCCTTCATCTCTAGAGCCCACAGACACTTTTAACTAGTGAACATCTCTTTTAAATTCACTCATCCACAAATGAAAGAAGCAAGGAATGTAAGAGCTTAATTTGCTTGGTGAAGAAGTTATACTTGCAGATTGCTTGATATTTTACTCAATTAAAGCCAGACAACTATGTGATAACTATGACAGTAAGAGACAGCTGTTTCTATCCAAATTGGTAATCACACACTCACACACACAAACACTCATTAAATGTTTTAATGTAAAAATGCTCTCGTCTTGTTTGTTGGCTTAGAGGAAGCATTTTGTAAGTTTTAATTAAAAACTATGAAGAGGGTTGTTTTTACTTAAAATTCTGGTATTTAAAGTAAATGTTCAGTCATTTTTTTTCCTTTTCTTATTTCACCTCTGTTCTATTTCTGTAAACAGCCAAAACTTAGTGAAATTGCTCTGAGGATTTATTATTAGGTTTATAATAATGCATCTTGTGGAGGTATATGGGGCTGAGTTGCAGTCATGAAGGGAGTTCATAAAGTTCACTCACGTAGTTCCCCACAGTATCACACCCGAGCCATTCCATTTATTTTTAATAGCGGGACTCTCGTGAGGTATGCAGATTGGGCCTGTAAGTGCATTATGCATACTATTAGTCTTGCCTAGAGGCTACTGAATAGGCTTACATACCCTTCCAAAATGCAATATTTTGACCAAAACCCCTGACTCCCACTGTTTCTTAAAGAAAATACATTTCTTTTTCCTAGAGTAGCTGGAGATGTGTCAAGGTTTGCGTGTAAGAGTGTATGCTTGTATAAATGTGGGACAATGACAGACAGAGAAGGAGAGAGAGAGAATTGTCAACTCTGTTACTCTGTACATCTGTGTGTGTGTGTGTGTGTGTGTGTTTTGAAGTCCATGGACCCCAGTCTCAAGTCACGTGTCTGTTGCTCTCTTCCATTAACTGCAGCGTCTATCGTGATCGGAAAGTGGTGGTGTGAGATGGAGCCCTGTCTGGAGGGAGAAGAGTGCAAGACACTGCCTGACAACTCCGGATGGATGTGCTCGTCTGGGAATAAGATCAAGACCACCAGGGTGAGACCATCGTGGCACATCTCTCTTTTCTCCTTCCTACAGATTTGATATAAGAAGCACTGCCATTGTGTGTGTGTGTGTGTGTGTCTGTGTGTGTGTGTGTGTGTGTGTGTGTGTGTGTGTGTGCGTGTATGTGTGTGTGTGTGCTTGCAGAGATCATGATGTTACTGTAAGTGGGGAGGTAAATGTCTCCATCTGTTTGTGTGTACTTGCAGGTGTTTGCTATAACAAAACCTTCACGACTTTTCAATCTAATAAATAAATCCTTACTTTGCATCCCACCTCAACTCATAAAAGAACTATAAACGCTCAACCTCCTTTATTAATGACCTCCCACAGCCTTGTGGTGAGTGCAGAACATGTTCCGTACTGTTTGACAGATGAAGGGGGGGGGAATACTCACCTTGTGGCATTCACCACTCGCCTTCAGCTCAGCAGCCCACTCACCTCTATAAGATCCTTTTGACGGACGTGTAGGCATGCATGACAGACTGCAGCATCATTCAGGTACACTGGTATAACGCGTCCTTGGCAGGGCTCTTGGGTTCAGAATCAGCCCCTCTGGTATTATTTGATAACGGCAAATAAATATGTACATCTGTGGGTGCCTGTGGCTATGCTACATACGCATACACACACACACACACACACACATACACACATATATATAAAATCATCAGAAGAAGATATGAATTCTTCATCATAAACTTTACCTTGAAACCCCTGAGCCGTGATTCTAAGGCAAAGCAGAGAAAAGCATAATGCCCCTGCCCCCCTCCTACCTCCCAGCCCAAAAACGCGGGTGAGTTTCATCAGTAAGAGCCAACGGGGGCTTGCGGCGTTTGTGAGCATGTAGTGAGAATAAGTCTCTGGCATAGCAGCCTGCCTTACGCATGGGGAGAATGGAACTTAGGCCGACGGGAACGGTCGAAGCAGATAAGCGAATCCGTATTCACGCGCCAGGCTCTGCTGACCCATGTCACCGCCACCTCCAGCCATGTGTGAGCATGAATACAGTGCGAGACTCATACTCAGACCACATGGGAGACGGGGGACAAGAGGAGGTATTGTGGGGGTTCGTGGTGGTGGTGGAGGTGGAGGTGGTTAGGCAGAGGTTCCCATTCCCATTTTGTGTGTATAAAGTGTTATTTCAAGTCCTGCCAAAGTTCAAAAGGAAGCTGGGGCCTGGATGATGCTCTCTTTCAAGGTTGCCAAGGTAAGAGCCATCAATGTAATGTAAACTTAGGGATGCATTATAGAATGCATTCTTTGATAAATGTTTTGAAATGTTTCCTAATGCTTTCACCACTTAGTGTCAATGCCATATGCCTAGAAGCACACAACCACAGGATGAACTCTCAAACGTTCTATGAAACACACACAAAACCTTGCATTTTGCCAGGAAGTTTAGTGACATTGGATTGACACACTATACCATTCTTCCAACACGGAATTATCAGGGAATATAAAGAGGTGTAGGCAAATTCTGAGGGTCCTTTGACTGAAGATACACACTTGCTTTTTTTTCTCTCAACCTTTTCTTTGCAGAACACCCAGCCATACTCACCTTTTTAACTCTGGAAGCAAAATGCAGGGGACGATCCAACAGAAACCGAGCTGCATTCTTGCTTCCGTAAAGGTTGGTGTCTCTCTGTTTGTTTTTCTTTCGTCCTTCCTTCTCACCCCCACCCCACCCCACCCCACGATCCCACGTCCCCACTCCACATATGCACAATGCAGATTTTGCTTCCTTCTACATGTAAATGTTTTCCCATTAAACCATATTCTGTGTAATCCCAATCTGGGGATATGTGTTAAGGTTGACATACAGTGAATGATTAGAGCCGAAAAAAGCACAAATACATTCCTCCCCCTGCCCTTTTCACTACACCTAATTGATGCCAAGCACGCGTTCACAGCTGGTGAAACATGGTACTGTGCAGGCAAGTCAAGGGCAAGAAGAAGGAAAAAACTGTCATGAGAGTATCAGAGCTATCCCATTACAAGCAAAAGCACACAGTCATGCATATGCTTCCATTGATAGACACATATACTTAGGCAAATGCAAAGGCACACTCCAATACAAGCACAAAACATTTACTCACACTTACACACAAACAAAGTTACATAAACACACAAACATCCACACACAGGCGCACACAGTCCAGATCTGACCATGCTGTTCATAAGAAGTGTGTAATGTTCGGATTAGTCTCCTTTTCCCCCATTTGCTTGCTTTGTCTCATGTCTTGTTTTGCTTGTGGGCACCGTATTGATTTGATTACAGTGTGTAGGAACAGTCTGCCAACCCCATTATCCTCTAATCTACAATATGCTGTGTGTGTTTGTGTGTGTGTATGTGTGTGTGCATGTTAAGGTTTATGTGTGTATTTCTTTGTGTGTGTGTGTGTGTGTGTGTGTGTGTCTGAGTATGCAAGACCCCTGGGTCCACTGTCCCTATTCCTACTGTTATTTGTGTTTCTATGAGGGAATGTTCTGTGTCGTTTTAAGTCTCTGAACAGTGGATCCAGGCAGCTATCTCAGGCCAGCATAAAGAGCACAAAAAGCTTTCTACCTTATTCCGCTCCACTGGATATTAATAACATTCACTCTCCATTGCCATAGCCATTGTCAAGGCACACCGCTTCAAATTACTAGTGCACAAAAGAGGAAAACAGGAAATCTCTCCAGCAGGGTTTCATTTTGCTCTGAAAAATTCTCCTTTTTAATGAAATAGTAACCACCACTCAAACGCTGACACACACACACTCACATGCATATACAAATGAAGACCCACATTATTCACATTCATAAGCCAATCCTATTGTTTGTTGTTTTTTTTCTACCTTTGTACCCTTTTTGTTTTTTTTTTTGGTTGTTTTTTTCAAACAACTGGCATGAAAGTAAGACGGTGCCAAAAGAGCGAGTGGCTGACAGCTTTGTTTTTTGTCTTTTTTTTCTTTATGTCTTGCAGAGAGGGACCCCTCCTTGCCTGTAGCCCCAGACAAGGCAGGCCTTTTGTTTGAGGAAGTCACAGTGAAGGGAGCTGGGGACCCTCCAAACCCTCGCCCTGCATAGAGCCGCATTACCTGCTTCAGTGGCTAAATAGATCAATCAATTTGTGTTCTGCCAAACAATTACATGCAAGATGAAAAAAGGAGAGAGAGAAAGAGAAAGTTGGGGAGGAGGAGGAGGACGAAGGAGGAGAAAGGAGGGGATGATGAAATAAAAGCTTTGCCATTAATATGCTTCGTGCCTTCTGTTGTGCGCCTGTGTGCTGTGTGCCCAGAGTGGAGCTAGCTGGCTGGACTGGCTAGGCTGGCTAGACTGAAAGTTTATCAGTGTAATCCAGTGATTACTGGATCAAGGGCAAAGCACACACACACAAACACACATATGTGTGTACACACACACACACACATATTAAAACTCAGTACAGGTGCTCGCAAAACCTCTGATCTTTGTGCCTGAAGTGACTGATAACAGCAGGTTCAATCTGGCATTCAGTATCAGATACTGCAACAGAGAGTGAGCTTTTATCACAATCACTTCCCTGCTGACACAGGAGAGAGTCTGCTAGATAGTGTTTTCTGTCATCACTAGCATACCTAATCTAGCTCTTCAGCCACTCCTGCACATGAGTTTTTGTCACCACACACACCATCATGTGGTTGTAGTGGCGAGTACACGTTACACCCATCTGTGAGTTTTTCAGAGCAAAAGTGACCTTCTTCTTACCATAAGACATACCTGTTCCAATTTAAGCAACTCTGCATCAAGCAGCTGTTTGTCCAAATCATATCAAATGGTTATCCACCAAAAGAGAGTGGACTTCTCCATCTACTGATGCATTTGCATCAAAATGCTGTTGTATCTTTTTCACCAACCTCATGCTGGCATTGCTATAGAAGACCTGCTTTGTACCCATGTCCTTGTGTCTGCACTTTCTATAATGCGTGATAAGTCTGCAATTTGAGAGACATGACAGACTTTTCAAAAGTATAGTTCACTTTTTTATGTCAGTCATTGTAAGTCAGGGACAGTTTTTGTGTGCACCATTCTAAACCAGTTATATTGCAGACCTTAAAGTGACCTTAAGATGAGTAAGAGAGCAGCTTAATCCCTCTGTCCTCAATCTCAGTCTTATATTCTCATCGCTCAAGTCTCCTCTTAGTTTCCCAGAGATCAAATGAGAAATGAGAGCTGAGAAGGTCTGCACTGGTAGGGCTGTGTGAGTCTGTACAGTCATTCAAGGAGTTACCCTCGAAAGACATTAAAAGTGAAGTTCCTTTAGCCTGGTTGACACACATGTTGCTTTGCGAGCTTGATTTGATTTCACTCTTCAGCTCAGTATGGCCACAATTTCTACCTTGTTTCGTTTGCCTTATAGGGATCCATTAAAAAAACAGTTTTTTACCTTTTACGAGATGGAGACCACCTTAACACATGTTGTTTTTCAAATTATGATTGGCCTCTCTGTCTTGTCTCTGGAAACGTCATCAGAATCATTGGTTTGATTGGTTGGAGTCTATCCAATAGCATAAAGGGGCATTTTGAGATAGGCTACGTCCATTCAATATGCCAGGGAACTGGAAGATGACGGCCAAGTGCCCAGATCAAGAGATCAATCTCAGACTGAGAGCTAATTGGCCCTGAAAGACAGCGAGAGTTCCTTATCATGTCTCTTTTGCATCTTGTAGCTTATTTTCTTTATTAATTTTTTCATATTTGAATTGTGTGTGTCATTGCTATATTATCATTTTACATACAGGTTTTTTCATTTGTTCTGATTTTTACCTTGCTACTTTTTACCTGCTGCATACTACACTGGTAGTAGTAGTAGTAATAGTAGCTGTAATAGTAATAGCAGCTATAGTAATACTAGGCACAGTTCATGTAGCAGAAGTAGCAGTAGTCACAATCTGGGGTATTCCTATCCTTTCATGGGTCTTTCTTTTACTAATATGTTTTACGTTGTATAGAGAAGAAAACAGAAAACTCAAAACAAAATGTTCCTCTTACAATTTAGATAACATTGTGGAGTCTTGAGGACAAAGCCACAACTGACAACTCTGTAACCTTCTGTAAGGAGCTAGATTGAAAGGCCAGTGATGTATTGATATGAGTTATTAATTGCATGATTTCCCTCTTAATCATGTCTGCAAATCTACTGCATGTCTGTTTGCTATTGGTTCTCACCATGTAAATTACACAAATGAATCAGTACTCTGTTGGTGCCTACGATGCATCAACCATGTCTATTGCATACAGTCTCATGCCTGATTAAACCATGGTCACATTTAATGGTTAATAATAATGATTTGACAGATTAGAATGTTGCATGACCAACAACATACATAAGTCCATGTCACACACACACACACACACACACACTATAGCCAACCTGTTGAACTGCAGCACAGTTGGTCAGTAACATCAGACATCCCTGCAGGGGTCACACAGAGGAAGTATTGTGTGTACCTAAGAAAATACATATATGAATGCAGGAACATTTCAATCCATCTCAATCTATGGCTGCACACCTGCTAACAAGCCTAAAAAAACATTAGTCCAAGGGTCTATATTGATCTTCATGTAAGATATTGATCCTGTATGAAGAGGCTGTGTTATGCTATTCTTCCATGACTGATAGTGTAATTGCTCATTATTATTTACTGAGCCTCTAAAGGAGATGGATTATTTATAAACATGATAATGAAGATTTCCAAATAATCAGCCATGGTTGCCAATATAATTTTGATGTAAATGAAATTAGATAAATCCTATTACATTCATCTCTTTCACTATAATATATTTCATTACAAGTAATGCTGAAGCAAATGTTTCCATTACAGAGTCTGTATGATGTTGTAGCCGTAGACTAAATGTGAATAGATTAATACTGTTGTTCAAAATTGCTGGGATTCAAAACGAAACAATAACTAACCAACATACATCATGAACATGAAAATGATAATACATGAAAAAAGTTTCAGGAAAATAAAAAGAAACTCAGTAACTCAACTCATGATTCATAACATGTCTGAGAAAGATAGAAACAAGTTAGAAAAGGAAAGAAGGAAGAAGGTTCTCAGCAGCCATTTATCTTTTCACCTTGAAGCTGGAGAGAATATATGCTTTATAAGTCAGCAATATGACAACTCTGACTGAATTCTCTGCTAATCTGACAGGCAGCTCAGTGCTGAGCAGATTTTTGTTTTTTCCCAGTGTGCAGCACAGCTAAACCTTTTAAAAGACTCCTGGCTGCAAGAGTCACAGTTCAAGTCTGGAGTTCTGACTTTGATTTGTGGTGTAGAATGTTGCTTCCCTCCAGGGAAAGCACAAACAAACAACACACATGTATGTGCATGTACGCAGCATGTAAACAGGCTGGAATGCAAGGATCATTAAAATACTACACTTTCATTGGACAGCATCTCAACGCGCTTTGGCAAAGCTGGCACTTTTCTTTGCTTCTGTTGCCATGGCATCGGACAGTGATGGACAGGACCACCTCTGAGGGCAGGCTCAGAGAGTGACAGGGGGTTCGGGGCGTCATCTCTCACTTGCGCAGCTGTCTGACTGCAGGGGTTTTGGGAGGTCCCAGAGGTGATATTGGGGTGTGGTGTGTGTACAAGGGGGGTGGAACTGTCCTCTGTCTCAATCACCCATGCACACCTGGCTGGCTGTCACCAGTGCACACCTGTGGAAATGCCAGCATATGCTACTGCCTGTGCTCAGGGCCTAGCTGTGGGGTTGAGCTTTTAATTAGCCCTGCTCTGTATGAACAAGACTTTGGCCTTTTCGTGTCAAAAACATTCTACCTCCACAATGTTTATTTACTCAGAGTGTGATAGACAAGAGCAAGCTGCATTGACAGAACAGGCAACAGGAATAGTGACAGTTGTTTAGTTTAGTTCATAACCAAATTGAACTAAGAAATGTCCGCAAAACCTTATCTACTGCAGCGGTGTGTCCTTGAATGTCTCTTGAGAGGGGACTGGTTCAGTGTACATATAAATGGCATTTCAAGACCTTGTTTTTTTTTTTGCGGTCTGTCTAGCGGCTGAAATTATGTCCGTTCAGAGGTCGTCTGCAGCTATCAAAGCAGTCTTAGATCCCATTGAAAACTCCCTTGAATTGAGAACCGCTGCTAAATGGAAGACCCTGAGACAGAGACAAGGAGGTGTAAGCAGAAGGACAGAGAAGAGAGAGAGAGAGAAAGAGGCATGACTGTATGGAGGCCTATATCCTTCTCCTTTGCTCCTGAAGGAGGCAAACATACTTGTGATTTGAGTCAGCGTTCACAAGATGGAGAGCGTCAGTAAAGAGCACCGTTTTTCTGCTCTGTGATATGACACAGTATGGGTGCCAGTCTATTGCAGTTTAAAGGGTCTCGCTCCCTCTCAACCTGCCTGTCTGTTTTTCTTCGCAAAAAAAAGACATGGAATAAAAAAAATAGAAATAAAAAATACAGCTGAGAAGAGGAGAGCCCCCGCAGTTCAAAAGAGCCCTCTTGTTTTGAAATTGTGGATTGTTGGTATTCCTTGGGGTGTAATCCTTGCAAGCTGCTATGCCTTTGTTCTATCTAAGTGTGTGTGTTTTTCTCTCACTCTCTTTCTCTCTCTGTTTATCTTTCTCCTTTCTCTTTCCGACTTTCCCTCTGTATCAGATTCATCCAAGGACCTAACGAAGAACCACCGCACAGGGACTAAGTGTGGATTCCCTCAAATCAGACCAGACTAAATCATTACATTACAGGGCAACCGACAGGATTACCTGTGACTGACAGAAGGATATCCTCGCAGATACAAATGGCCTCGTCTGTGTGGTACCAAGGATTTCGGTAAAGGGATGGGCTAATCCTGTTTTTGATCAATGGGCCCCCTCGTTGTAGACTGACTCTCTTCTCACGCCTTTGTTTTTTTATGCTTTCAAAACTGAAAAGAGCTCAGAGGGGCATTTTAAGGGATAAACAAACAACGTCTGAGGACTCAACCAACTTCTGAGGCAAAGTGGATCCCAACTGAGCAACTAGTGAATCAGCAACAAAGTGAAGGATAACCAGGATGTGATGGAACTGAGATTTCAGAGAGTTTGTGGAAATTACTTCACGAGTCATCTTTTCTCAGATTTGTCCTTTATCCTTTAAGTGACAATGGAGCATGCCAATTTGGTTTGGATTTGACAAGTAATGCAGTGTAATGCAGAATGATTGGAGCTGAAGTTGAGGTAGATTCTGTTGCCCTACCCAACCCCCCATCCCTTTCTACCCTCAGAGCCAATCAGCAGCAGCAACAAATGCTCCACAAGGTCACATGGTCAACCTACAGTCTGCACACACACATCATCCTTGTCTAGATTTGCTTTTTCTTGTGTTTCTTTGGCATGCTCAGTGTATTTCATGGGAGCTTTCTTTGTACTGACAGTAAGCCTGTACATGTAAATGTATATATAAATATAAAATGTATATATCCGCATAGTTCCATTCAAAAAAAAAGAGAAAAGACAAGTTAAAGAATGAACAAGCTCTGACCAGAGATCTTAATCTGAAATCGTCATTTCTGTCCCTATATGTGGAGTTCTGTGAATTCCCTGTCTTAAAGGTTGTCAGAGCAATATCCTCCTTCTGTAGTGGACATTCTGCTGTGTTTGCTTGTGTCGGGGGCTTTCTAAAAAGGTCAGCTGGATCAGTTGGCTGAGGGAGAGAAGAAGAAGAGAAAAGAGAGCGAGACTTTCAATATTCCCAGACCGTCCAGTCATAGAGAACTAGAGATGAAGTATATGTTGTTCAAACAAGGCCAGGGCTTCAAACATTATCTTTTCTTTTTTTGTTTGTTTTGTTTTCTCCACCCCGTTTCATCTGATATTGGGAATAGATGTAGACTCGGACATGTTTGTTTCTGTGTAGCTCACATGCAATGCACCAGAATAGGGGAGGGAAAGGTGGATTGCTGATAATAATAAATAAATAAATAAAAACATCATGAAAAAATTAAACTGTCATCTCAGCCAGATACACAGTAACCCAAGTAGATATACAAACAGTCCAGTATGGCCTTACCTGAATAAAAGAGTTTTCTATATACCCAGTCTCAACATTTCTTTACTGTGTCTCAAAGCTCTCTCTCTCTCACTGTCTTTGTACATTTGCTGACCTTACACACAGTGAGGAGCTATGACAACTGCAATCTGTTCACCAAGAGGATTTGATATTTCTGTAAAGTTTAGAGAACACTGGTGTGTGCTGACCTTAAAGAAAGATTTTCTGCACTAGCAGTTTTTTTTAATGTATGCTGAGATAGAACTGACACTTGATGGGAGTCTCACTGCAGCAACAGCAACAAGTATAGAAAGAACTGCAGGGCACCGTTTAACATACATTCACTCATAAATGAATTTGTGATTTCCATTTATGCAATTCCCTGCTTGGCACAGAGAGTTTATGTGCATTGCCAGCTCACTGTACTCAGTCCACTGGAATAAAAAAATGTTAAATATTATGCCACGAAAATCCCAACAGTGCCTTCCTTTTTACTGTGTTTTTTTGAAGAGAGTTAGGTTTGTCTCTAATGCCCATATTTTTATTAATTAACACCTCCCTCAAAATGAATGCCAATGAATTCTTCTCTGCACAACCAGTGAATACAATTGACAGACACATCATCTCCCAGCATTTCTTTCCTTTCCTTATCCTTACAAGGGACATGAAAACGACTGTGTGTTTTCTCTCCTTCAATGAGGCGTCTCCGCTGCTGTTGTTTCACATGTAATAGGATTGGGAAGCTCAGGGGCTTAGTGCGAGTTCTGTGTAGTGAAAAAACTGAGGTTCCACGGTGGAGTTTTGGGTGCCCGCCACTGTAATATAATGAGGAGATTACGTGGAATTGGCAAAGATGTAACAGTCAAGGAACACAAGTCGCCATTTATTTTTGTTTAAAAAATGTCTCCAGCTTGAAGATCACTCCAAGAGAGGTGTTCCGCCTTTAATATGTGCATCGCTCAATGCTTGCAATAATGGTGCCTTTCTAAAGTAGAAATCTCTCTTCTTTTTAGGTAGATGGAGTTGAATAAAACAAACTTCATCCTTCAACTTTTTACCATTTGGTTACTAAAGATATCCATCTATCTACATTTAAACATTATTTTAAATGATGCCTGTTAGAAACCAAAATATTTAATAAAAATTGCTTGAATATCCTCAGGTATGACTGCTGAACAAAAAAGTGCCTTGAACCATGATTATGGTTAAAGTAAACAAGGTTGGGCATCCACTAAGACATTCCAACAGGCTAAACAGGTTTTTTAATGCTTTCAGAGTCTGAAATGGAAAGTTGAAGGTAAATGTCAGAGTTATAGTCAAAGAGTTAAAAAAGAGTTAAACCATGTAAATGTCATGGAATAGGAAAAAGAAATGACATAGAGAACATCACCGTGACATGCCCAGTAACACATTTCATTATATTACATTAGCCCACAATCCATGCCTTTCTGGATCAATGATATAGAAGACCTCAATATTTGCCATTTAGTCAATGCTTACATATAGAATAGCAACAGCAATGGTATTACATTGTTTGATGATGACATTACATCGTAGTAAATATATTATAACACCCTTATTAACAAAATGTAAAAGGAATCCAGGCCAAGATAAAACTGTGAACCTGATGATTGCCAGTCACCATTCTCTTTGACAGTGAATTAAATGGGCTAGATGAGGCACCTCCCACTCGTAGGAACATCAGCAGGGCCACAGTTTGTGGAGCTGGTGAGAGTCTAGACCTCTTCCCCCATTAAACATGAACAATTCCTGTTCCCTTGTTTTCCACTTTAGTAAGACGTTAGTGAAGTGACTAAAGAATTGTGCACATCCTACAACAGAGTCCTTTTGAATCAAGTCACTCATGATGAGATCATTCACAAGTTTCATTGGTTCATGGTCTTTGTAGCCCTTGGACAATTGGAATCACTTCTCACAGTATATCAAGTCTACAGCTTTGATAACCACATTATGAATATATTGCACTACTGTGAACTGTGAGTGAAAAAAATTGTGAAACAAGGTTTTTTGAAGCATAAAATCTCACCTGGTATGGTGAGGACATGTTTTGCTGGTCTTACTTCAGTTTCCCTTGCTCACTGCTTGTGCACCAATGCTGTGATAATAAATGAGAACTTCCAAGAGCCCTCTAAGCCTGTGCTACATTGTTTATGTTGTTTAAATTTTAATAGCATTTCCACAATATGGTGTAAAAACACTCTAAGTCTCGATGTCATTGTGTCAGTCTGCTATCACACCTTCACCAAGTGGTACAAGTTATGAAAAATGTTGGTACTGAATGTTAGTTTATCTAGTATTTAGTTTATCTAACATTTATCTAATATTCACATTTATGTCAGTGTGACACAAAAGCACACCACACAAACCCATACATTAGCACTCAGTGTGCAGAGAGAAACTGTCAAACATCTCTCAGATTTTATTTTTATATGTTTGGAATGAATATATCTGGCACCAAGAGATTTATCTCTGGACAGTGGGTGTAACAGTGAGCTGTAGACCACACCTCTCATCGTGTGACAATGGGTCACATTAGTCGCCCATTTATATAATTAGCATAAGCCAATGTGGGAATTGGAGTTTAATTGGTCATTATGATCATAGGATCCAGAGAGTGTTAACTTCTCTGATGGCAATGAGCAGTTAAATTTCCTTTCCTTCTACCAGGCCAAAACCGAAGAAGCCTTTTGGATGAAAGGTGAAATGTCTTCAAGCTCCATAAAGAAGTCCACTTGCAGATAACTGAAAACCTTGACTAAACCTGAAATGTTTCCTGTAGAAGTTCATTTGATCAAAAGATGAGCAAATCTAATGGGAATATATCATATTCTGTAAAAAAACATTCTTGTCTTTTTTCAATGTCCATCCAATTAATGGGAACTTTTATGCTAACTCACTTTACTGGCTGACTCAGAAGTTCCTGTCGGTCCTTTCCATAATAGGGACTTATATTAATACTGCTGCTTCAAGACATTCAATGGCATTTGACCAGTGAAAGCAAGTCCAGCAGTCTTTGAGAACACACCCCTCTCAGCCTGTTCTGGGAAATGTCTGAAGACAACTAAGACCCGGTCTTTTGTTGTCACCCAGAACTCAGCTAGTGTGTTCTTTACAGATTTTAAAACATTCTATATTAGACTGCATGATGCTGTTTGTGTTTCTGTATGCAGAAAAAGGACATGTATGACTTAAAACTCTTTTAGAAAAACTCTAATGAAAGGTTAAAAAGAATTCTAAAAGGAATGGAACTGCACATTTGCTTGGTGGCTTCCCTGTTCTCTCCCTCCCTATGCCAGACATTGGAGCAGTTGCATTGTGGGAGATTAGGAATGAAAAGGCACTGAGCACGGTGTCCTGCACGGTTGAGTGAGAGAGTTCAGCAGTTCAGCAAGTCTGGGTTAGAGCGGTGAATGAGTGAAAAGCGGATTACGTACATATTCATCCCCCAGACAAAAAAGGCAACAGCAGCTATCTGTAGTATGCAAATGAATGGTGTCAAAGTTTGCCAGAGATATGTTAGAGAAGAGAAGACCCTGAACCTTGAGGGCAATGTTTTCTTCTCCTCTGGGGATTGGGGGAGAGGGGGGATTCACATCACAGAAACCGCAGGAGAAATCCACCTTGGCCAGATCACATATTTTATTCAAGAGTATTTTCTTTTTCATGAGTCATAGGTGTATTCTACTTTGGGTACCGTTTCTAGCCTTCTCTAGAATCTGCCCACCTAGAGTCTAAGCATTACACCAATCAGTGACCATGAGGGGATGTCACCTTTTTTTTTTTTTTTAATCAAGAATTAAAAGAATTAAATAATAAAAAATATGTTCAGTGAATATGTACATATTTCACCAAATATGTACATTTAAGTGTGGGGTGTATAGATTTACATAGCTAATCTAAATGCATGGGTTTGATTGATTATTTATTGATTAATTATCAGTTTGCAAAGGTTAGTGGCAAAGTAGGAGGGGATGTCCATGGTCAGTCCATGGTCAATGCAGTTTGGCTAGACCAATTATTTAGTCTACACCCATTACAGTGTTGAATTGAAATAATTTACCAATTTGAGAAAGTCTGGTGAAACCAAGCATACTTTTGTCTAGTCAGTATGCAGAAATGTATACTGTAAAATGTGAATCATCTTCCTATATTGCCTTTAGAGTGTTTGGGATTTACAGCCGTAAACAAGCAAGTGGATTACACCTTGTGTGTGTGTGACACACTGCAGCTCCAAGCTCTTACATTCATTCTGGTAGATACATTATACATACATAAATGAACTTTTTTACTGTTATTATCTTTTTTTGTCTGCTTGGCTGCCACCCATAAAGCATTTCACAAATTACTTTCAGTACTGGCATACAACAGATGCCTACTGCATCATTCAGGTATATTTATGAAGCACAGTTAGCCTGCACTTGTTTTGCTTCGTCTTCCATTTCATAGGGAATGTTGTTTATGCCTGCAGGCAAAGGCTATTGATTCTCATTCTTTTAAGATGCTGCCAGAGCCATCAAGATGCTGCCCTCCAACTGACTGCCACCGCTACAGAGAATGGTAGCTTGGCAAGGTGAAACCTTAATTTATCTTTATTTTTTCACTAAAATTTTACTGCAAACTGCTTTGTTACTATAATGACTGTGTTTCTTTGTGAATGTAAAGGGTAACCTACAAAGGCTCTGGTGGAAAGTGTATAGGCAATCAACCTGATGCACGCAAAACAAACCACTGGTTGGTTGTAAAAGCATTCTATAGAAGCATTATGAATACTAAAACACATTCAGCAATGAATCTGTGTCAATATTCTCAAAAAGAATGTCTGACATGTAACCATGCAAAGATTTATTGACCTGTTGACCTGTTATCTGTGCTGACCTGCCCAGTCTGGTCAAGCACAGACTGTGTTTACTCAGCTTAATTATGACTGAATTCTCTGAAGAAAACCATTTCATTGGCCACTGGTGTATCCTGTGGTACTTATCCATTGAGAAATTTGTTAGCCAGAGAGTCGTGCTGACATCAGGGCCCTTAGCGATCCCTTGTGCACTGGGCTCATTCCCTGCTGAGTAGGCCTACATGTTAGGCAGATGGGGGTGATGAATGGAGCCAGGGCCTGGTGCTGATGTGAAAGGTCAGGGAGAGGCTGAGGCACCACAGGGTCACATGTGGCCCTTAGAGAGCCATTGTTCCTGGGAACTCTATGGCCATGGTGCCTCTCTCCAAGGTTACCCATTCAGCAGACAAGATGACTGAAGAACGGAGCAGGGCCAGATCTAGGCCAGATCTATCCCTGTCTGATGGTTCAGCACTTGGCTCATTCCTCGGTCAGTTGCTATTGGGGTAACATAGGACATTAGAAGGCCAGTTTCAGCATAGACCCTGATTAGGTAGTCCTTCATCATGATTAGTTTGAGCAGTTATAAGAAGATGCTTATTTCATGGATCAAGCCTCCTAAAATACATAGCCAATGAATCAAGGCTAGCATGAGTCAACATAAAGCTGGAAAAAGTTATAAGTCCTGGACACAAAGTTCTTTGGTCTGGGGGTCAATCTGACGA
The DNA here is from genome assembly GCA_027481765.1 of Tenualosa thibaudeaui. Lineage (NCBI taxonomy): Eukaryota > Metazoa > Chordata > Actinopteri > Clupeiformes > Clupeidae > Tenualosa > Tenualosa thibaudeaui. The sequence continues at coordinate 7,550,772 of JAIFZK010000003.1, forward strand.
CACATTACCAAAAGAGCAGCTGGATACCCTTGTCCAACAAACTTTATTGCATGAGAAAAAGAAGCAATTATGGGATGCCTGTGGTTACAGTTAAGGGTTAGACCATCGCAGCCATTGTATTATGCAACTTTCCTCCATCAGAGACATAGCACTTGGAGAGCGAAGTAGTGAGCCTCCCACAGATTTTTACGCATTAATCAGTTCCATTGCTTAAAATATTATCCATTTAAATACCTCGCTCTGCACAAATTATTTGCATCGGCAAGTTGAAAAGTGTAAGAGTCAAAAGAACGCTTAATTAGAGGGGATGATTCTGACACCTAATAAGAGAGCTAATTAAGGAAATTAATAAGGTGTCAGTCCCCCTTTCACTTGGCGCTCCGTCTGAAGATTAATCGCCACCTCGGCTAATTTGATTTGTGACAAGGGAAGGGATGACCCGGTAAGTCACTGGAAAAAGACCAAGCCCAAGAGCATATGATTTTAATAAAACATGAAGAGTGTGAAGACAAGAGAGAGGGGGAAACCCAAAGCCTTGGTGTAAACCCCGCACTGCCCAGACTTACAGCAGTGACACACCTCTCTGTCTCAGGAGGCAGGGATGGCTTAAAGGCACGGCCTTAGCAGGCCAATCTGTGACCCTCACAGGACTTTGTCTGCTATTGCAGTTAAAGATATCTCAGGTAGCTTGGTCATGGCCTCAGATTATTCTGTGGTGGTCCATCTCTCTGTAAATCTTACTCGGATTAAGAACTGTTTATATGTATATGTACATTTATATAGCTTGTAAAACAAACTCTATATGTAAAAAAAAACCTCTGTATGCATTGGGCGGTATCATGGTACATTCTGATGTTACAGTAAATGGAGTAAAACTTAACTTTTAAAGAAGAAAAAAAACATCTAGCCCCCATTTCAGCATATTTATAATATTTATAATATTTATAATGTTTATAACGATGAAACTGAAGATTTGAGAACGAATGCTATGCTACATCTGTTTTTTGAAGGAAATCTGTCAGAATTCACCAGAACACAATAGTTTCCCCAACTTTCAAAAATACCAACTACAAAACAAACTTTGAGAACAGAATGTCTGGAGAATGACTGAAATCAGTGAGATATTGTTGTAAAGTTTCATGCATAACAGTTAAAACTTTAAGTGAGGTTCAGTGTCAGCCTGCCGTTCATATCCATATCAGTATGGCACAATGTACACTGTTTAGCATAGGCTGCAATGCATCCTGTATCACCATTTCCTAGCAGCTTCTAGCCACTGGCCTGGGCCAGAGGGACTTTTCCTCTCTCATCTCAAACCAATTTCATAGACCTCCCGTCCCAACCCATCAGGGGGTGGGGGAGAAGAAAGGTATTTTGAATCCACATGTCTTTCCATGTAAGGTGGCTGAGGAAACCTGCCTTGGAAATGCAACATTTTCCTCTAAAGGTCATCACATCACACAACGTGGATCAAAGTCAGTGAAGTGGGAGGAAATGCTGTTTTGTTTTAACATAATATATATTTCATGTGTTGTTTCCAGACTGTTTTAAAAGAAAGAGCAGATATTTGCAATATAATGTTAATGTTAAATAGGCCTACAATGTCTTGTTTTGCAAAGCACATTATTTATTCCTTTTCTCTGCTAATAATACCCATAGTGCCTTGCTCTATGTGGCTTAGCAGGTGAGTTAGTTATGCATGAGAGTGGATCATATGTGCTTGTGTTTCTGAGCGCAAGATGTCAGAATATTGCCTCATGTTCTGAGGAATGTGATGTTGTGTGGGTGAGAAGTAGAGGATACCTCTCTTCTGTCATACATACACCTTAACATGCCCCTTTAAGTCTTCAGGAAGAAGTTAACTTCATCCAGTGTAGGTGTTAAATGTGTCAGGATCATAACAAATGACTGTATGAATGTTTCATCTGATGTGTTTCTTTCTTTACTTTGTGAAGTTGTTGGCTGTTTCTATTTGTGCATCTTCTGTGATGTATGTGAGTGTGTGTATGTATGAGTTCGTGCGTGCGCGTGTTGTTTTGTGTAGGTATGTGTTGTTTTGTATTGATAAAGCTGAAAGCTGTCATGAGTAAATGCTTGTGTGTGTGCGTGTTTGTGTGTGTGTGTGTGTGTGTATGTTAGTTCCCTATGGCTGCCTCTATAGCTGTGGTCTGTGGGGATACTGTCATGTGTGATTGCTTTTAAGTGCGAACATATGCATGAACCACACACGCATTCAGGCAAATGTGCACTTAGGACTGACACTTTTGAGAATAACTTATCTGCATCACAATCTCTCTAGTTCAGCTCAACACTGTCCTTGTTCTGAATAAGTAAACAAATATGTGGACAAGAACTCAAAACAAAAAAGAAAGAAAGAAAAACGTTGGATTTTTATGTGGGCAAACAAATCTGTCTGTTTTATGTGAAAAACAAGAAAATTAAATCCTGTGGTCTGCTATGAGATGATTTAGTACCAAGGAGAATATATATCAATATATATCAGTTCCCCCACACCATATGATTGAGTAGGGTGATTTACCAGAGGAGATGAGAGTCATTTAAGTTGACGGAGGTGTTGGCTATGCACTGAATTGTGACTGTTCAACAGGGAAAGCAACAATCCTCAAAGAGGGCTATCTGATTTCTTCACAAGACATTATGAGACATCATTCTTCCACCGTTTACCCTCAGTCAACACAGAAACGTGTCCAATAAAAGCAAATATCCTCGGCCAATCCATCTTCAGTTCAGTCCCGTCTGCAGAGGCCTCCCACTATCAATAACTCACCATGGGCAGAGAAGAATGCATTAGCTGTTATAGCCTTCATGGGCATGACACAGGAACACTGAGACTGTAAAAAGAGTTTCTGCTTGCAGCCAAGGAGAGGGGAACTTTCAAATCAAGTTTAAAAACGCCATGTGTAGGTGTAAGATGGTCTACCATAATCATATCGATTGCATGTGTAATTTATATTTTTTTCCCATTCTGTGCATTTTGTTTGGGGTGTTTGTGTGGCCCAGATGTGCTTGATGGAACTAACAATTGGTGGCTTGAGATGACTGTCATACAAATGCGTATTAGCAATACAATGTGAGGATCAGAGGCTGGAGAGATATTTGCCAAGGTCACATGTTTCACTCCAAAGTAAGAGAGCGCTCTCCAAAAGAGCATGCCAGTCCCACCACTATTGTACAGTGCACTGGATGAAGGAAGCTGCCAAATAAACAGTTGTAATGGCAGCTGTGGTTGAAGTGTCCAATTGAAAATAGAGCCACGGTGAAATGGAGAAGCTGTCTAAATGCCAACAGCTTTTCTGGCACTTTTCCATTGGAAAATTACTGATGGTATCAACGCTGTAATAACCTATTAGCTCATGATTGTGTTCTCAACGCTCCCTTTGTTGCATTAAGTGTATTAATTATTGCCAATGTAATTATCAGCACATTGTTCTCACCTAATTAAACTGTCACTAATGAATCTTAAGACCCGGCCCAAAAAGACTAATTGATTCCTCTAACTCTCCCTAACCTTTTTATCTGAAACCATTTTTTTCTTGATCACTTTATTTTCTATAAACAATGGCTCCCGCCCGCCCCGGTCACAGCCTCCCTGAGACAAACACTTTGGCTGGGTTTTTAATTTCCAGTGGCCTGTTAATCCAAGCCGGGCTGCTCCCTATTGCACACCCCGCTTGCCTCACAGTGCTTGGGAGTCACTGTATAAAAACCTGGCACACTGTCATAATTACACAAGAGGTTAATTGTGAACTGTGCGTGTGTGTGTGTGTGTGTGCGTGTGCGTGTGCGTGTGTATGTGTGTGTGAGAGGTAGAGAGAGAGAGAGAGAGGGAGAGAGAGAGTCATGTATACCTTATGAATGTGTAAAGCAGAATAGATTCAGAATCAATATACTAGTTTACTAGGCCTACAGTTAAAAAACAAAATATGTACACTGAAAATATATTCACTGAAACAATGTGTATAACATTGTTACGACTGTTAATGAATTAAATATTAGATTAATAAAACTGGATTAATAAAAAATAGAAAATATTTTAACTGATAATCATTTTGGACAGCCTTGTAGTCTATGAATAAATCAATCAGTGTCTGATGAGTGTAAGCATTTATCTCAGACATGCAAACATACATCAAAAAGATCTTGGTGGAGCGTAGTCTCATGTAAACGAACATTGGCATGTGTGGGTTTTGACATCTTTCAAAGCAAGTCTGTTAGCCTCTAAGATTCTTAGAGATACTTGTAATATCCTACGACTCTGATGAAACAGGATGACCAGGGAGGTGTTTGATTTTTCCCTTTCATGAATCATAAACTGCTCTCCTCAGTTCTCCTTGCTTTGCTAGCAGACTGAAGAGTATCATGCTTGGCCATGATAATGTGACACAAACTGATAATCTTCATCAAAAACTACATGCTCAAGGCACCTGCCCTCTCTTCCATAAAATATCACTCCATTGTAATGAAGAAAGACAGTTCAGTATATATGAAAGCTATGATAAGGCATATACAAGAAAGCATGGCTGAATGAGAGAGAGAGAGAGAGAGAGAGATAGGGCAACAGGTGTGCATCTGGGGAATGTGACCAAAATATTGACCATGTTTCTAATGCTGTAGAGGGCTGAGGGGGCAAAGTGACAGCCTTATCTGACGACACAGCAGGGATCTGGGGCTCAGATCGCTTCCTTGACTCAGACGTCAGCTCCACCTTCCCAGCACGCACCCGCAACAAGACAGAGACCTTAACCCCACTGGTGGTGTGCACAGTTGCACAGATGTCCTTGTGGTGTAATTCCTAAAGACAGTCAAAGGTTGAGCAATGTGGATGCAGTTCAACTGTCCTGTACTCACACACACACACACACACACACACACACACACACACGCACACACACCTACTCCCCAAATCCCTAGTCCCCCAACACAAGCAGGAAATGCGCACCTACACATACATGCAGGTACAGACTCGCACACTCACACACAAAGACACAAACACACACACACTCACCAGATGGAGCCAGAACAGCAGTCCTTCTGTCACGTCACCTTCTGTCAGGTCCCCAAGGGTCTGGACCCATGTCCCTGTCTTCCTGATGCGGACTCATAACACGAGGACAGAGAAGAGTGTGTCTGTATAAGTAAGTGTGTGTGTGTTGTTGGGGGAGGATAGAATAAAATATTTGCAAGTCAGCATGGCGTGAGGGAGGTTAGGATGGCATGAGGAGGGGGGTCTGCCTGTGCAAGAGCCCTCAGGCACCTTGGCAGCACAGGGCGGTGAGCAGGTGGCCGGGAGTCAGACGAAGTTGTGGCGGAGGGCACGCATGGTGAATGTCACTTCCCAGGCACGCAGCCAAGAGAAACATTCATCTGTTTGTGCCTTGATTGTCACCAAGACACACTGAAACAAGACAGAAGAGGGCAAGATTTCGGCTTGTGATGTTTCTCCTTATCACTGTCACTCCCTCATCTCTCCATTGCTCTGCATCTTTTCTCTCTCTTTTTCCATTCTGTTGCAGGTGCTGACACAAGTGTTTTAGGATGACTTCATTATTCAGAGTGACCTTTTAAAATGGATGGATGCATTTACATTGATATGTTGGATGATCTAATTGTTTTAAGGGGAGGTGTTAGGCATTTTTGCAACAGCAAAAGGACTGATTCTTACACTTCTTCTCATCCACCTGCGTGTCGATTCAGAAGGGAATGTACTTGGAGGAAAATATAGGTGAGTTGACAGTGCTTAAGGTGGTACAACCAAAACAGACGCAGACTGCTGAGTTGTTAGTGAAGCCGTCTGGGGAAAGTGTTGAATGGTGTGCATTTTCATCACCTTTGCCTCCTAATTGTCATGTGACTTTCATCATTGGTATGCACGATGAAGCCTGTGCGCATGTGTACTTAGTTTATAATCTTCCATTAAGCCTCCATCCATCACAACAGTGAATCCATTAACAATTTACCTCTGACACCAGTTTAAGCACATTTCATTGCAGGAGATACTGAGACATAAGTGATTAATGATGTCTTACAAACCCAAGTGTCATTTTCCAAATTCTTGCCAAGAAAAAAATAGCTTATTTAGTCAAGCTCTCTCTCTATATATATATCTCTCTTTCTAAACACATGCTGCACAACGTGCAAGAGAATGCAAAAAAGATGACTGAAAACAACAATTAATTGGGCTGTAAAACGAAATAAAAAATAAAAATAATCAGGGTGCAGGGCTTTGCACAGGGCAGGCATCAGTGAATGATGTATCACCCCTTGCTGGCTAATTGATATGGACCGCTGCCACAGACTCTGTTTGAAGTGCAGTGCAGTCCGAACTCCATAAGTCAACTGCATTTATCATTAGGAGGGACTTACCCAGTAAACAGGCCACAGTCATTACCAAGTCTAATTACATCTGGGTCCAAGGTCTCCCTGCTCCGCCTCAGCCTGATGCTGCTACACCGGGGAAGGCAGGGAGGCAGGCAGAAGGAAAGCTTAATTACCGCACGTGGTAGCCCAACTGCTACTTGTCTGAATAAAGGATTCATTGCTTTGGGCACCCACACTTAGGCAACCATGGAAGGAACAGGGAAATTACGGCAAACGTTTCTGGGTTTTTTAAAATATTGTTTCTTAAAGTGAGTGTTGCCTATCAGTAAAGCTATATATTTAATTTGACTTGGTTTATAGGGCTTGTGGTGCCCAGATGCCTGGGTCTGACACATTTTGCTTCCTTTATGTCAAACTGTGTGGAAAAGTTATTGTGGAATAATTATTGAGCAGTAGGTACTTGGGATCAGGCTTCATTGTGTTAGCATCAACCAGTTAGTAAGTCAGCTAGTTTGGTTCAAATGCATTGGTTTTTTCCCAGTGGCTTGTCTCAACCACATAGTAGTGTGGCATCGCAGTATAAGGTGGCCACTAGACAAGCACAGGCAATAAACTTCTCACATCTAAGAAACAATTCTGTTATCATTATTGTATCGTTGTCTTTCTTGCACGATAACATACCATTGGCTCTTCAATAATGTAATAGATGCTGAGTGATTTTTAATATGTAACACTTTTGTCACATTCAGCTTTCCATTCTCTGAGCGCATTGTTAAAAAACTCACTACACAGCCCTGACAAATTGAGGGTTGTCAATCCTCAAACACACAACACTGTGTGGAGTTTCTTGGGGAGTGTGTCCACCAAACCTATTTGCACTTAATAATAGGGAACCAATCAAAAATTGGCTTTTTCTCCTAATTTGATTGACAGCCCTAACACCTGAAATTAAAATCAAGAAACAGCCAACAGAAGCATTTTGATCTACATTTATTGATCTAACCTCGGAGAAGTGGAAGATGACAGTTAGGTATCCAGCTCAATCTTGAGAAAGCCAGGCTAGGGTAAGGTAGTTCTTTGGTGTGTTTAATTTGGTCTTTAGCTTTAAATATTATTTCAGGTACTTTGGACAAAAGCATATTAGAAATTTAATCCAGTTTACCCTATGGGCCATGTCATCCTTTGAAGTTTTAAATTCTAACTCTGTGCTCATGTGATCAGACCCACAAATTTCATAATAAAGATGTTAGATGTTGTGATTTTTAGCTTCTTTTTGGTACATTCATGGTCAACTGAAATCTGCAATCTGTTCATAAAAGTCTGTGCCTAAGGTCAACCAAATCTCCATGCTCCAACACTTTTCCACTCATGTAATATGCTTTAAGTTTATAATCATTTCTGCAGGCTTTCCTTTCAAATTGCAACAAACAACCCATCACAAAAACAAACAAACCTTTCTCAGCATGTTCCTAGAAGACAAGCCCCCCGGCACGTGCAATTATCCCAGCAAGGTTATGAAAACACTAATCTGCCCTCCGTCTCTCTGGAACAACATTCCCGGCTCTTTGCACTTTGTCTCGTTACCCAGTAATATACAAGAAAACACAAGCAATCTTGACCTTGGTGATTCAAATTCTCTCTAACTCTCTCTTGTTCGCCCGCTCTGGTTTTCTGGTGGTACAGCTGCCATGTTGAGTAGCCTCGTCCCCTTGAGCAAGATGTTTTAGCCATGTGCTAACCCACAACCCATTGTGCTGGCACTGCACAGACAGCTGATGTTGACTAGGGGCTGGGGCTGAGGCGTAGGCAGGTCGGGGGGTCTGACAACTCTGCTTTGATTCCCTCCGAAGCTGGACCTCTTTCAGGCCCTTGATCTGCCAGGTCTCGTCCATGATCTTAAGTAGTACACTGTCTGCCACTGAGCATTAGATGTGACAGGCTGCTGACACCCTCTGCCAGCTGGGTCCGGGCCCTCCAACAGTGGGGAGAGGCTCAGAGAGGTGTCAGGAAACTCATCCTCCCCCCTCCAACCTCAAACACACACACACACAAAGACACACACACACACACCTGGGCCCCAATAGTGACAAGTAGGACATTAACTGTCGGAATCAATTAGTCCGAGTCCCCATTCAAGAAGTAAACGCAAGCATCCATTATAATTAACATCCAATCAATATGCTCCTTGAAGTAAGGACCACTGGTGTAAACAAACATAAAGACATATACCTTAAGGGAAAGCTCTCTAGCTCTCTCTTTTTTTGTTTCTCGTTACTTAATGGGAGATGTACAAACAACCTTATGAGCATTAGATAGAATTTGCTACATCAAATACAAATATATTTTTAGTACTTATACTAAATATGTCATTATATATCATTTCAAATTCAAATTCAAATATTCAAAAATCATTTTGGTCATGGTGGCTGCTCATTGCAGGCTCCTAGATGTGTAAAGGCTCACTTTTTCAAGTAAGCTTGCATGGCAGAAACATGATTTTGGGTGACATGAAAGTGCATGCAAAGATTGGCTACATCTAACTTAATGCTAAATGGCACTGTACACACATGCACAGGTGTCTTATTGCCTTTTCCACCTTTATATTGCTTTCAGTGCATTAAACCATCATACTGAGATGTTAGAGTACATGACCAATACAGTGTTAAATGCAATTATCTTGGCTACAATTTCATCTCCCTGCTGTTTCTGACTGTTTACCTTTCTCCTTGTTCTCCTTGCCTATTTGTGAAAAATTTCTTAGTTCTCTGCCCTTTGTTGGGTCAGTTCTGACCCAATTTGATGATCAGGTTACAGCAATTAAACATAAATATAAGGATGGCTTTATTACTATCTCTCTCTCTCTCTTCCTCCATCTCTGTCTTTCCTTTCTGCCTTCTCTGCTTTTGTGTCTGCATTGTTGTCAGCTAATACCATTTGGCACTCCGGAGGACGATGGCAGCCATACAAACTGTATGTGTGGGAGCAGGGGTGGGGTGGTCGGGGGCAGAGACAACACAAATGAAGGTGTGAACAACGAGAAAAAAGAAATAGTGGACAGACTGCGTAAATGAAGATGTGTGCAGAAAAGAAGTGTGCACCCACACCAGGAAAAAAAAGAGCGTGTGTGGGGTGAAGAGGAAGCACTAGAATAATGATGCCCCCGTGAAGCCTTACTCTTTCCTTCTTTTTCACAGTTGGAATCAATGCTCTGAAAATCCCCCAAAGCCAGATCCCTTTACAAGGCATCAATTATTCACCTCGCCCCCTTTTCTATAAAGATGGCTGTTTACAAGGCTACTCTGCCATTTTAGAAAATGTTAGCTTGCCGTTTAGTACCCCACAAACAATCCCACTGGCCTGATTCCTCTGGAAAAGGAGCAGGGGAAAATAAATAAACGGCTTTTTGACATGCGTCTGATGTGGTGAAATATCTGTCACCGACTGTCCCTGGCACAAAGGTATCTCCTCGGCTCATCTTCCAGCGCTGTTCTAATCCCTCCATTTTGTGCCTGGCATGGACAAAATGGAGTGGGAACGAATCCTCATCTTAGTATTTAACACTGAGGGGTAAAGCGCACTTAATCCACTGGATCAGAAGGTAAGGCTTTGGTGCTCTTTTGTCAGATGCTTGACAAGCAAGGCCGCATCTCCTAGAAGTGTTTGCATTGAAGTGGGCTGTTCATGGTGAGCTTGAACCACACAGCTGATGAGGAAATTGTGCCACGTGAAAAAAGCAGTGTCTGAAAGTGAGATTATATAAATCAGAATACACATTTAAGAGTATAATATATAGTATATGTCTGGCTTTTTTTCTTGACGTTCATTTTGGAGGCAAGATGTGAATTATGCATGATGTTTAACATTTTTGTTTATTCCAAACAGAGGGGGGAAATGGAAATGTACCATTTTGTTGACAGTTTGCTACGCTCGTGTTTTCCCAGACTTCTTGTGGTGCTGCCACGTGGCTGTTTATTTTTATATGCGATGCTTCGTCATGTTTGTTTCACACTAATTAACTGTGTCAGCAAGCCCTGTTTACAAACATTAGAACACTGAAAATTTGCTTGTTCCAAAGTCCAATTGAATTTTGTCAAACACTTTTTACCATTATGCATGGAAAACAGTGCTTCAGGTTAAAACATTTGACATGTCTGTAATTACAAGAGGTAATGATATTAATATAGTAAGTAACTATGAACTTTGAGAGTCTCATGGATATGCATGCATAAATGTGTTGTCCAGCCACTTATACTGTAGATGGAAAAGGCACAGGCCTCAAGAGACTGTGCATTAAGGACTTTTTACAAGCAACTTTGACATTTTCTTCTCCTGCTTGACACATATTCTGTGTGGGAGTGTTGTTACTGCAAAATGGAAGCTAGAACTAAATGATGAGGAATTGTGACATTTGGTGGCTTCTTTTATCAGCTGAATTATTCCATCCCACAGTGTTTGGTGCCATTCAAAACACACTGGCTTTCCATCGCAGTTCAAACAACAATTGAAAACGCCTGTTCTGCATTAATCCCCACATTTGTTTTAGACTTCATTTATGGGTCTTTGTCTTTTCTTTCTTAGCCATTCCAAACCCCCTCTCTGATCTGCATGAATCAACCTGTCTGGCAGGTTAAGTTATATTGGACATGTGAGCATGTGCTATGTTAATATTCCTGTAGCTGCCACCCATCAACCCCCCCTGCTTGCCCCTCACCTGCCTCCAGAGAGCCTTTCTGCCGCTGCAGGCGGTGTTTTATCAGTGCTGGTCACATTGGCACCTCTGCTGGCACTGGGCGCTCTCTTAGGTGCAGTCCATGCACACGCTTCTGGCGGGTCCGACAATGGCGCGGGTCAATAGAGCCTACAGTAGCTAATTGCTTTTGGGAGATAACAGACTTTTGCCGGCACGTCACCGAGAGCCGGCGAAGTTAATGAGTCCTCACTGCCAGCGCTGGCAGTGGTATCATTCCAGCGCAGACCAAGCACGTCTGCATCAAAGTGTTGAGGGTGTTCTAATTTTTTCTGTTTTTCTCCAGTGCCCTTTTTGGCCGTTGGATTTCAAAAGGCCCTTGTTTGTTGTTACTGTGTGTGTGTGTGTGTGTGTGTGCGTGTGTGTGGTGTGGCGTGGCGCTTAATGGTGTGTTGTGTGGAGAAGGTGTGTGACTAATGGAATGAGTGCCTGGCTGAGACACTGGCTGAAGGTGAACATGATGGATTAGAGAGCAGAACTGGGTGATCATTTTCTGACAAATTAAAATGATATAAATACTCCTTTGTGTGTGTCTGTGTCTGTTTTATGTCAGTCTATTTGTATGTGCATGTGGGTGTGTATGTCAGACTATTTGTATGTGTATGTGTGTGTGTGTGTGTGTGCACGCTTGTTTGTGTGTGTATGTGTCTGTCAGACTATTTATATGTGTGTGTGTGAGTAAGACAATGTGAATGTGTGTGAAGGAGGGTCTGTTGATGTATTAGAGTGAATTGGCTGCCTGGGTTGTGTAGAATCACATTTTAATCATGTCAGCACACTGGGTCAGGAAGGTGGCACTCCACAGAACATTATTTTTCCCCTCTTTCAGATCAGTTCTGCCTCTGCCTCTCAAGTCAGCCTTCACCGCAGAACTCTCCTCACCAAACGAGCACCCATATGCTAATTAGCCACTCAACTTCAGTTTACAACACCATACCCATATGCTAATTAGCCACTCAACTTTATGCCTAAGTCTAAAACATCTTCATTTTTTTTGTTGTTGTTTGTTTTCATGGTGAGAAGATGGCATGTTGAAGTTGATGCAAGATGACAGGCCAGGGAAAATAACTCGATCTGTTCCTCCTTTCAGTTCAGATCCTCTCCTTTCAGTTTTTTTTTTTTTCCTTCATCGTAGAGACAAGCGAAACGCCGGTGTAGGTGAGACAGCGGCGACGGAAGTTTGATGATGTAAGTGGTCTCGTGGGATGGAGATGCTTTGAGCACCAACATAACACAGCTCCCTAAAACACAGCGTAATCCTCCCAGCTGCGTCATTTACCTCTCTCTCCTCTCTCACTGTACATTCCTCTCCTCTATCACTAACTAACACTATCACACTCTCTCTATCACTAACTTTTCCCCTTCTTCTCCCTATGACTCTTCCTCTCTCTGTCTATCTACTGCTTTCGCTATGCTAGGCTACACGTCCATTCCTCTTTGCACTTCCCTCACCACTACAACGATCCAGGCCATCTTTCGGAACCAGACGACAGATGACCATGATGATGATTGGGGGGTGGGGACACTGTATGTACTAATAAGGCATTCACCCAAGATCATAGTTCAGAGGACGCATGGTGCACCCCTCACCCACAAAACCACAGATAAGAATTAATCCCATAGCAGTGTGGAGCGGCAGAGGCACACCCCCCCATACTAAGCAGCTGACGGGTGAAGTGAGAGTGTCTGCCTCAGCCCTTTTTAAACAGGTGAAGGCCACTGAATGTCTTTGTAAAGATCTGCTAAAGATTGTTTCCCGTTCCTCCTTCTGTCCTGTCTTTCTTCTTTCTCCTGGGCTGTCTCTGTTTTGCTGCGGAGCTGTTTCCGAGGCCCAGCGAAGGCATAGGGGTAATTTTATAGGTGGTGCGCTGTGCAGTTTTTCTGTAAATAATGGTGACCTGAGACATGTCTGACAGCCAGGGACAGTTCTCATTTTCTCCCTTCCAAGCATGGCCGGAGCCGCAGCGCCTGGTACCTGCCACCACGGAGCAAAGGAGGGAGAGAGTGAGAGAAAGACAGAGAGAGAGAGAAGACAAGGAAGAAAAGGGGGGAAGGAGAGAGGGGGAGTGAGAGAAAGAAAAAAAATGTCTTCAAATATTGATTCTGTTGTGGGGAGCAGCAGCAGACAGGATGAGGTATCAACTCTGGCTGTGAAGCGTGGCGCCCTCGGAGGGGTCGGCGGCTGCCGCTCATGCCCAGGATGAGCCGTCCATTCTCTCAGCACTGGCGGCTCATTGGCCGTCCGAGTCGACTCCTTCTCTTCCCCTACCTCTCCCTCCCTGTCTGTCTCCTCCTCCTCCCAAGCCAACCTTGCTCCAACATCGAACTAGCCGGGGCTCTTCAAGGGAGATGGATTCATACTCTCACACACAAACATACACACACACACACACACACACACACACACACACATAAAAACAGGAGGCAGTTACACAAGCAGTGTACTCCAAGAAAAGAGAACAACAGAAATCTAAGATATCTGTATGCATGACTGCTTCATTGTTGCATAACTGCTTCACTGTTTTGTCGACATCAGCTCCAAGTGTACTGTGTGTACTGCAACAAATGGAATTCTGTAGCATATGTGTCAAAAGTGTGTGTGTGTGTATGGATATGGATGCATATGAATGTGTGTATGTGTGTGCGTGTGGGTGTATGCATATATTCCCTCCTATCCACATGACACTTGGTGCCAGTGAAAAAGGGGAACAGCAACATTGAGCTGTAAGTGCTTCTCTCTGCACCAAGCCTAAAAATACACGTGTCCGCTCCCAGGAGAGGCCTGCCCATAGCCGGGCTTGCGTAATGAGGGTTTCAGGCTGCCACTAGCCCCTGAGTCCCCAGTGGTCTGGGGGCTCGGCACACTGGAAACACAAGCGGCTAGAATAGATTTATCATGGCTCACACAGTTTGAAGGGCCCCGTCCATAACCTCCCCTGTGTAAAAGCCAGCAATCGGCGTTTGGTTGGTTGCGTGGTCGAGGCACACACAGGCTTCGCTGACAGGGCACGGTGCAGAGCTCCCGGACCAGGGTGAGCAGACGGAGCCGAGGGTGGAGGAATAGCAGAGCAAGAATGGACTCCTCATTCCCCCACACTTCACAGGCCAGTGGAGCCCCAGACGGAAGGGGCCACCGAGGGCGTGGGGGGGGGAGAGTAGGGAGAGGTGGAGGGGACTTTCCTCAGTGCTTCTGCAGTCTCATCCATTACAGCCAAACCAGCTCAATCACAGGCACCGATAGTGGGCAGCCAGACAAGGACAAATGCCACGGAGCAGGAGTGAACCGCGAGGAGTCCATCTGTCAATGACTCAAAATGGAGAAGTGATTTTGGCTTGTGTATTCAACACTTTCTTATACTCAACAAACATATACAAGTCAGAAATTGTTATTTTGAAAAGACCAAAGTGGACAAAATTATGTACATCCGTCTTAGTCTACTGCATGAGCCTACTTGATAATATTTCAGGTTTCCAAGCCAACATTGTGATTTTAGGGATGGGCCAACGCCCCGGGGGGAGATTCTCACACACACAAACCACTGTTAGTCTTTGGTTGAACTGCAGACACCAAACAGTATATTGAAAATATTAAAACAGCCATCTTAAAGGAAAACACAGTATTCCACAAGTGGCTTTGAGCAGAACCATCTTTTTTACTTATATATTTACCAGCAACTAGAAGAGGGAACTAGCAGCCCTACTTTAAACATCAGAGGCAGAAATGTTATAAAATGTTTCTCTCTTTAATTGTATGCGACACCCACAGCGAAAGACGGGAGAAGTAACTAGAAAAAACAACTTTTTTTTATCCAAATGGTTTAAACTAGTGCAAATATCTTACATAAATGTTTAATGTGTTGTTATAATCCTATTCAGCAACACTAATTAGAACCGCAAAATGACTTCCAGAAAGAAAAGAAAACAGAGAAAAACAGGAAAAGTGGAATGGGCTACATGATTGTGACTTGACCCACAAGAGCAATTTGACAATAATTTGTGATTCACGCCTTCTGTGTGTTTTGTGTCCCTTCTCATGAATATAAAGTCATTCTGCTTGAGAGGGCGAGGAGCGGTGTGACTAGACAGCCTCACGCCTCCGAAGAACATCCGAGCACTCTTCCATAAACACAGCAGTGGGCAGAGAAGAGAGAGAGAGAGAGAGAGAGAGAAGGAGTGCACATTCAAAAACTGTCAGGGCACAACAGTCTTGTCTTAACAGTGTCTCTGCTCACTAGGACAGGATGGTGACTCTAACGACCACCCTAACTGTTGGTGGTGTCCATTAGGTGATGAGAGTTCATGTATTGAGTGTGTAGTGTGCAGCCACATACATTCATCTTATCTTGGTCTACAGTTCACAGTATCCTTCCCATCCAAGAGTCTTTGCCTAGTCATTTGGGTTGAGTAATCCACCAGGAAACTACAAGGATAGTCTAGTCCAGATAGGTGGTGTTCTCTCTGTTTACATGTGGGTTAGCCGTACTGTAGATCCACCTGATGCTCTCAGATCTTCTTGCTATCGTGTGACCTGGAACAAGAGAGCCATTAAGATTGAAAAGGGTGATCTGAATTTGAAATCAAAAGCTATCAATTGTGTTATGCTATTAAAGAAAAAAAACAATACACAGTGGGCAATAAGGCTAACACTCTAATGGGACTGGGAAAAGCTTATACTTTGTATCAATCCCACCAAAATAATATAGAACAAACATAAAACAAACACCAACATTAAAAGTAAACAAGACAGCTATTAAATAGCATGAACCTATGATATACTGTAACGGAGGGTCAACAGGAAGTCAGGGACCTCTGATTCTGAACTGCACTGAGACCAATTACAAGGTGGAGGTGGTGAAGAAGGTGTAGGCAGGAGATTGGAGTGGAGATGGCAGGAGATGGGGCGGGACTCTGCCACACAGCAATAATCTACTGTGGCATCAGTAATGGAGCCGCGACTGCACCTCTGCCTCCGCTCCACGGTGAGCAAATGCAGTATTGATGCTCAGCGATGCGGCAAGGAGCACATGCGGCAAAGAGCACATGCTCTCGTCGCGTCTCATCTCTCCACTCCTCTCGCCTTCCCTCTAGCTCATTGGCTCAGTCCGACAGGAGGAGGGCAGAAGAGGGGAATCCTGCCCGCTGCGACAAGCGCCTCACCTGCCGGCATGCCCGCAGATGGGGGGTCATTAATTCCGCCGAGTGCCCGGCTCCATCCGTCACTCACACGCTGCCTTTTTGCAGCTCACCAATTTAATTAGGACTCTTAATTTGAAACCCTCAGTGGAAGCCGCCGCCGTTCTGCATTATAATGAATGCGACAGATGTTAGGCTGTTATTCCGTCTCTCTGAGCAATTACTCTTATGGCATTTTGCACCCTCCCTGCAACCGTTATTTTTTTCCCCTCCCTTTAATATCTCACCTGTGAGAGAGACACACCTGCTCCGTGTGCCACACGCCCCACCCGGCAAATTAACTTTCACAGATCGCCAGACTACAAAAAGGTGGTGTGGGGAATTCATTTAAATCAATTTGTCTTCGACACGGAAATTAACAGGCCAGTTGTTTGCTCTACACGCAGTACAACACATCTGTATTTTCCACTGAACCACAGTACCCATCTGTGTGGTAGTATATCTTATGTATATATATATTATGTTTTGAATTAGATTAATAATTTTTTCTCACCATATATATGTATTTATACATTTGAAGATTATTCACCGTGCTTGTTTGATTGAGTGTTGCCACTAAATTGCATGCTTTTGTCATTCAGCTACCATTGACTGTGGTAAATCACAACATGCTGCTATCTCTTTTCATCATCAAAAGCATCTCATTGAGAGATGATTGGTCCATTTAACTGTTTGACTCTTTGTGTACAAGAGTCCCATTTCCTTCTGAAAAGTTGTTTGTCTGACATTAATTGAGATGAGAGAAACTGCTGTCGATGCACATGACTTCAAAGGTGATAAAAACTTATTCATTTGATAGGAGCTCATTCTGGTATCTGATTCTCACTATCTGATTCTCTGGGGAGTCTTTGGTAGGAACTCTAAGATCTTTCCTCTTATCGCCTAGTCCCTGAATAATTTCCATGTTTAATCAAGTGCCTTCACTTTGGGGAGTAAACACCGTGATTGCGCTAAACAGGCACCTAATCGGCTGACCCCCACCACAAAAAAAGCACACACACACACACACACACACACACACCACAGGCGAGCATGTGCGCACACACATGCACAAACAAACACGTATGTGCAGGGACACACACACAAACACACATCCTCATGTGCACACACACACATAAACACATAAACATACACATATACACACACACACACACACATACATACACATAGACACACACAAGGTACCAAAGACATCTGTTACATGCTGTGTTTAGGGTTCAGAGCCCCATATCTGTCTGATCTGGAGGTCCATTCGGTCTGCTGTATTTGTGGTGTGTATGTAAAGTATGTGGACACATCATCTAGCCAAGCATCTCACCTTGGTGGTTTTGACTTTGTTTCCAGTGCTGCAAGACCAGCCAGTGAGATCAGGGAGAACTTTGCACTCCTCACCATCCAGGCACGGATGCATCTGACACCACCACTTCTGAATCACGATGGAGGCTAAGACAACAAGAATGAGAGGGGCAGAGAGAGAGAGAGTGTGTGTGTGTGAAAGAGAGAGAGAGAGAGAGAGAGGATTAGAAAAGTGAATGTAAGAAATTAGAGGAAAATTTGTAAGTTACTAAATTGCCAGTCCAAAGTCATCATAATTAAGTGCGTTCAGGTATGGTTGAAGATTAGAGTCCAAAAGAGTTGCAGACTTACAGTAGAGTCAAGGCAAAAATGTGTGGAGTGGATAGTCCTGAAGACCCAGCCTACATTATGTATAAGCCTTCTGTGTCTGCACACATCATGCAATGTTTATCTCCAAATGGACAAGACAGCAGTGTTCCATTTCGCAACGACCCACATGTGTCCCGTCAGCCTCCTTGACTGATGTGTCTCTGTGTTCCTATCAGGCTGTGCGTCTATTTCTAGACAAGCAGGAGCAGTTTCCTGAAGCTCATCTACCCTTACACCAGGCATGTCCTGGCCTCCGGAGGCATCCCAAAATCCAACTTTGATAAGCCTATCAATTAAAACACACTAATGATCCTTATTCAGAAGGCACTCTCCTGATGAGTTCTTTTTTACGGCCCATTGTTTCTCACAAAGAAGGTTCGAGGCAGGGGGAGGGAGGGAGTGTCTACAGTGAAATGGGCTTTGAACGGAATTATGCAAAAGAACACGCACAAATCCTCTCAAGCTTCGTGTAAGAACCCCTGGCTGAGCCGTGGAGATGACGAGAGGAGTTCATTCTCTTTCTCTCTCAAACATGCACACACAAACACACACACACACACAAACTCACATGCACACATACTTATTTCTCTTCCTCTCCCCACAGGAAAAGGGAGTCAAGTGTGTGTGTGTGTGTGTGTGTGTGTGTGTGTGTGTGTGGCATTTATGAACATGCAAAAAAATAAAAATGAATTAGCAACAATAGATTAGGATGACAGCCATTAACGCTGTTATGATGCATGAGACAAGCAATGGTAAGTGGCCCTGAGAATCAATGGCTGTGTAATTGTGCTTAATATTGTCATCATGACGGCTGCTACTGCTACCGCTGCCTCCATCTGCCTATGGAGATGTTACTGTTGTGCTATTCAAGTACCCTTGAGTGCTCTGTGATTCACCTCAGGCTGGGGCTGACGAACATCTCAGACTGGCACACTGCATGCCATCACAGCTAAATACTTGTGCACACACATATGGGGTACTTTTGAAATATGAATGACAAACTGTTGAAGTCTTTTATTATGCATCCCAGCATCAGTTGTGAACATGTCACATCAGGTTTACTCACCAAAATTCTCAGCAGTGTTTCAAAAAGCATTTGTAAATTTGTCTGGCCATGTAGCATCTTTAGCTGGTTTACCAAATAAGAGACTGTTTGGAGAAATACTTGCTATTGAACACAAACATTACAACTCATTCTGTAGTGTTAATTTGAGATGCCTGACCAGAACCCCACCCCCATACACACACACCTTCACTTTACAGGAGCACTGATTCACACACACACAAACACACACCGTGGTCAGAATTATTTGAGGTTGTAAAGTAAATTGAAAGAAACTCTGTTTCCCAGCAGGGAATGCCAGTGAGGGCAAGACAAGGTGCCAGGTCTTCAGGTCTTGCACAGGTCAGAGCTACAGAGGATTAATTTGTACAAATCTTATTTTTCTTCTTTCTTTCTTTCTTTTTGGCTAACATTGTTTTCTTTCAGATGTTTAATTGGGGACAGAAAAGGGGAGTTCTGCTGGGTTTTTTGGTCTGGACTTTAATTTAGTTACCTGATTTCTCTCTGCGACTGATCAAGTTTGAGTCAAGTTTTTTGAAAAGGTTGAAAAGGACTGGAGAGTCAAAAAAAAGGAAAGCTCCTACTCTGAGAACTAATGAGATAATGTCTGCCTCCAATAGATATCACCATGGCCCTGTTTCCATGGCACCACCGTTGTTGAAATGTTCCTGACACCAAGTGGTCATTTCCCTCATTGCAGGCAGTGGAGTCCTGCCTACACACACACACACACACACACATACACGTGCGCAGCAGCATACCTCACTACGCCATTAGTGTGCATTCGAGTTTGCATCTTAATTTGCCGGGCATCTTGCTAAGGGTTGCTTGATGGGACTCTCTGCAGGCAGTGCGGCAATGATGGAAGGGTGGGGTGCAAGTGTTTGCCTACCACCGCTCGGGGCTCGCAACGTGGTCTGTTAGCACCACTTCCGATCATCTATTACACAAACATGTTGGCGTAACAAATGTGTATAGCACAATATGCCATCTGCTGCACATTTGTGTGTATGAGTAAGAGTGTGTGTATGAGTGTGTGGGCGTTTAAGTATGGGAATTGCTTCTCAGCATTTTTTTTTCCTATTTAAGATGTGTTAAGTTGTAACTTGTGTATGCAAACTGTGTATCCCAAACACCAAATACACCACTCATTCACACTCTGTTTGACTCGGCCGTTGTAATCCATTTCAAGCAAGTAGGCATGAAACACGTCAGCTATGTAAGATTACTGCGAGCAATTAAAAATAGAAACACTCGCCTAGAGCCTTACCACCCCCAACATGATGCTTGTGGATTCTGCCATAAATTCACATGTAATGGCCAAGGAGGTACAGGACTCACCTGCCCAACATGGTCCGCATCTGTAAGTATTCTCTTCACAGAGAGCAAACAATTCAGTGCTTGTGCGCTGAGTTGACAACAGTGTGTTTTCTCTGAACTAAAAAGCAGTAGCAGTCATACAGGTGCTGCCTGAGTGTGAATGAAAAGGTGATGTAGTCGTTTTTCAGCTTTAGATGTTTTTTAGATTTGAAAATAAGTATGCCCGACCTTTTGTCAAATGGAGAGTAACAATTTTATAAAAGTTCTCCAGTTAACATCCTCTTGGCAGAATGTTTTGGCAGCTCTTTATCAACAGCAGCGAATAGGAGCTGTGTCTCTCCAACTCCAAAATAAAGAAAATGGCCGACTAAATACTCTGATTGAAAATTTTGTTCACACAGCCTACACTCACACTCTTTCACACAAAAGATACACACAAACACACACACACACAGACACACATACACACACAGGGAGGATGGAATCTGATTTACTGGTTTGCCTGGAAGGAGCAGAGTGGAGGCACCTTAACTGAGTGCCAAAATGGGATTCACCAGCTGAAGCCCCATGGCATTAGGTCTGTTCCAGTCGCTGAGCCGGCCTCTGCTCTGCCACATCTATCTCCTTCACACATGATTTAGTGAACACCCTAACCCTAAGAGCCCAAGGCACACAGGCAAACAAACACACAAACACACACAAACACACGCACACACACAAACAAATGCAAACAAAAATATACACACACATATATACATACTCTCACTTACAACAATGTTGCTGTGAGCAAAAACTAATCTCCACAAACTTTTAACACACTTTTTAATACACTCAACAAAATGTGAAAGAGAATTACAGTAATCACAAGCGAATTACAGTAATCACAAGCTCAAATGCAAACAGTAAGTAAGAAATTACAGAGAGCTTTTAGGAGATGGAGAAAGAAAACATAGCGAATTATAATGGCCATATACAGAGAGAAGGACAGCTGGTTAACGAGGCACAGAGAGAGAGACTGAGAATGACAGAGACAGTTGGAAGCAGAGAGCCAGTATGGAGAGAAAGAAAGGTTAAGAGGAAGAGAAAGAGAATGAAAGAGAGAGAGAGAGAAATCATAATGAGAACCAGCAGGTGAAGAAAAAAAAGAAATGGAGAGACAGGGAGAGAGGGAGGTAGAGGGAGAGAGAGAGAGAGAGAGAGCTCAAGTAGCTTACCCCACACTGAGTTCCTCTAGTCAGAAAGTGCACTGAGTCCCGATAACAATCTAAATCCATTTACGCCGTTGTATTAGATTAGGCCTGCTCCTCCTACAGCCTGCACTGCAGAGCTTGAAATGACCTGATTTAGACAAGTATTGACTCAGGTCGGTAATACAAGTCCTCGACACAGGTTAATGCTGTATAATAACTCAGTATAATTCACACCAGTTACAGGGCCATGAACTGACACCTACAAAAGGAGGGTCTGAGAACTTCAGAATAAACATGGTTGACCTCTTTGGCCACTTTTTACTGGATATAATGCATTTCATTTTTCACCAAATGGGAGACAAGATTGGGATGGGTGGCAGTGGTGAGAAGTGTCTAGATACACCTTGGGCACTCATCTTTAGACGCCATCCAACCGTTTCATTAACATGGCAAGGTGGGGTGAGAGAAACCTATAGAATCAGCTTTGTTCTGGGAAGAGGCCTTGGGGACCCGCTGAGGATTCATAAGTGAAACGAGATGGAGGCTGAGGTTTAAACATGCTGGTCTCTCCACCGGAGCAATGACTTGGATCTGATTTCATACGCAGGATGAAGATCACAGGGCGAAGGTCAGGGATTCTCAAAATACGGGAGAGTGATGATTTGCCCAATTAAAATTTCCTCTAACTGAACTGTAAAATAATGTCCCTATAAACTTAAAAAACAAGTAAGCTCGTTGCTAACTTAACAAAATGAAACTTTAGTTAATTAGTTACATCGAATAAAGACAGTTGACAGTTGACTTGAAATTTAAGGCAACCAGGTTACTTGTGTTTAAGTTCATTGGGGCATTATTTTTTACAGTGTGTGGTGAAATTACATGTTTGCTAATGTCAGCCTGGCAATGACAATCTGTATGTGTGGTAGGGTAGGATGTCCAAAAGTGTTGTCAAATTTAGGAATGAAATGATTGCATGCAAGTACATGCAAGTTTATAATTACAAGTAAATATTAGTTTAACAACCAAAACATTACATTAACTGGAACTCATAAAATTTGCGGTACTAAATGCTGAATTGGTTTCTGTGTTGCCTCTCAGCAGCAGAGAGAAAGAGAGTGGGAGAGAGAGAGAGAGAGAGAGAGAGAGAGAGAAAGAGAAAGAGTGAGAGCTGTTTTTCGCCCTTTTGATTAAAGGTGAACATCAACTAGGCCCTGGAGTCTCTGGCTATGGAGTGAATCAGAGGGCATCAGCCCCCCAGAGCCTCTGATGAAGTCACTCCCAGGTGCGCTTATGACAGAGAAGAGTTCAACACTTAGCATACTGACAATACACAACTAGAGACTACTGACTGGGGAAATTCTACACAGATGCTGGGGGAACCCTCAGTAAACTGAGATAATAAAAAGAAAATAAAGCAATATGTACTCCCTCCCTCTCTCTCTCTCTCTCTCTCTCTCTCTCCCTCACTCACTTAGCTCATACTCATGCGCTACATTCTCTATCTCCCTTCTCTCTCGCACTTTGTGTGTATCCATATGTCTCTCTCTCTCTTCTCTCTCTCTCTCTCTCTTCTCTCTCTCTCTCTCATGCATCTTGTCTGTCCCTAGACACCACTATTCTGTACTCTCAGCGTAACGCATAATAGTCCTTTAATGGCCCATTCCCTTCATGCAGGTAAAAAAAAAACAGAGACTGGGCCTGATGGTCCAGGTTTCGCCTGCGGCTCACGTGGAGAATACAGAAGGTAGAGTGTGATAAAAAAGAAATGGAAAGAAAAGAACAGGCTACTTTTTTCTGACGAGGTAATTACAATGACCTTCACAGAAACATTATTTATTCCCTCTCAAGTGGATGTGGGCAAAATTTGGCCAAAACAAAACAAACAAACAGAACAGCTAAATTACAGTCAGATTTTCATTATGGAGCTGAAAAGCTAACCCTGTAAAAGTTATTTATGTTCAAAACAGTGCTAAGGGCTGCCAAAGAATTTTTATTCTAGTTGTGAAAAATGTGAATGTGGAAAGCGCCCTCCAATGGTCAAGCCTAAAAATGGCATATTTTAGCTGTTTTGACTGTTGAAATAAAACAAGTACAAGTGAAGTATGGCATTCTATAAAGTTGCATTCACTGCTGCTGAAACAGAATAGTACAAAAGCATTACATCAGTACAAATGTCTACACTGAGGAGGCGTGATGGATAACTGAGTCAAAAGTAGGATGTCATCCTATACACCAAGTTCTGGTGAGATTCTGCACACAGCTTTATCTGTGTTTTGACCAAAATTGCTGATATCCTTCTCTGTTTCTCAGACATTTTCAGCTCTCTGACAGGGTGCCTTTTTATTTGACAGCTACAGTGAAAATTTTTGATCCACGTCAGTTGGCCCGAGCTGTGCAGATGTGAAGTACTACTTCCTAGCTGGAGGCCCAGAGCAAGCTGGGATTGAACTGACCCTGTCTCAGAGGAGAGGCCAGAGCTGGGGCAGAGAGAGACATATTACAGACAGGCCTGTAGTGACCCTCTATGCATACACACACACACATGCTCTTGCTCTCTCTCTCTCTCCTTCATTTCAATGTCTCGACAGTTTTCCTGAACAGTACAGTTACAGTTATCCACTTTAAAAGGCTGAATGGTGAGTTTTCTGGTTGCTGCAGTGACAGGGGGATAATACTGGAACCTTCGGCTGATTGGGGTCATGACCCCAGAGGTTCTCCCACAAGAGTAGGGAATTATGGGAAATAACAAAAGTGACACACCGACTCCAGCCCCAACCCACACCCCCCCCCCCCCCCACACACACCTCCCCTTTCCTCCTTCCAAAGCCAATAAACCCTTTGACCTTACACAGACCTATACTCTGTTACCATGTACCACCCTCGCTTTACACACAGCCATATAAAGAGCCGGAATGTCTGAATAAAAAAGGGGGGGTATCAACAACCAAAGCAATAACAGTGCTGAGCAGGACGAATTCCTGTTTGCCCTTGGTTATTGTCAAAAAATACAAATGGGCATGAAATGCAACACTCCAGCAAAACCAATAACCGTTTCTACTTCTGTGGTTTTAGTTTCAGATCTGAGTACAGCTGCAGACCCACCTACTACATGTTTGTCATCTCACGCAGTACACATGGGGCCAATGCAATAGGGAGAAGATGCGTTAGGCTGCTGTGCACAAACACTTAAAGTCATACTAGCCACTGAACAGGAGATAAGAGCCAGGGGGAAAGGTGACTTTGGGTGAAGCTGTAAGGGCATCCTTCAAACTTCATGATTAATGCTAAGCCTAACTCTGAGTGCATTTGCGGCACATTGACCAAGTACTTGAAGTGGTCGTGTTGTTCTTCAAGGGTATACATTTGCTATTGCTGTGATAAATGTCAAGTCAAGAGAATGAACCACCTGCATGAAAAAAAAATCAAGAAAAGACAAACAGACACTACGCACATACACAAACACACACTTATGCAAGCATACTCACTGTCACAGAAACACGCCCAGACAAACATAGCTGCACACACACACACACACACACGCACACACACACACAAGTGCACATTAATGCAGACATATGAGAACACAAATACACACACACACACACACACACACACACACACACACACATGTACACACACATACACACAAAAGGCAGGAGATTTGTCTTTTACCTTCCACGCAGGAGGGCTGTGCCCGTGTCGTCCCGGCGACCTGGCCTGGGAAACAGGAGCACTTGACAGTTTGGGAACGCTCCTCGATCTTATTCTTATTGCAGCAGCGGTGGACAGCCACCACCTCACACGTGCCCTGCTTCACCTGGTAGTGGGCTGAGAGGAGGGGAAAGGTCGAGGAGAGAAAGGAGGAAAGGAGAGGGGCAGGGATGACAGAAAACAAAGGATAGAGAATACAGGAGGGGAGAGGAGAGGAACAGACAGGGGCAGGGGCAGAGGACAGAAAGGAAGGGAAGAGAGGAGAAAAAAAGAGGGGAATGGAGGAGTGAGGTAATGCTTGAAACGATAGAGATCGTTTTTTTTTTTTTGTCTGCTTTAGCACCGCTACTAATAGCGCATATCTTGCAGATCACGAAAATAGCAGCAGAGCTGTTCACCAGTGTGCGTTCTCATCATTTACACATGAAAACAAAAGGACAGATGAATTATTTAGATTCTCTCTTAAAAAAACAAAAAAACAGAAAGATCATCATAAAACACACACACACAGACACTCTCGCACGCACACACACACTCCAGTCAAGCAGTTCCCCCACACTCCCTTTGTCATCTGGTTGTAAATTCAAATATATGCATCGGCTCTGCCTTCTCTTCCAGCGAGTTCCATCATTAACATTAAAAGCGAAAGGCCCTCTCTCCAAAGTATGCAAGCTCATGGCGAGGACCAAGAGTACTGCCAGATTCATTTAAATAAAAGTATGTAAATAACTTTACAAAACAAAAAAAGTTGCTGCATGAGGAATTTTCTGACTTTCGACTCACCCTTAAGTTGTAATAAACCACGAGATGACTGTTAATCATCTATATTTGATGAATGTGGTCGTGTTTTAACGAGCTTCTGGAGACGGGTCAGACCATGCTGTCTCAGGTGGCCCTCTCACACTCTTGTCCACATTCTCAGGGAGAGAAGGAGAGGGGAAGAGAAAAGAAAAAGCGAGATAGAGAGAGGGATGGAGAGAGAGAGAGAGGGATGGAGGGAAGGAGTGTTGTATACATAATGAATGTGGCCTCGACTGCCACTCTGTAAATAACACTAGGGCCTGACAGGCTGAGGGGGTCTGTCTGAGGAGGCAGCCTGGCCCTGGTGCTGGCATCAGTGGCATCCCTCTGCACCTGCCCCCCACCCTCATCTCCCTCCGACCGACTAGCGATGATGAAAAGGGAAGCCCAAAATTAGCCGGGTGAATACACAGACCACAGACGCCTCAAGAGAGGTGCCTCGTCAACAGGACAGGACTAGTGTGGAGGAGTGTAATTGCGTCATTCGAGGGAGGAGGGGTGCATGAAGTCAGCCAGGGTGGTCTGGCGAGCTCTGTGCCAGGGAGACAGAGCAGAGCAGAGCAGAGCAGCAAGCATCTCAACAGTGGCTGATTAATGCAGAGACACTGAGCTCAGAGCTGTAGAGGTGCTGCTGAGAGCTTATAGCTTTCGTGTTTTCACCCTGCATCTTTTTTTTTTTAAAGATTAGCGTAGCTGTGAATGAAAAAGCAGCTGGACTTGAAGGCTAAGCAGGCTGAGCAAGGAAACCGACAACATTCCCTGGTGAGGAAAGTATTGTTACAGGGCAACAAAAATCCACAAAAATCTCTGAGCCTCTGATACTGAGCGATTTTTTTATTCATATCAGTAGGTTTGTGTGTGTGTGTTTGTTAAGAGAATCAGTTCAACCTGGGCAGACATTTCATAGCCATCCAGAGAGCCTAACACAACGATAATACTCTAAGATTGCACTATGACAGAAAAGGCTGTCTACATCCTACTGGGACATTGTGTCTCGACTCATCTCGGCACACATACATACACACACACAAATATCTATTCACATGCATACACATGCCCTCACATAACATCCTCAGTCTCATACACTTCACAGAGAGGTTTCCATTTTGAAGGGGTCATGGCCTCTCTCCTCCTGCACAATGCGAAGTTTGTTTGTCCCTTCCTCAGGGATGGCAGTGTGAATGTCTCTCCCTCCCTCTCAGAAGGACATGCTTTCATCGAGTTCCTTTCTGTTCATTTCCCCATGGAGCGCACAGACCAGGCAGATTAGCCAGCTGATATGACCTTCACCTGCATCGTGCCAACCCCAAGCCACCTCATCTTCCACTGCACCCTCTCCTCACCAACCACAACAGCAATGGTGGCACAACATAAACACTAGGGACTGGACGTAAATTAGGAAGTATACTCTCTCTGTCTTTATTTTCCCATTTCTCTTCATCTCTCTCTCTCTCTCTCAGTCAGTCTCTATCCTTCCTTTCTCTCTCTCTCTCTCGTAGGGTGATTACTTCTGGAGGACTGGGACATAGCAGCACGTGCTGCTCAATGGCCCTGCTCTGTCAAGCCTGTCATCTCCCCAGCAAACAGGAGATGACCCAGCTAGTGGCAGACGAGGGAGGAAGAGGGGGGGGGGGGCAAACAGCAGGGGACCCAGATGGGTAATAAGGAAGAAACAGGAGAAGAAACACTCACCCACCCCCAACCCTCAGACACAGCAGATTCATTTCAGACTTTAAATTACAGAAAAGGACTGCTAACGACTTTTTGACCCCCAAGCATACAGACACCTAGAACACTTCACCAAAAAAGTCAGTTTAATTACATCATTCTATAGAAACAGACAAAGGCTGTTTTTATATCGTCACCAAGCAGGTACAGGAGCTCAGCTCCTCTTACTGTCTTCAGGAAGATAATACAGCTTCAAGAATTCTTTTGAATTCTCCTGAGAAATGTCTGGTTTACATATTTGTATTTGAAGCTTTCTTGATTGTCTTTAAATGTAAATATAAAGGGCCAATACAGAATTCATTCTAGAATAAAGGGCGATCTTTGTGCAATTTTTTTTAACACACAAAGGTCACTGAACCTCAAGATTTCAAACTTGTGTTTAGTGGCCAAGTTACCAAGTAAAATTCTATGTATTGCACAAGAAAACTGCAAGACCTCATGGGGATCCAAACCCCTACAGTGAACTACCACCCCTCCATTTCTCTTACTTTCTCCATCTCTCCATCTTTCTCTTCATTTTTCTTTCCCTCCAAAACTGCTGTGAAAATGCACTCCTCTGTCCTCTGCCTCTAGTTAGTGTTGCGTCTTGCATCATCCCAGTGCGGGGCACAAGTGTGTGTGTCTCTGTGTGTGTGTGTGTGTGTGTACACGGCTGCTTCTGCTGCTGCTCCCCTTTGAGAGGTGCGGCCTCGTTAGTGTGCTGGGGACTGCAGTGGAGAGAAACTGGAAGCAGGTGGAGTGTGCATGTGTGTGTGTGTGTGTGTGCGTGTGCATGTGTGTTTGGTGGTGGTGGGGGCACAGAGGGGCGGACGGCCCTGTCACAGCCAGCGCTGAGAACAAAGGTACCACTGCCTCCTGCTGGCATAATGAGGTCACAGGGGCAAAAAAGGGCTTCTCCAATGCCCCTGTGCTATCTCTTTCTTTCTCTCTCTCTCTCCCTCTCTCTCTTTCTCTCCCTGTTTTTACTCTTTCTTTTTCTCTCCATCTCCAGTTACCTTTTTGTCTGTTTTTTAACTCTCTTCCAGAGTTACTTTCTCTTTCGTTTGGTTTCTGTCCATCCCTTTCTCAGAAATTCAACACAGAATCACACACAAACACACACACACACACACACACTATACAATTCTTTACTACCTCACTAACAACTGCACCAAGGTCACAATCAACACATTGCAGAAATTCTACACCATTTCCCAAATAAAGTAGCCATGGAAGGGTAAAGGAAGCAGAAGCATCCATAACTTTTTGCATTTTTACACAGACACTGCATTTGACACTTATACACACACACTCTTTCACATTCTCATACTCTCTCTCTCTATCTGTTCACTGATATAGTCAGCAGTAGTCTCTGGGGCTCACCACTGCCTTGAGCCCACAGCACACTGAGCCTGATCTGGGACATCATCTTTCCCATTTATCACACCTCTTCTCAATCTACATATTCAGGAGATAATACACCAACACACTGCTTCATCACTTTGCAGCTAACAGGGAGATAAGATACCTGTGATATGATGGATGGATTCTATGGGAAGAGAACATAACAGTAGACATTTAAAACATGATTAGTTTATACATATGTTATACATATGTAATAATCATGTTTATTACCACACTAAATACAACTAGCAAATCAAAAATCCTGACTAATTAGACTTGTAGATTTGATTATTTCATAAATTAAAATAATAATATCTCAAATAGCCCCAGATTTGCTGTAACAGTCATATCTGTTTCATATATATGTGGGAGGTCTTAATGAATGCACTCATCTATATCATGTTTATAAAAACAAGCAATAAGCAAAATATAGGATTAAATTGCACATCTGAAACTCCTTCAAGTTCCCTCCCTGTATTCCTCCCATGCAGTGGGCTCCCTACATTGCTCATGTGGCTTGTGTGTGTGTGTGTGTGTGTGTGCGTGTCTCACGTAGCGTCATTGAGAAGTCTTTGTAAATATAAACTGATTCTGCCCTGACAGCCCAGCAGACAACATACCCCATCCGCCCACAGCGTGACTAACACCCGGCTTTTCCACTGCAGCCGACTCCTTTAGGGATCTTGCTGGTGGCAGCGCTGGTGTTACAACGGCCTTAAAGTCATAAATCTCAGATTGGTCTGGAATCAAACAAGATTTTGAGCGTGGCTGAACGTTGCTATTCCTGTATGCCGCACTCTTCTATTCCTGCCGCGTGGCGGCGGTGATGATGGTGTCGACGGTGAGCTGGGTGCCGTTACCTTGAGGTGGTGGGGCAGCCAGGCGATTGATGTATTCTGACAGGCCCCGGCGAGCCGAGCCATTGTGCAATTTATCAAAAAGCGTGTCTTTCTGCTGTCAATAGCCAGCCACCGTGTCCTCTCCCAGAAAGGCCAGGCATTTACCAGGAGAGAAAAGCACTGCATGACTGGGGAGAGAGGGAGATGTAGAGAGAGAGAGATGTAGCGGCTATGGTGCTGAAAGAGAAATCACGCATCAGAAACAGCAAGGGATGGTCATGCTGAGAAAGAAACTCTTTCAATTAGGAAGAGGGGAGTGTAGGCAGGTAATTTAAAGATATATGAGACATTGGTTGCTAAATGCAAAGTGACTATTATAAGCTGGTAGAGTATTATTAGGATGTACACTGCTCACAGCATTTTTCCACCCACGTATAGTTATGCCCTACTCTGTCTCTCTTTTTCTTTTTCCTCCCTCTCTCTCTTTCTCTTTCTCTCTCTTCCCATGTCCTTCCATCTCTTTTCTGTCCATCCTGTACACCTGTACATCCTGTAATGTCAGGTTAACATTACCTCGGCCCTCAATTTAACAACTCCCAGTCAGCCAAATCATTTAGATTTATGCAAATCTAACAGGTTGTTTGTATGGCTGAGTGACCCGATGCAGGCAGCTCATTTATACGCAAATCTATTGCTGATAAAACCCCCTCTCTGTGTGACCACAGAGCCCCGTTTGTCAAGAAGGGAGAGGGAGAGAAAGAGAGAGACAGAGAGAGAGAAAGACAGAGAGACAGAGTAAGATGGATAGAGAGAGAGAGTGTGTGAGAGATACCAAAAGGTTAAGGGAAGAAAAAGCAAAAACAAAAATGCTCCTCTCATTTCAACAGCTTCACATGACACAAATCCTCCCTGTCGAGTGTCGCCTTAATGCAGCAATTGATGGCGGCAGCATTCAAAGCTGTCACCAGCACTAAATGTGCACCCTGCTCCCACCCTGTAACAATTGTCTCCACAATCATCTTTGCTGTTCTGCACCTAAAAGGGTCTGATTGAACCTCTACACTCACATGTACCTGACAATGGGACCAGAATCAGATACACCACTGCCGAAGCAAACAAGATGCAGTCCGTATAAACAGAAGGAAGCGTCTCAAACTGGTAAATAAGAAATAGTGCTTGTCTCTAGAAGAGGAAAAGTGCTGAGTAAATGGAGAATTTGTACATATGCGAGACAAGAGATTAGGGTCAGATTGGGAAACATCCCAATAGACCGTGGATGCCCTTGGGATGATGTGTAGCCCTGGGAAGATTCGCTCACTGACTGCACAATGGGACAGCATGGAAAGCTAAACATCACTTATTGCCAAATGATATGGATCATGAAAGGCCAAATCACCCCAGTAAACAACCCGTGACAGCATGTCTTATAAGCTCTGACAACAGTGAGACGGATGCGAGAGGAAATAGCAAAGAGAGAGAGAAAGAGAAAAAAACATGTTTAATTGGGAGCAAGGAACATTGCTGCATGTCAGTACCTGCTTTGACAGCACACGTGACCTCTGACACCCCACCCTCTGACCCTAACACTCCTGGCTTCTGATGCCATGAGCAAAGGCTAATCTGGTGCAGCGCCTCTGGCAGCTGATACTGGGTGAGTGTGCAGGCAGCTCACACAGCACAAATTGGCCTTCGCTCCCAGCTGAACTTTGCTCTGTGGGTACCAAGGTGACATGTGGCAGGTGTGTGTGTGTGTGTGTGTGTGTGCACATTTGTGTCTGTGTATGTGGATCTGTGTCTGTGTCTGATTATAATTACCACTATTTTGCCACTTCCACAAACAAACAAATATGCAATACCCATAATTCAACAAGACTATCAAAATAGACAGCATTTGATCCTCCCCCACTAATAATTATCATTCAGATCTTCCACTCATTATTAAAATTTTCTTTTGTTTATGATCACAATAATTTTTTTGTGAGCAGACCAACTATGCACACTACATTTCTAGAACTACAGAGACACCATGTGGCAGGAAACAGTACTGCACAAAGTAGTACAAAAAAGAATGCCCAAAGCAACCATGCTAGTGGCAATCTATATTTGAGGAAGCCTCGCTGTCACCAGGACAAATTTACACATTTAATCCCTCTCCCAATTAATTTCTCAAACATTTTTCTCAGTCAATTCTCTTCCCACACAACAGCAAAAAACTGCACTGCCAATTAGAGAGCCACTAACGCAGAGAGAGTCTGGCATAGAGCGAGTGAGGAATTCCTTCAAACAAAACGGGATATCTGAGGGGAGAGGCACCCAGCATGACCTTCACAACAGACCCGGGGTGTAATTAACGCCGGCCCTGACATAAAACACAAAAAAAAAGAAAAAAAAAGAAAAAGAAAAAAATAGAAAAAGGGTGAAAAAAGAGTTTCTGCCACTCTGACAAAATTGAAACTTGTCTAATGTATCAGTGAGGAGGTGGGGACAGCACCATTGGCCTTTCTTGGACTTGCGTAAGGTCACCTTGCATTGGAAACAAAACAAACAGAAGGGAAAGGGGATAATTAAGAGAAACAATAATAAGTAAGTGAAAGAAACTGTGACATTGCAGAGGGAGGACTTTGCATAATATGAATGATTCAGTGAAAAGTGCCCTTGTCTGACCTTTATGCATTCCTAAAATATTTATGTTCCTCTGGTCACTTCCTTTGCCACGAGGGGAGCCATCATGAATTATGCAAATCGGAATTAGTTAGCTTGTGGGTGTCAATTAGCGTAGGGAAGTGGACATTATTTTAGCATTCGCTGGCTTTTTTTCAACAGACTATAAGTGTGTGTGTGTGTGAGTGTGAGTGAGAGAGAGAGAGAGAGAGAGAGAGTGAGTGTGTGTGTGTGATAGAGAGAGAACGGGGCTAGGCGAAAATGAAGCAGCTTAATACTGCACTTAAAGCCATGCATATTGATATGCTCATTACCCAAGTGTCCTTCCGCTTAACTTCTCGCACTGCTAACTGGGAGGACATGCTCTTGGGCAAGGAGAAGCAAGACTTAAGGTCCCCAACTCTCACACACTGCCTCACAGAGTCACACACACACACACACACACACACACACACACACTCACACACAGGACAAGTCATGTCTCTTATGTCAGCCTAACATACCACTTGTGTGAGGTGAAATATCTTCCCTTTAGATCAGTAGTAAAGATCCCCTAAGCTGATGGTTCTATGCATATCTATTACAGCCTACATCTGTTTGTATCTGCAGACATTACCAAAACAAAAAATCCAGGGAGAAATATGGTCAGCTGTATGCCTCTAAATTGTGCATCATTTTTCATATGCAAACTCACATTCCAGAGGGATTCGTCCTAATCTGATGGAGATTATCGGGTACTGGGTTTGTGTGGGGGTTTTGTGTGAAGCGTTTCATTACTCCTGCGGAGCCACCTGAGCGCCTGGCTTGTGTCCTTCATCAGAGGCTAATTAACCCCAGAGTTGGGTTCAGGTGCTAGGAGCGGGACCTACCAGTGTGTCCCCGTAGGTAACGGTTGCCGGCGGACACCGGTTGGCAGAAGAATGTCACCACGGCGATAAGGAGGATGACCTGCAGCGGCCACTGCACTGACCTCTCGTTCAGCTTCATCCTGAGAGATGGAGAGCGAGAGAGAGAGAGAGAGAGAGAGAGAGAGAGAGAGAGAGAGAATGGGAGCAGGAGTAAGAGAAACAGAAGCAAACAGAAGGAAAAAAGAGACAGAAGATAAGATAAGAGTGAAAGAAAGAGTTTGAGATGGATGAAGAGCACGACTGTGTACACACAGCTGGTCTTCACACATACACACAAGTGGCAGGGTGAGATGGCATACTGGGGGATTACAGGTTGTTTGTGTGTGTGTGTGTGTGTGTAATTCTGACAACCATTCTCTCTCTCTGTCTGTTTTTACCTCCTCCAGTTGTCTGTTCACAGCTCCAGCACTTCCTCTCTGCTGACAGGTCAAGTGCTCTAGGGCAGGTCAGACGTGGCCATGTCTCTCCACAGGTCCACTGTCCCCTCACCACTCCTCTCACCTCTGTTTGCACACACAGCACACTGCCTGTGGAGACACAGCAAAGAAAAAAAGATTAAAGTCTTATATACATATATATGCATATTTAGTGTGTGAGTGTGTGCAAACAAGTAAGTCTGTGTGTGTATGTGTCTTTATGGTGTGTGTGTGTGTGTGTGTGTGTGTGAGAGTGAGTGTTTTT